>VXAY01004719.1:2403280-2464043 GCA_013399855.1 Oxyruncus cristatus | reverse complement strand
GAAAAAATTTTTTTTGTTTTTAAACTTTTTCTTTTTTTTTTTTTTTTTTTTTTTTTTTTTTTGTGATCTGTGTCTCCAGTAAATAGTTAATGGAAAGCTGAAGTGGAAGAAGATTCAAAGAGCTCTGGTCCATGTACAAATGATGATGTGCACTTTGAGATAGTCTAATCAGAATCAGAGCTTCCCTGGTAGAGTTTTCCAATGTGTGTTTGTTGCCCTTTCTTATTTGTTTGTTTTGGGTTTAAATTGACAATTGACCTAAGAAATATAGTTATTGTAGTTAACAATCCTGTTATAACACATGCTAACAAAATCCAGATAACTCGAAGCTGGGCTGACACTTGATCCTTTACTCATACTATTGTTCCATAATATTTTTTCCTCCATGACATCATGAACTATGAAAGTGCCAACGTTTTTTTTTGACTGACTAGCCTTTTCTTCCTTCATGGCATAACCTTTATGTTTAAAAATAACTTTCTTTTTTTTATTTTTTTTTTTTTTTTTTTTTTAAATTTAGTGTACATTTTAAGAGGAATGTGGTGGCCATGTGAAAATGTTTAACATCTGTGGTGATTTTGCCACCATGTATTCCAGGCAGTTGGCTCACACATTTATCTGAAGGGGTACAATGACATTTTTCTCAGCAGCTGTATCCATGACAACAACTGGGAATGCCCATACCTCCTCTTTAGTTTTCAGAAGAATATGAATTCTTACCTTCCCAATGAACGGCCCAGAAACAAAAGCTGTGTAATTTTAATCATGGTGTATTCCCTTCAGTCGTTCAATGATGACCGCTTCCAAATATTTTAGTATCAAGAAAGTATCAAATTAAAACTCATGTACCCATGTGCACAGAGAGAAGATTGTCTGTTTCATGACCTGCCACAACATCGGATGAATTGTGCAAGTGTTTGAAAAATGAGGGTACTCGGGAAGTTTATTTTATTTTCAGTAGTGAAATCTGTACTGAGTATGTGATTTAAACACTTAAGTTCAGAGATACGAGGAAGAGTGTATTATTATAAAAGGCATTTTTGTACCATGACAGAATTGTTCTCCTTGTGTGCCTAACCTGAGTAGTGCACTGTCTGTCTGTCAATGTCATCTTTAGGTCCAGCGAATAGTATGTGAAGTGATACACTAGTAGTAGATGGGTTAGCTCTTTAAGAACACTCAGCATCCAGCAGATCCATAGTGACTTAGTTCCATACATAAATGGGAGTTGTTGATACTGAATGCTCTTCAAAATCTGACTGTGTTAAAAACAGTCTCTTATCATGAACGAAGCAGAAGTTGGAGAACAAACAAAAGGCCTGGGTAACTTTATTTTGTCTTAGTCAGAAATCTGAGTTCAAGGATGAGGCCTAATATATAGGCTGCCAAAAACCAGTGATTTCTTAGGAGCTGAGATTTTGATTGCTGTGAAAATGAAGGTACAAGATGTATTGCTTTGGGAGACAACATCTGTTTTAACACCTCTTCAGTGTACTTTCCACTCTGTTCTCATGAGTAGTTTCTGGGCCTCCAAGAAGAGCGAATTCATACCAGGTTTTCAGGTCATTCATTGCTATAGGAAACAAGAAACACTATGACAGACGGTAGAAGTATTTAAATGGATTTATTTGTAGTTACCTGTACAAATGTTGTTTATTTTTTCTTCAGATGAATGGGAGTGTGGGAAACAGTATAGAAGACAGCTTGCTTACCATTTTCTGCCTCTTGCTTTCCGGTGAGGAGTGCAGAGGTGGGGGAGTTGGTACCTTTAGATTTTGGGAATTTGCTGGAGAACAGGGGAGCCATAGAAGTGATGGAAGGAGGTGGAAGGGCAAACTTCTAAGTCCAACAGGGCTTCCGAAGAACATGTTCAATTGAAGAAAGCCCTGAGAATTGCCAGTCTACAAAGCAGTCTTGCCCTGTAAGACTGTGGGTAGTTAGGGAGAGGTTTGTGTGCAAAGTTCTTAAATGTTTCACTTGCTAGTCATGAATTTTCAATATTTATAGGCATATTATAGATTATAATGAAGTATTAGATCCAGGGTTTAGAGTTGTTTGGTGCCTTTTGCTATGCCCTCCTAAAGGAAAAGAAGGTGGAGGCCGGCTGGCTAATGGTTCTGTTATGCCACCAAACCTTAGTATATGACTGTTTAGCTAGTATCAAAAGCTTTTCCATTCCTAGACAGGAAGAAGCAACTATAACAAACTCAGGAGTCCCAGAGGACAACCTGGATCCTCCTCTAGAGAAAAGCCACTCCCCAAAAGAGAGAGAACATCATGTCTGGAGAGGCTGTTACAAAGCCATTACAGAAAAGCTGCCTGTTTACCCATCAGGGCATGGACAAGCCTGGCTTATCTAATGACTTATGAGAGAAGTTGAAGGCAGGTAGAAGCCCTTGGGAAGGGGAGAGAGCGCCATATTTGTGTGGGTTTTAGAGTGTAATAAAGAGAGGTCTTCTCTGCCTCATTGTGGAGCTTCTGAACTACTCCATGAAAGGAACATCAAAAGACTTCTTGCTGGAAAGGGTGTTGGGATGATTTCTGTTTGGTTGTGAGCTCCCATACTCCCAGCAAAAGACCTCAGTAGATCTGCCCCAGTGATTCAAACCCCAAACCTTTAATGTTTTCTCCTGAACAGCTTCTTGTGAATTTAGTGAATGAAAGTAAATAGATGTTCTTATTCTGGGCAATTTCATGGGTATGATAGAGAATATGGTCCTTTTATCCTTGTAGGAAATGAGGAAAGCCTTGGAAACCAATGAATTGGAAAGTCAATTAAAAAGAGATCACTTCTGCTACATGAGCATAATTTTGGGGTAAGAACTGGCTGTCCTTTTCGAAAGCTCAGTTGCTCAAGTAGTTTATTACTGTGGGACTCATGGAATGTCCATAGTCCTGGTTATGCGTCCAGAGACACTTTTTCCTATTGCAAGTGTTTAACCAGAAGAAAGGAACAGGAAGTGTTGGTGAGTTTTCAAGAAGCTGACACCAGAGAATGACCTTTGGATGCAGCATGCTGGCTGGGCATCTGCCAGGCATTTAAGGTGTCTCTCCATTTCTCAACTATGAATGGCATGGCTGGAGGGTCACCTTCCCTTCTGGGGGGGAAAACTGACAGGAAGCACCTGCCACAGTGAGTCAGCAGGGCTGGACTGGCATTGGCCATGGCATTCGTGCACCTGTTGGGAGTGGGTGCCAGCCAACCTTTGACAGTGTCAAAGGAAAGAATGATTCAAGAAACAGTTGCACGCTCCGCAATCTTATTTTTTTAAAAAACCAATTTTATAATTTCATTATACATAGTTTTTAATGTCTATATATCACATAATTGCTATAATTGTGTTGCTGTACCTCGAGTTAGTGCCTTAGAAATCTAATCCCATCCCCGCGTTATTTTGAGCGCTACACTTGCTTGCTTCTGTTTCACAGCTTCTCATTCTTTTTAGCTTCTGCATTTGTTACATCATTTCATTGCAAATGATGTTTGGTTTATGCTAAATACATACCTGATGGAACTACTCATTTGAGTGCTTGGTCTCTATGCCAATAAACAATATACCTTGGCAGTGCCCAGCATTTTTTCCCAATGAATGTGTCAATGGTTTCAGGGATTGGATGGCAATAAAAAAATTACAGATGATCTTGAAATATGTGTATTTTTAATGATTACTCCACTTTTTTTTTTTAACACTTTGTAGCTTTTTTGTCCAGCGAATTTGTCAAAGCCAGAACCAGAAGTTTTCTCAGAGGAAAAAAAAAAAAAACAAACAGAGCCATAATTCAGCCGTTCAGTTAATGTCTTGATTTCAAACCTCAGCATTAGTTTTGTGAATCAATTTATCAAGACAACAGGCTATTTCACTAGAAAGATCTGAAAGAGGGATAATTAACTCTGTAGCTGATTCTGTCTGTCTGTCTTTTGTCCAATGGAGTCTGGAAGCAACTAAATAGAATATAAAATATTTAAAATTTCATTATCTAAAATTGCTTTCCTTAATTCCATTCACTTTACATGTTGTAACACTGAATTAACATGTACTCTGTTCAGAGCTGCTAATGAACTGCGTTCTACTTACCTGGTTACTCCTAGGCTTCTCTAATAAAGTCATGAACTAATAACCTTCAGAGTTGAGATATAGCAGATGTATCTGGAAAGGTGTCTGGTAATAATGAACTGATCTTCATCTGTTTTGCTATAAACAAAATGGTACAAGTCTAAAGTATGGATGAGTGTTTTTTTGGTGTTTTTTTTTTTTTTTTGAGAAAAAGGAAGTCTTTATTTTTTGTTACCTATATAATTTTCTCAGTTAGCTCTTCTTGCTGCTTAGGTTTGCGTTATCCACATATCGTGTCCATGCAACATTTCTCAAGCAATGTTTTTGCGTAATTGCATCATAAATGCAAATATTAATACCTCTTTCATTGGAGAATTCATACTCTTTTTATCATGCTTTGCCTTTAGAAATCGCTTTATGATGCAAATAAATATAGATGATATCTGTCATCTGAAATGCTTTTATCCATCAGTCTGAGTATAAAACCAGGGTGCTTTCTGAGGTGAAAATAGATTGTCGGAAAAGCTGTATGAAAAATTAATTAAAAAACTACTTTGTTGAACCAAATTGTTTTGCAATAAAAAATTGTGCGAATGTGTACAGCTAACAGGGGATAATAGAGGGAAATGTAGCTTTTGTATTGTGAATGTAATTACTTCTTTTATAACTGACCTCTGGAAGGAGTAGGTAACATGGGATTTGTCAGTTCATTTCACTGATACCAAAGTTAGCCATCTACCTTGTCACCCAAACTCCCTCTATAGCCAGTGGAACAAAAAAGGTGCCTTTCCAAAGCAACTATTCTCATTTCCACCCTTCACACCTCCCCTTCCCGTCTTTCGGGTGTCCCTTTTCTTTTTTGTCACTTTCTGTTCTTTGCCAGTTTTTACCTTATCAGTCAGTAGTAGGACTTGCTAACATGGACCCTAATGGATGTCAGTGGTATCAGCCTAATGGAGTCAGTTGCAGGATATTACTGCTTCCCTTCTCTTCCCAGTTCACAGCAATTTAGTTTTGGGTGTGTGTTAACCATTCTGTGGTCCATTCATTCTCTTCTGCTGTAGTATACAGTAACTGCTCCAGATAGTTGGAGATGATCTCTGCTTCCAAAAAGGTGACGGTGCTTAGTATAAAGTGGGCTAACAAGTCCTACCTAGCATTTAGGTCACCTCTTGAAAATTAGTTACCTTGGAAGAGCTAGTTAAATAAGAACCTGAACAAGGTAGCTGTGTGTTTGGATCACAAGAGCAAGTCACTCACAAGTAACTTTCTGAATACTCGCAGTCATAGTTTCACTCACCTGTTCAAGGCAAATCTCACAGATCTAATCTTTCTCATGCCCTCTTCCACTACATGAGAATGACTTTGAGTAGGGCAGTTCTACCAGTTTAAGACTTCTGTTTAAGCACAGTGTCAAGCACTTTGTGATTTATTTTGTTAATATCTTCCTGGGAGGTACCAATCAAAATAGCATAGGAAAGAGAATTGCATTTTCATTTACTAAGTGTATCGGTGAATTGAATTTACACAAGACTTAGGAGCTCAGCTGACTTTTGCAGAAGGAAACACTGTATAATAGGCATTAAAGTTGTTGTTTGCAAAACAGGGAAGATGCGTCTGCTAATGAACACCTAAGCCATTTCACTTCCCTTATAGGTAGGTAAATCGATAATATGTGCAGAAGAGACATATTTAATGAGAACAAAGGCAAGTGCTGGAATAAACAACTGATTTTTCTTTATTAGAAGATTGCTTTAGTCATCTGGTTTAGGCAAGAAAAAATGATCTTTTTTTTTACTAAGCTCTTAGTTAAAGACATTAGTAGACGCTTTTAGGATGTGTAGACAAGTCAAGGTGCCATATGTCAACTGGTTGAGGTGACCTGGGAAGGCAGAGGGCAATGTTTTCACTTCGTGTTGCTTCCATGCTTTTTCTTCCCTGTCCTTCACTCCAGTGCTTTTGGACTTAAATCACTTGTGTCATTGCATCCACCCTCCTTTTTTCTTCTCATGTGTCATCCTCCCTCTTCGGAATTTTGGGTCCCACCTTGTGCCTTTCATATTTCAATGTTTAAATCACCTGAGGGATAGAGGTCATCTGTTGCAAGAAGGCTTTTGTGTGAACATTAAAGGTGTTGGGAGATGAGAAGAAGTGCTTTCTTTTCTGTGTTTTGTTTATTTTCTTCATAACCCCCCATCTCTTACCTGACCCTGGGCAGGCAGTGAGGAGGAGCAGAATGGCTGTTCCCTTCTTCATGCTTCTGGATGGTTCAGTCTCACGTTTCTCTCCAGTTTGAACAACGCCAATGCTGATAAGAAATGCAGATGTTTAAAAATATCTCAAATAGCTGAAAATATTTGGAGTGTAGCTTTCTATTTACTCGTAGATGGAAATTCTCTTTTCCTTCAAAATGTTGTGCTCAATGGAACATCCCAAGCTGGAAGCTCAAAATATTGCTTTATATAGCAACATTTTACTGTGCAGTTTAACCAATCGGGTGAATTCTTTCTATATTAGATTATGTGGGGAGTAATAAATTTAACTGAGGGCAGTGGCATATAAAAGCCTTGAGAGGCAGAGAAGCCACAGTACATACTTGAAATCTTTCTATTTTGCAGATTTGTGAGAAAACTCCTGAGAAATGAGTTAGACTAGACTTTGGTTTATGTTGAAGATATAGTTCTAGAGACTCAGTGAAGCAGTAAGTATTGTAAGAATATTAAGCCTGTGAACTCTATGTATCTGTAAAATCAGATTTCTGTGTAAAGGCAAATGTGTCGAAAAATGATGGATTTTAACTGAGCTAATATCAGCAGTAGCATTTAAGTTCAGTAAATTTAACTGCGATGAGCTTAATTTTTTCTAAAACAGATGCGTTTTTTAATCGACAGTATATTGGAGGAAATCATGTTCATTTCAGTATTTCCGAGCTCTTATGGTCTCGTGTCTATTTATGCTTTATCCTTTGTTTCCTTTTCATATTTTAAATTATATTTTTGTATTAGCATACATCTGTCTCTCTTTATCTTTGTAATACATGCCATTATCTGTTACTGGTTTATTTTCTTAATGTGCAGTGGATATCTATTTCTTCATGTAGCAATTGTCTTCTTACATTTTCTTTAATTGGAGGTATAGAAATGTCACTTACCTGAAACCATTTCTCCCTCTTCCTCCTAATGTTTTCTTCTCAAACTTTTCATATTCACTGCCAATAGCAAAGATCCAGAATATCACTGTGCAGGAATCAAACTTTGTGTTGCTGATGAAGATATAAAAATATTATCCTAGTTTTATTTTGATCCCAATTTCTGTGAAGATGAAAATTATTAGTGGTGAACACTTAGTGTAAACATTGCCTAATAAGTGGTTTGTGCCTGCTTTCATACTAATTTTCTTAATTATTATGTCAATTTAAAAAAATACATTTTGGCAACGGTTCATCAGCTTCCTCTTGAATCTTTTTACAGAGAAGTCAGATACTTTAAATCTTACTTTACTGAAATAACTATGTACTTGACATTGTTGGAACAGATATTTAGAAGCTGTCAAGGAGAGTATTATACTGTGTTGCTGAATACTTACTGATGTGTACCAGTAGATAAAATGATAGTTTAAAATACCTTATTTTCAAAGCACAAAGAAGCAAGATAATAGTTGCCTATTGAGCACACAGCTACATTCTTCTTTTACCTAAGTTACTCTTAAACGTTACTATTAAATGTCAACTGTTAGCATTGTATAGTATTAAACAATTAAATAGCTTTGGTTTATTGATGTTTCTATTACAATGCATATTGCACTGTCTGCATTGCTATAAAGCAGAAGTGTGCTCTGAATATCACTATCATCAAAAATACCTTCTTTAAATTGTTCATTTCATTAAACAGTTCTAGTAAAAAACTGTAAAATACTAAACATAAGATTAAATCAAAGAAAAAAGTTCTGGTCTCAATCTTGACTAAGTTTCCCACTTAACTACTACACAGAGTACTGTAAAAAAGGAAAACCCATTTGGAGTCAGTGAACATTTGGAATCAGTTCTGGAAGTTACTGACAGCACAGAAGTATCCTCACAGGAGAAGGCTTTTATTTTGTATTACCATATTTTGTTATATATTATCATATAAATGAAAAGACTGATTTCTCAAAGATTAAGGCAGATTAAGTGCAAGGGTTGTCACTGCGGTAATTACGTAGTTATGGAAGATGAGCTTGCTAGAATGTAGAGTGAAAATGCAGATAAGGAAAAGAGGGCGGAAGCCTGAAATAAACGCAGTAAAAAAGTGCACAGGTAAATGCATTGCACTGTTTGCAGAAGGATATTTCGGTTAATTCAAACTTGTATATCAATGCTATGAAAACCATCAAGCTCCTGGTCCTGTGTTTGATATGTCTGCATTGCTAAAGAAGTTATGCCAATGTTGTTAACTAATGTGGTTACATGACTTGCTAACATGTTTGAAAATTCCATCTGGTCTTTCCTCATCTCTGCTTCATGGAATAGGATACTTTTATCAGAAAGCTTACCATTTTTCCCTGGTTTGGGCAGAACCACTAGGAACTGCACTTTCCTCAGATTTCAAGTGAGGTTTTGCAAGTTTTTTTGGTTTTGGTGTCTTCACTGTAGTGTTTTTGCACTCAAACTACTAGGATGGTGAAACTGTACTGATTCTATTAACCATTGGTGTCCCCATTCAGAGATGAATCACGGAATCATACAGTATTCTGAGTGGGAAGGGACTCACAAATTAATGCCTCCCATGGTGCATTTTTATGTTTCTCTCTGTAAATGAAATCTTTGATGGGATCTGAGATGAAAACAAATTTTTTTACCTCAGTAATTTCATTGATCCAGGTTGCATCACAATAGTTGACAGAGGGGTGGAATACAAGTCAGTATATGGGTAATGGGGAATGGGAGGGAGAGGATGAGCATCTTAGGCTGTATTTTCATGGAGCAACCAACTTGTTGTGCAACCAAGTGAAGTTTCCTACCTTGTCAGGAGAGAAGGGAAGATGCCTCTGAAAGCCTCCAGAGGGAGATCCCGTCCACCTCAGCTGAAGCACCTCAGGTTTAAAGGGGATGCAGAATAAAGCTTACAGTATAATTAAGATTACCAGTAAATTCCATATCAGCTGCTGCAGCTCCATCATTAAAAAATGTCTAAAATTAAGTGGATTGATTTTCCATGAAAAAAATCGGTTTAACTTGCCAAGTCACAATAATAAAATTTTTATTTTAACCTTATGATGCCGAATTTCACTCCTCCTCAGTTCAGATGTTCCTGTTTATAAACTTAAAAGTCCATGGCCCTAAATGTATGTGAAACGGGAAATATGTTTTATTTTTCATCTGTGCTCTATGTCCATATCCAGATTGCTATTTAAGGAAATAAACTGTAAAGCAAGGCAAAACAGCTAAAAATAGGACCCACTGAAACTAACACGCTCATCCAAGTAGAGCACATGGAAAACTTCCTTTCAGCATGATGGAAATTAATTTTAAAAAGAAAAAAAAATTTGTTAAACTGGGAATAAGCAGCCTTTTAACAGAGGAAGAGAGCTATGTCAGTCTATCAGTTTAAAACTAGAAAGCAAGTGGGGAGAGGAAGAGGGAGTTTTGTGCAGCCTAAGTGGTGGACTTGGTCTGGCTCTGAAATAATAGGGAGAAAAAATTGGAAAGCAGAAACTATTGAGCAGAAAGCTGGGATGTTTGGTTCAAGGTGTGTCTGTATATCATATTTCATGCCACATCAGCCCAGCAGCAAACTTAAACAGTGTATCTCCAGTTGAGTGATTGGAATTTGGGAATTGAATTGGAGATTTCATGGTGCCTTCCAAATGTACTATCAGAGCAAATACTTTAATTCTGGTTTTTGTGCTTTCTACACACACTTTTTTTTTTAATCCTTTTTTAATTTTTTTTTTCTGTCCAAGCAAATGTTTTCATCTAGATAGAGCATTTTATGCCCACTCATGTTAAGAAGTACTGTATTGGATTATTAAGTCTAATTAAAAGAGGTCAGCTAGAGAAGAAACAGTCTGTTTTTAAAATGAGATTGGGGAAAAAAGATATTAGAAAAAAAGTAAATACATTTTACTGAAAGGGCAGAAGACCAGATATAATGAGAAAGAGGGAAAGGCATGATCTGCCATACTGGTGTTGGTTGCTATAACTGAGCAAGTTCGGACAGACCTGCAGTGCACCAGGAAGTGAAAACCAGTTATTTGTAGAGCATGAATTGTGTGGGAAGGGGAATAAAGTGCAATCTTTCCACTTCATTTAACCCAAGCACTGAAATTTGTACAAAGACCTGGTTTAGCTCCCATCCTGGTCTATCATTTGAGCAAAGACGAGGTTAAAATTTTCATCAAAATAAGGTAGTATTTTGGCACTGGAGTAGATTCCAGTATCTTGAATTCTGTTGTTAATTTAATTCCCAGTTTAATAAGCAGGCCTCCTTATTGTGAGGCTCTCGATAGTGTAATCAGTCTTCATCACTAAGTTTAGTTCTGCCTTTATAAATACGAAGTTTCTGCGATACAAGAATCATAGAATCACAGAATGCTTTGGGTTGTAAGGGATCTTAAAGACCATGTTCCTGGTGTGGGCAGGGACACCTTTCACTAGACCAGGTTGCTCAAAGTCCCATCCAACATGGCCTTGAACACTTCCAGGGATGGGGCTTCCACAGCTTCTCTGGGTGGTGTGTTCCATTGTGTCACCACCCTCACAGTGAAGAATTTCTTCCTGATATCTAATCTAAACCTACTCTCTTCAGTTTGAAACCGTTCCCCCTTGTCCTGTCACTACATGCTCTTGTAAAATAAGTCTCTCTCCATCTTTCTTGTAGACTTCCTTCAGGCACTGAAAGGCTGCAATTAGGTAACCCCAAAGCCTTCTTTTCTCCAAGCCAAACAGTCCCAATTCTCTCAGCCTTTCCTCATAGAGGAGAGATGCTCCAGCCCTCTGATCATCTTGGTAGTCCTCCTCTGGACTTGCCCCAACAGGTCAATGTCCTTCCTTTGTTGGGGACTCCTGAGCTGAATGCAGTACCAAAAAAGGGAATAATTTTTGCCAACAGTTTTAGTATCTACAATTCTTTCACGCAACTTCTTTTGCAGAAGGTTTCATTTATCCATTTTTGTAGCTTGTTGGCCTACTGTTCAGGAGAAAAATTTCAGCTTGTAGGGAACATAAAACAGAGAAAAATTTATTCTCTAATTAAGATTACAAAGGAGTGTTGGCTTATTAATCCAAAGGAGAACTGCTGTATGTGTATGACCATATATACAGTAACTGTACCTAAAATTCATATTGTAATGAGGCATTTTACAGTGTATCAAATTGTGATGCACAGAACTGAGCCAGTTGGCTATGCTGATCAATACAAACAAGAAACATAAGTTGCTTGAGAAAGAATTGTATCTACAATTTGTAGAAAAAAAAAAGATAAATGAATGCAAGCCAAAAGCAAATAGAGTCAGTCACTCTGGAGACAGGGAGCTCTTGCTATTTGTTTTGATTACTCTGGTTTAATAATTATAACTGATTTTGATTCAGAAACCAGATGTTAAGCTGATGAGAACAAATCCATTGTTATGTTTTGACAGTTCTGTTGTGAATTTTTCATTCAACTTCAGTAAATAAAGTCCCGGTGCAGTTAGTGGAAACCCTGGGGTAGGAGTCAGATGAAGCCCCCAGTCTCTGCTCAACTTCCCTGAATGCGTTACAGAGCTGAATGAACCTCTGCGTCAGTGAAATAGTGGTGATAACCCTTCCATCTCCCCACAGGATGGGAGCACTGCTGAAGTACATCAGAAGGGATGGTCTTGTGAATTGGAGATAAATTGGGACTGCACCCAAATCCACTGCTTAGTTTCGTGTTTTGTTTTGGTTTTTTTTTTTTAATAGTTTATTTATTCTGTTCTTTGTCTCATCTGCTTCACCTGTTGTCTGCAGTAGATGATATACTTCATAATGAAAAGTTGGGGGTCAGCACTTGACATGTGGAGTAAAAAGCCTGTATTTTCAAGAAGAAGTTAATTAAAATAGATGTGGTGGGGGGTGTGATCTAAAGGTAGAATCAGAGAGCTTAGTTTTCTTTGGGTGTAAGTAATAGTTAAAGCTTATATTCCTTGTTTTGTAAGACTTTCAATTTTGGTATTTTTCTCATATGTTTTGATAGCTTTAAGTATACTTAACAGTTGAATCAAATAATACAATAAAACAATTGAGTTAGAAATGTAGAGAGGCCAGTAAGTAATCCCTGTAAGTCAAAAATGGTAGAGCTTTTTCTTTGCGTCAATTAAGTTTGATACTCACTTTCATAAATTTCTAAGCTATGACCAGTGAATTAATTAGTGCTTTTAGGGCTTCGGAGACAGGAATACAGTGTAGTGGCTCTCCTCATTTTCAAGCTTGTCAGTATTGAGCAGCAGTGTGAAGAAGACTGGAAATAAGAGTGGTTAACGTTCTCTGCTGTGAAAATAGGTCACAGTTCAAATTAATATAATTACATTCTATTTATTTATTTATTTAATTTCTGGTCGTCTTCAGCCAAACTTTACGCTATTCTTGGGACGCAAATTTTGAGAAAGAGATGTGTCTGAGATTTTGTGTGTGTGCATATATGTAAATATATTTATATCCATATTGACATTTACAGAAATATATATAGAATACACACAGCTGTGCTGGTTTTGGCATCCAACATGGAGCTTGAAGAGTTTGAGATAACAACAGATTTCGCAGGAGTATGCTAGATTGAATTTATAGCTGTTATTGCTGTTCAGCTGTTAATTGGTAGGCTTCTATGCTTGCCATGGGGCTTCCTTGCCTGTTAGAGTCTAGTGCTCATTAGTGGCTTCTTTCTGGAGTGGCTGTCATGGTTTAACCCCAACCAACAGGCGAGCACCATGTAGCCACTCACTCACTCCTCTCCGGTGGAATAGGGAAGAGAATGAGAACGGTAAAAGTTAGAAAACTCATGGTTTGAAACAAGGAGAGTGTAATAGGTAAAACAAAAGGTGCACACAAGGAAAACAGAACAAGGGTGCACACAAGTGAAATAGAACAAGGAATTCATGCACCACTTTCCATGGGCATGCAGGTGTTCAGCCATCCCCAGGAAAGCAGGGCTCCACCACTTGTAGTGGTCACTCAACACCATCGTTCTGAATGTCCATCCCTTTCTCCTTCTTCCCCCAGCTCTGTATGCTGAGTATGATGCCATATCAGTATGGGATAACCCTGTGGTCAGTTGGTGTCAGCTGTCTGGGCTATGTCTCCTCCCAACTCCTTGTGCACCCCCACTCGCTGGTGGGGTGGAGTGAGAGGCAGCAAAGGCCTTTGCGCTGTGTCAGCACTGCTCAGCAGTAACAAAAACATCAGTGTGTTAACAGCGTTTTCAGCACAAAGCTAAACTTAGCACCATACTAGCTACAGTGAAGAACATTAATTTTATCCCAGCCCAAACCAGCACAGTTTTTTATATATTTGTTAATTTTTGAGATTTTAAAATACTATATATTATAGATATAATATATAAAATATATATTATCTGTAAATATATAAATATATGTGTATATAATATATTATATATACATACCTGGCTGGTTTTATACACGTACAGACTGTACACAGACATGTACACGCACTTGTCTGTGTATATATGTATGTATGTGCACACTAAATATGTGTGTTAGACATGCGTGGAAATCTTTAGGGAGTTTACGGGTTTTAGAGTTTTTTTATATGTTTTCCAGCAAAGGAGCATGTGGGGTTTTTTTCATTTTACGTTTTCCCCATTCTTCTTTTTCACCCCAAAAGTCATTGAGATGAATCAACATGTAGTGGTATCCCTGCTTTATCTCAAAGAGGAGAAAATTGTTTGGACATTAATGTTGGTTAGAAAGGCCATGTCTTAATTACAGTTTTTAAACAGATGTATAATTGGTGGATAGGGTTGACTGCTTTCTGTCAATATTCTGTGACTCACTACAGCTGAAAGTTGACAGCATCTTCTGGATCACGGTTGTTTTCCAATTATCCATTTTCAGCATCTTGTCTTTAATTTGTTTGGTTGTTTTTTTTTTTTTCTTTTTTCTTTTCTGCATGTGTGTGGTTAAGACTGATTTATCAGTGGTGTAACTATCCCCTTTAGTTTCTGAATTTTCCTTGTAGATGCACATATCTTGTACAGAAGAACCTGTTTAGATACTACTCAGTAAACAACCCATTTTCCATCTGTTTTGGGGGTTGCATAGCTAGTTACATATGTTAACTTTTCCTCTGAGTCTAAATCAGGGCTTCAAATGGTCTAACTGCATTAACTGGGATCCTGTCAGTTCATTGTAAGGAAATATTGAAACAATTAAAGAGTCTGAGGGCAAATGCCTTTTCTTAAACAATCTATACAAGATCCAGTGATAGTCAGTGAAGTAGGGTAATCAGACTGATAAAATAACTTTCCTTTTCATGTATCAACTTGATTAGATAGCTCAAATAATTTTTAAACATACGATTTTAGAAACTGTAAGTCTTTAATACAGTACTTTTGTGAGGTCATTAGTGCCATGTTCCACCATAACCCATTCTAATCTTCATAGTTTAGGATTGTGCCTGTTTTCCATCTAAAACACCTTTACCTCCAGCCCACAATCCTTTCCAAAACTGGTTGTGTGCTGAGTTAAAAGATATTTAAACCTTGGTCTTCTCTCTGGCTCAAATTTAAATTTGTTGTGCAGTATATTCTCGGTGGTGTGAGAAAGTAATTGGTGGTGTATATTTTTGATCATCTCAATTTTATTGTGCCCATAGCCTACTGAATTATATTTCTCATAATCTACCTTGATTTTGCTAATTTATTTTGCTCATAATCTACCTTGACAATTATTAAATGAAAAGAAAACTTAAACTTGATTTCAAAAAAAACCCCAAACACTTCAAAAACTTGGGTTTATCTTTGCTTGGTTTGCTTTTTATAGTGCTCAATTAAGAACTATAAGGCTTTATATATTATATATAATATATATATTATATATATTATACACTTTAAGCATTAGTTGGAGATAGTTCACTTAGTTTTAGATGCAATTTTGCATCTAAATTTCCATATTTAATCTAAATTTCTGCTGAAAAGCTAATGGAGTTTTATAATTCTCTGTTTATCTTGCTTGGGAGATTTTATGCACAGAGACTGCAGTTAAGGCATGTTTTATAAGTAAGAAGTGTATCTTTAATAGCCATAAATTTTGGAATTACGCATTCTCAAAATGTTTTTCACTGCAATTGAAATGTGTTGCTGAAATCTAGTTGAAGACTTTCAGTGATTGAAATAAAACCTTTGAAATTTCCTGCCTTTAGTATAGACTACATCTGTGCTGGTTTTAAAACTAAGTGGTGAGCTCCACCCCCTTGCTTTGTGACCATAACAATATCTTAAAGTGAAAGTAAGTTGCTTTCCCTTCTGCTCAGTCCCCAGCCTCAGAGAGGTTTATTTAAATGTAGGGCAGTATTGCCAGTTAGCCTTAGTCTTTGCAATTGCAATGAGTTGATAAGCAGTACAGTTACTTGTTACTTGGAGAAAGCTCAGGTTTCTCCAGGTTAACGTTTTCAACAATAAGCAAATTTTTTAATATCTTCCATTTTCCCTGGAAGTACTCAAACCCACCATCTCCGTTCTTAATTTGTAGGTATTTAAGATCTCTGTTAAAAGCGAAATTAGAAAGTGAGTTAGAAAGTGAATTAGACAGAAAAATATTGGCTGTAAGTCTCTTGATATGTGAATTCTCAACTGGTAACTAGACTGCATTAGAATAACTCTGTGAAATGGCTATGGAAGTTTAATAAGTGATCTGTTTCTCTGTTATTGTCTGTATTCATTTTACATCTTCTGTGTTACATATGTATGTGTACAGCAACAGATACTTTTACCTAACAACAAGTAGCATCTGGAGTAGTTATCCATGTAATACTAATGTTACTTTTTTTTCCCGTAAGAATAAACTGCACATTTAAATTGCTAGAATAAATATTCAAACAGACTTACTTTTAAAATTCTGCTCAGTAGTGCTCAGTGATTATTCTGCACATCATTCCTTTGATCTGCATGTTTTTTTCATGTCAGATTGATGTTTGGGTAGAAAAGCTGCTTGTAAATACGGAATGACATAAAAATGTAAATTCTCAGATGTTAGCAAAAACTATTTTTAAAACTCTGCTTTCATGTTTCAGTCATTTACTTTGAGGAAAAAACACTTAATTTTTAAACATCCTGCTATATGCCACTTTTACCAAGTGAGCTGGACTGAGATTTTTTTTATGTGCATCTCTTCATTGCTCTTGTATGCTGGATGTCCAGATACCTTCTCTTTTGAACATATAACTGTATTTCCAGCTTGTGAGGGTATGTAAAAGCTGAGAGATTACTTAAACCTGCCTGCAGTGATCTGAAGCATGAAGTTAAAGGTTGACTGTCCCCAACAGGAGTATTTGACATTCTTGACTTCATTAGACATATGACTACATTTTGAAAAGAGTTTGAAATTGCATTGTTTAAAATAGTCAATCCATCAGCTCAATAGCTTGGCCCATATAATATTTCTAACAAAGTGCAAGAAATTGGAGAATGTGTTTTTAACCATTGACCAAATTAATCTTAAATTTCCAGCTCTTCAGAATTACTGTTATTAAGATTTTTATAGAGAATTGACATGGTTGCTCCCTTCTGAATGTATAGAGAACTCGGGTAAAATGGCAGCTTACAGTTGTTGTTAGCAGTCTGCTGAGGCCTGACCACTAAGATACAATTTCAGTTGCTGCTTCAGTCTCAGACTTAATGCACTTTATTAAAGAAACGGAATGTGAGAAGTAAGTGGTTTGAGTCTGATCTTTCCTGTGGACCATTTTCCTTATTCCCCGCCAAAGGGAGGAAGTAGCCAGGCAATTTAGAAACAAAAGGAGACATTAACATAGTATAATGTATTTTTGCATGTATAATGTACATGCAAAAGTCCCAGGACTATGGAATATAATGATGAATACATAGTGCATAGAAATAAACAAAGTCTAGATATTTTTGTCTATTTATCACCCTTTTGCAGTGACTCTAGTCCCTGCATTAGGTGCATCAATCTCTTTGACAATTTGTATGCAGGCAGGATTCTGCAAAAACGAGTCATCTGCTTGGATTTTCGCTCTCAGGACTAGCTTCATTTGCCTTGATCAAAATAAATCCTGAAGTTTACCTTAAGCAAACCCATGTATCTAAATGTCACATTTATAATTAGCTATTGTGTTCATTAGTTGGGTTGGGGGTGGTGGTGGTGGTTTGTGTTTTGGTTGTTTGTTGTTTGTTTTATTTTATTTAACTAGGATATGGTCTTTTTCATGCAGAGAATCCAACTGACACTTGGTAAACATGAATATCAGGTGGTGGAAAATAGATATTGGAGTTTGTAACTCACAGAAAGAATTGGCAAAGAAAAGCAAACAGAATAAAAGAGGCAAAGCACAAATTAGTCTAGACCAGCAAAAATGACGGTACAAGGAAATATTCATCTTTCCTAACATTGATCCAGTCACTTTTACTTTATAATCAGTAGAGAGAAATGGGCACCTTTAGGGTGATGTCTGGTCTAGTTTAGACACTTCAGGATAAACCACATCAAGTATTAGAAAAACCTTTTCTCTACTGTCTACCCAGGCAAGTTTAGGGGAATTGGTTGGGCCAGATCCCACAGTGCTGCCTGCTATCTGCATCAGCTTTTGCAATGATAATAAAAGAGTGTCAAGAGAAATGTGTTGTTCAGTGTCCAAGTGCAAGGCCCCGCACCTTGGTCAGGGCAACCCAGGTATGAGTACAGACTGGGAGAAGAAGTCATTGAGAGCAGCTCTGCGTAGAAGGACTTTGGGATTGTTGTCGATGAAAAGCTGGACATGCTGCCACTTGCAGCCCAGAGGGCCAACTGCATCCTGGGCTGCATCAAAAGAGGAGTAGCCAGCAGGTTGAGGGAGGTGATTCTCTCCCTCTACTTTACCGTTGTGAGACCCCACCTGGAGTGCTGCATCCAAGTCTGGGATCCTCGACACAAAGCCTTGGACATGTTAGAACGGGTCCAGAGGGGTGCCGTGAAGATGATCGGGGGAATGGAGTACCTCACCTCTCCTATGAAGACAGGCTGGAAGGGCAGGGGTTGTTCAACATGGAGCAGAGACGGCTCCAGAAAGACCTTATTGCGGCATTTCAGTACGTTAATGGGGCCTATAAAAAGGAGAGAGAGGGATTTTTTATATGGGCAAAGAGTGACAGGACAAGGGGCAGTGGTTTTGAACTGAAAGAGGGCAGGTTTAGATTAGATGTTAGAAAGAAATTCTGTACTCAGCAGATGGTCAAGCACTAGCACAGGTTGCCAAGAGAAGTTGTGAATGCCCCATCCCTGGAAGTGTTCAAGGCCAGGTTGGATGGGGCTTTGAGCTACTAGGTCAAGTGGAAGGTGTCCCTGCCTATGGCAAGGGGATTTGGAAATAAATGGTCTTTAAGGTCCCTTCCAACCCAACCCATTGTATGATTCTATGCTTTTTACCATGCTACTTCGAGCCAGGCCTTTGCTACAATCACAGGTAGGACTCTGAATTACAAAGGAAGCAGCCTATGACTCACAAAATGGAACTCATTAGAGGAAAAAATTTTACAGTTTTCAGCAGCAGGGAGAAGTCTTATGAAGTGTAACAGAGGGTGAAATAACATTTTCCAACTTCATCATGTTAGTAGAGTTCATCCCATCCTTCCAAAAGAGGATCCAGCTGTATATGTTGAAAGCACAGTTAAACATCAGCTTTTTTTTTGGTGTGTGTTTATTAGGCTAGACAAAGAGCCTGTGCCTCTTTTGTGACTGCATAATCTGTTGCCTAAATTATTTCTGTGCATGATGTGAAGAATGGTCCCTGATTTCCTCTTGGATAGTGTTGGGTAGCTTTTCTTTCCTATACCACTGCTAAGGAATATTTATGAGAGGGACAGTAGACATATTAGTCCCCTTTTTTGTCCCCACCATTAGCATGTGGACCACTAATCACCATAGGCTGACCAGCTGTATGTCAGTTCTCCACATCCACATTGTGTCTGTGTCCAGCTGTATTACTTGTTCGCTCTGCAGTTCCTATTACATAGAATCATAGAATGGTTTGTGTTGGAAGGGACCTTTAAAAGGATCATCTAGTTCCAGCCCCTCTGCTATGGACAGGGACACCTTCCACTAGACTTAGTTGCTCAACACTGCATCAGACCTGGCCTTGAACACTTCCAGGGATGGGGCATCAACAGCTTCTTTGGGCAACCTGTTCCAGTGCCTCACTACCCTTGTAGTAAAGAATGTCTTCCTGTAATCTAAACCTACTTTCTTTCACTTTAAGTCCATTACCCTTTGTCCCTATGCAGTTGGATATTTGACATCCCAAGTTTGTTTTTAGGGACAGCTAAGAACTTGATAGCCGTTCTCAAAGACGTTAATAAACCAAGCCGTAGCTGTATCAGAGACTTGCTTCTGTCTATGCTTCACAAAATAAATTTAATTCTAGTAGCTAATCGGACATTGGGGGAAAGTTCTTGAATTTCAAGAGGTGTTTCTAGGCTAAAATTGTGCATTTTGTCCTCGTTCTGGGAGAAGACTAGATGTGCAGAGGAATGCACCCTGTCGAGTCATGAGCAACACAGTGCTTTTTGTTTTAGGACAGTCTAATGGTATGTTGACGTTTCAGAGGAATGAATTCCCTACAATTCAAAGCCAAATCAAAGCTGTTGAATACATTTAAATAATGAAAGTTTTGAAGAAAGATGCCTCTGTGTGAATGTTTTGAAATGCCAAGAGAATGATTTGATAGGATTACTGAAAAGTAAGTCATTCACACAGCTTTGAAACAGTTATCATCCTGTATAGTCTACCTTTTCTGGTGAAGAAAAGCTGTTGCTTTCTCACTGGGTTTAATACTTTGGGCACCAGAACAAGGACATTTCATAGTTGTATTTTACATAAAGTTTGGAGACTTTGACTGTGTGTCACAGCTCCCTGCCTTCCCCCTTTCTTCCCCGCACCCCCTCCACTCCTGACTCTCCCCCCGCCCCCTATCTGAAACCATTTGCACTGCATTGTAGAATATTTTCCGTAGAAACCTCCATGGAGATTTCTTTGTGCTGTTCAAACTTAGGATCAATATTTTGATGGTTTTCTGTGGTAGCAGGTGTGCTTTTGGTAGCTGCCAATTCAGATATTGTGTCTCTCTCCTGGCTGGTTCCCTCTGCTTTCCTTGCCTTATCTTTGGGGGAAAAAACCCCAATACAAAGCCAACACTATGCAAGAAGTGATACAGACTCAGGCAGCTTTATTTTAATTGCATATAGTTGGTAGACTGGGAAAAGTATGGGAAAGAAAGAAAATTAGGTCAGCATTGCACAGATGTGAAAGTATTGTTTCACTGAGATGAATTTGGGTTTTGCACATTATCTGGCCTGTGGCTACTGCTGCTGTCTGATGAACTGCACTTCTAATTATTTTTTAAGGGCATCAAGAGCCTGCGATTGATGTCCTTTTATCGTAAACTAGGTTGTCTAACACTTTTCATTATGAAAGATTTTTGTACTTCTGTTATTTTTAAAGGACATTCTACTAAGTCTGTTATTTACTGCAGGTCTTTGGAAATCAACAGAGATAACTGCAAAGACAAAAAAGTGCTTTTTCTTTGTTGCTTGAAATCCTAGAGTGTTTTTTTAGCTCAGTTACAAAAGATCGAAAACAGATATTCTTTTTCTCCTGTTGCTTTTGTTGTCTGCAGAATTTTGGCAGCTTGTCAAAACAGTGCCTGAGCACAAATAATTCTTATCAAAATCTGGTCCCACACTTTCTTTCTGCAGTGCACAGTGCTTTACTGGGAAGGAGGAAGGAAATTGTATCATTGGGAAGAAGAATCTCCAAGAAGTGCAGATTGGTTTTTTTAGATTTTATAATGCATGGTTAACAGATGGGCAGAGCTCAAGGAGTTTGGTAAGAGTGAGGGCAAGATGCTGGGGCTGTCATCTAAAGGTGCCATATCTCACCTGATGCATCATTATGCGTGTAGGGAATGAAGCCAGAGATTACAAGGACAGGAAGGCTGTTCTTATGAATTGGATGAGTGATAGACAGGGGAGGCTGTGTATGAGCCTTCTTTGCTTCCTCTTTAAAGGATTAGTTAAAGCAGTGGATGGCCACTAAAATTGCAAGTTGTCCCCTCTTTGGATGCTATTTATGGCAGAATTGGACTCTTATCACTTCTCCTGAGGTACAGGGGAATATTACATGATAACTCCATCTCTAATCCACAGGAATGAGAAATCAGCGAATTTATGACTGGAAACAAGTTCTGAAATTCTGCCTTCAGCTCCAACAGTGATTTACTGTCCTTACCAGTAAAAGGGGAAAGGTAGCGTGTTCTTATTCCACAGGGCAGATAAGAAAATAACATGTGCTGATGCTTGAATGCTGTGATTGTGAAAAGTGTCTTATTAAAAGGAAATCGACAGTTCTGAAGCCAACGTGAGTACTGCGTAGCATAGCATCCCCAAATGATCAGAGTAAAAATAAATACATGATTTTCGTGCTCTTTGAACATCCTGTATCCTACTCACTGTCTCATCTGCCTGGAGTGTGGCTTCAGTGGGGAGAAATAGAATATAATTTTTTAATTGCAGATCTGTAAAAATATTTTCGTGATTTACAGAGCTAAATAATGATCTCTCAGCCAAACTATTTGGATTTTAGTTAGTTTCTTAGTGCTTGACTTTGTCACTTAAAAAGTTGTTCAATGAATGTAATGTGATAATATTTTTGAAATAAAGATAGAGCCACTGTAAGTATTTGTTTCTTTGTTCCTCTCTTTTCCCTTACAGTTGTAAAATGCTTCTCATGCTCCAAATAGTAACATTTGTGTTGCTAATGCTGATTGTATAATTAGGGCTTTTAATTTCCTGTACGAAAAGTGGGAGTAGGTTTTTATTTTTCTTGTTGTTGTTGTTTTGTGTAAATAGTGAAGTGCTACAGAATATAATTAGATGTCTCTGCTGGCCTGTCTTTATTTCCGGCAATAACTTCTCTATTTGGTTTTGGTGTTGTATTAAGTCTGTCTAGAACTAGATATTTTGCAGCTTGCAAAGGGATTGTATCAAACTTTCTCTCAGGCTTCTTTCAGCTAAAGCTCTTTACCGAGAAATTCTAGTAATAATTTTAGTAGGAAAAATTTCTATTTATAGCTCAGCTCCCTATACTCACTTTTTTTTTTGTTATGTTCCTAGAGAGCTTTAGGAATGAAGGGAAAGTACATGTACCAAAGTCTTCCTTAAACAGACTTTTTATCTTCTGTTTATTCTACGAAGAAGACATTACCTGTTTTGAGGCACTGTCTGCTGCTAGTAGGGGTGAGCAGCTTCTAGTTATAAACTTATGACCTCCTCACTCTGTTTTCTGGGGAATGTGGCTGGTATGCAGAATTTTCCAGAGTGTGCCACCCTGTATTGTAGGATGGATCCTCCTCTTCTCTGTATTTAGTTGGTTCTTAGAAAATAAGTCTTTTGCATAGTAAAAGAAAAGAAAATGTCTGTGGAAGAGAAAGGATGAAAAATCCTTTAACTCATACCCTGGTTTAATCACATTCTGCTCTTCCCGTGAAATCTCTGTGCTTGGGACATTGTACTGTGAAGAATTGTTTTCCGAGGCAGTTCTCCAAGCTGTACATGGATATCCAAACCTATTTGGCTGCTGAACCACCACTTATTGTTTGACTAAACTATATTTGCTTATAAACCGATGTTGGGGATAGGCTGAGGACTGAAAAGGACTTCAGAGCGTGGAAAGAAGAAATCAGTAAAGACATAAATGCCTGAGTCTTCCTCCTGAAAGACTAACTGCATTGTAACAAGGGCTTACCTAACTGTAGGTAACGCCCCCATCCATATCCCCTCTCCCTGTCAATCATGTTACCCTACCAATCTCCAATCCAGGTATCCCCTTTCCACAACCTTTCCTTTCCCGCCCTATATATAAACCCACCATGTTTGTAATAAAGCAGATCAGCTTTGACCCTCGAAGTGCATTCTGCGTCTGTGTCTCATTCCTTTGGGGCATCGCCGTGGCAAACTGCAACTTGGGGAGCAAGAACCCACTGGTCTCGGATTTATCCCTTGCCCATAACCTGGCAAACCTCTCAGACTTTGGTAACTTATTATATAGCAAGAATGATCCAAAAGCGTGAAGAAGCAGAAGGGGGAGAATATTATCTTTATGTCTCTTTATTTCCTTGGTGAATTTTAAAAAAAAAATTATTTTTTAATTTTATTGAGATGATAAATAAATTTTAATCTGATTGAAAATAGAATTTGATTCTTCAGATATGCCTTTGCCTATGGCTGGCACCTTAATTGAACATTGGAAGACTTCTTCATGAAAGGAAAGTGAAAGAGCAATTAATATCTTCCTCTTCAACTGTTTTCATGTAATGATTTTTCATCTGTCCAGTGTTGAAATTCCTTCGGTTCTCTTGGCTGAATTAGAACTTCCTTTCAGTGGAAGTTTGGGCACTGAAGGGCAGTTGACACACTACAGGCTGTGGATGTGGGAAAGGAAAATGAAAGATGGAATAGAAAAATTATAAATCTTGCAGTTTGGTAACCAGGGGAGCTGGTCCTTTGGAACTGGACTTCTGATAACATCACCGAGCCACAGGAAAAAAGAAAAGTGTATTAATGAAATCTGTTTTGGGCTAGGTGATGTCCTAGAGCTTACTTTTGTTTAGTAATATTGTACATTTTCCTCCTTTTCTTAAACATTTGACCCCCTTGGGCAAAAGGCCGAATCAGCAAAATTTAAGTAACTGCAACAGCTCTTTTAGAAGAAAATTACTTGGTGTTATGATCGAAGAAATCAGCAAGATCTGCTTCACGAAAACCCAAAATTCTTGTGGTATGTAGCTTGATCCAGGGTGTAGGCTTGAGATTTCTTTAGATATCAGTTACATGTGTTTAATCGGATATACATATATATGAAACTTCAGTCAATAGCCTAAACCCTCCTTTGGCAAAATTGCAGGATCAGACATTATATGCAAAGTAGCACTATTTCTAACTCTTGAGTAACTACTTAAAGTATCATTCATTTTAAAATCTGCTGTATTGTGGCTTGGATTATCATCTGTAAATAGGAGAGGACCCCAAGAAAAACAGTTTACATTGCAGGTGATGTACTACATTTTGTTGATGTAGTGCAATAAGTCTCTGTCTCTTAACAATCAGCTGTACACAGTAGGTGAATAGGATCATGCCAGCTCTTCAGTTCCTTCTTTGGGAACTTGGCATCCTTTAATTCTTTTGCAATCTCTGCAGGCACAGCTTATACCGTGTTCTCAGGCAAATCTGTAGAATGATACACCCTATAGTGTACTTTGCTGATACTTACTATTGACATTTCAATATTTAATTGAAAAACCTGCTCATACTGGCTAATATGAGAACATATTTTTCAGTTATGACCTTCAAATTCTTAGAGTTTGTAAGTAATCCATATTACTTTTTTTAATGTCACATTTCCATTTGTATCTTCCCCAAGTAAAGTGTCCCAGCCACTTTTACAACCATGCAAGACTAACTTCATGTCTTGTGATGAGAATGTCACAAGGAATTGTCAGAAAGTTTTAAAGCACGTTGCTTTTCTTCACCTGCAGGTTTATTACTCTATTGTGTTTTTCTGTATTTTCCTAGGAAATATAATTTGACCGTTATTCTTTGGCCCATTCCTTTAACCTCTTTTTAGTGACGAGGACAATGTTTTTCTCCTTGGTGTTCAGAGGTGTATTTCTCTGAACTCTCAAAGGTTATTGCTGATGTTCTGGCATAGATTGTGTCAGACTGCAGCCAAACGTAAGAACTGATGACTTTTGCCACTTGTTTTTGGAAAGGTGGGTGAAGGGGTTTGAAATCTATCCTTGTGCAGCCACTGCTTGCCAGCTTTAATTTTCCCTGCTCCCCCTTCTCCAGCAAGAGAAATCTTAAATTTCCTGGAGCAAAATAAGATCTACGGGGTTTTTCTTCATTCATTGCAATTTTTTTTAATAAGGTAATAATTTTGTTTTAATGACTTGCTGCATATTGGGAAAAAAAAGAAACAGTGGAAAAGCTTTCCATTTGAAGCAGTGTCTTGATTAGAATTAGATTAAATGATGAAACGATTGTTGTTTAATGGCCAAACGATTTCAGAAATAAATGTCATGTTCCAAAAAATAACCTCTTTAGTGTCCTTTGGTTATGTTAAGGTTATAAGCTCATTTGCCTATGTCTGTAGTCTGCAAATCAGTGTCAGCAGAGATAGCAAGTACAGGCCGTAATTACTGGTTTGTGGCAGGATGTTGAGTGTGAAAATAACTGGGTGTCATTGAAGAGGTTAGATTAACTGTTAAAGCTGACAAGATATAATTGCTTATGAACCACTTTCTTTAACAATGAACATTGTGTTACTTGAGGCTGTTTCTTCTTAGCATAGTCTCTATGTCTGGCTGTAGAACTGGTTTTAATTAGAGCTTGAAACAGCTATGAATTAAGTGCTCATTTATTTTTAGCCAGGATAAATATTAACTAAAAGAGATTTTTTTCCTCAGAATTATATGAATAAAGGGCAGTGTCAGACAAATATTTGAAAATGGAGATACCAGTAGCTTAATTGAGTCTGAAACAAAGTTCTTCAAGCCCATAGTGTGTATATAGAATGTCTGTCTTTTAATTGATTTCACCTTGACAGTGCTGAACACTGAAATTATGACACTTGAACATGATTTTCTTGATTGCATCAGGGTGTAGATTCTCAATAGGCCTTTTCAGTTGTCTGCTCTTGCATAGCAAGAGGTTGTCGGTAGTAAAGTGTAAGCCTCACGTTGTCATAGCTGCCTTACTTGGTGCAGTTTTGGGGATGAAGGTTTTGTATATCAGGGCTGCTGGTAGATGCTGGTAGTTCAGGGATTCTCAAGTTGTGACAAATGACATATATGAAGTATATATATATTTGCTGCACTTCGTAGGGACTTGATTTCTTCTGAGGGTTCAGTCACTGTTATGGGTCTCTATAGGCATCCAGAATTTGTGGAGGTTTTGTGTACCCGATCTTGTGCAAGTGCCTTTGTATCAAAACTACTCGTGCAATGGGAGCGGATCCCTGAAAGAATGTAAAAGCCCTTCCCATACTAAGAGTGGTGGCCAGAAGGTACAAGATAGAGCTGATCCCTGTCTAGCTGGGTGCTACATGAATTGTTCTGTAAGGGTATGTTATGCCTGTTTCCTAGACCTGGGATGACTATGCCTGGTCTACAGTGTGAAAACTTCACCACACAGCCCCATCCTGTTTTGTGTTCAGCACTAACTGGGTGGGTGTCCAATCCTTGAAGCATTTCATGTGACAGTCTGGAGTACGTAGGAAGGGTGATGA
Source organism: Oxyruncus cristatus (assembly GCA_013399855.1). Lineage (NCBI taxonomy): Eukaryota > Metazoa > Chordata > Aves > Passeriformes > Cotingidae > Oxyruncus > Oxyruncus cristatus. The sequence continues at coordinate 2,437,485 of VXAY01004719.1, read as the reverse complement.
TGTCCAGTCCACACTTCATCGTCCAAATACAAATAAGCCTCGCGTTTTGATAAAAATGTAGTATGGGAAGAAGTTTTGTCACTCCTTCTTGAGTAATTGATTTTTATATGACTGTGTACAGATTGGTCAGCCAATGGTAAACATTTTTGTATGTTATTTGCATTAATGTTTCATTCTATGGGATCTATCTATTTTGTTGCAAAATAGTTCAACTTTCTACTGTATTTTGAAGAACTTTTGTCAAGGCTTTTAAGAGAAAACATCAATTATGGACTTATCCTTTTTTTCCTTGGTCTTTGAAACAACCAGTGAATTTAGCATCATCTGACAAAAATTTGCCTGAGGACCTTTAGAATGAGTTCTCAGGTCTGAAATACTCCATGGCCTGATTTTACCTTTTCCTTTCTCACTGTGATCGATCTCTTCATCTCTGTGTGTGTAGACTGTACCTTCCATGGCTATGTGTCATGGAGGAGTTAAGTAGGTCTTGAATCAGTTTTAGGAGAATTGTAGAGCCTTATAGTGGTTTGGTTTGAGTTAAAGATTATCTAGTCCAACCCCTCTGCAATGAACAGAGACATCTCACTAGACCAGTTTGCTCAAGGCCCCATCCACCCTGACCTTGAGCACTTCAAGGGATGGGGCATCCACAGCCTCTCTGGGCAACCTGTGGCAGTGTCTCATCACCCTCATTGTAAAAAATTTCTTCCTTATTTCTAATCCAAATCTACCCTCATGTAGTTTAAAACCATTATCCCCTGTCCCATAATTTTTTTCAAATACAACTTCATTAAAACCAAATCTGACCCCCAATAGGTTTTGCTTTTGTGCTCAAATAAAACCAAAACCAACCAAACTAAAGAAAACAAAACCACAGAAGTCTGAAGTCCCAATGTCTGGACTTGTCGACAACTTGTACAGATTAACATAAAACAACCGTTCAAAACAATATAGTTGAAGTTGAACCAATCCTGTGCTCAGTTAGGTTTAAATTTGGTTAATTTCACTATATTTTATCATGATAAAAATACCAATTTGAACAGAATGTATGTGATTTAGCATATGTTGGCTGGTAGAAGAAGAACCTAGAGTGGGTAAAAAGCCATCAGGGCTAAAAAATTGCCAGAAGTTAATCTCCTCAGTGTTGATTTTAACCAGGCTGCTGTGAGTCCTAATTGAACTTGTGCACTGAGAACCAGAGCCACTCTGGCAGGGTACTGGCAGAAAACATGCAGTTCATCAGTAGATGCTGCTTTGGAGTTCTTCTACTATTAGTGAGTGGGTAGTCCTGAAAATGTGAGATGATTTTCACAGATACAAGCAACACTTTCCCAGAAATCTGAACATGCCTTGAAAATATGGAAACAGGCTATCTTTGAGGCAGACAAGGAGCATAAAACCTTTCACCTTGACATGTCTAATTTACTTTCCGTGTGTTTCTGATTGATAGCTGACCAGGTTAATGTTGGTAGGTGGAAGTTCAGAGCTACAGTATTGAGGAAGTCTGGGTTGTCATCAAAGGATACTATTCTTTCCTTTTCACTAGCTGGAGTACTATACAGAAAGTTTTACTGTTTGGATATTAAAGCTGAGCTTTCCAGTTCTATTGGCACCATCAGCATGTCTTTTCCTGGGAAAGAATCTCAGGGTGAAATTTTTGCATGGTTTATATTTCCTTTGTGGTGACAAAATTATGCTTCTGTAGCCTTTTTGGGAGGACACATGGGTGGGAGAAAGGTGCTGCAGTTTAGTTGTGGAATTAGAGCGGAATGTGCATTTGCAAAATGGAAAGGCAAACTAAGGTATTTGATGGGCACACTAATATCTGCCTTTCCCTGTATGCTTTCTGGTTTTTTGGTTCTGTTTCAGTAAGATTTTTCTGAGAGCAAGGAGTCCAAGCCTGTGGATACTGGGAGAAATGGGTAGCATGATGAGCTGCTTAATTAATGTTTTGAGCAGCCGAAGGGACTCTTTCTGAGGATAACATGCCAAGAAACATCTTGCTTTGCTTGTGTGTGAAGTCTTATTGGCAACACTGCCTATGCTGGTGTGTGCATTGTGCAATGTTAGAAAGCTTTATGTGAGATTTACACAGTTCTTCAGAACTGCTCCAGTTTAGGTTCCCCTTGCAGGAAATGGTTCTTCAGGAAAGACTACTCAGACTACTCCAGCATAGCTCTCCCATGTGGTTATAAGTTCTGCCAGCAGACCTGCTCCAGCATGGACTCCTCTTTCCACGGGGCCATAGGTCCCCTGCTGGGAGCCTTCTCCAGTGTGGGCTTCCCACTGGATTGTAGCCTCCTTCAGGTATCCACATGCTTTGACGTAGGGTCCTCCAAGGGCTGCATGTGGATCTCTGCTCCACCATGGACCTCCGTGGCTGCAGGGCACAGCTGCCTCACATGGTCTGTACCATGGGCTGCAGGGGAATCTCTGTTCCAGCACCTGGATCACCTCCTCCCTCTCCCTCTTCACTGACCTGGGTGTGTCTGCAGGACTTTTATCCCACATATTCTCACTCATCTCTTCTGGATGCTGTTTTGCCCCATTCTTTCCCCCCCCCCCTTCTTAAATTCGTTATGCCTAAGGTGCTACCACCACAGCTGATGGGCCCAGCCTTGGCCAGTGGCAGGTATGTTTTGGACACAGCTGGCATTGGCCCTCTTAAACAAGGGGAAGCTTCTCATAGAGACCACCCCTGTAGCCCCCCCACTACCAAAACCTTGTCACAGAGACCCAGTACGTACATTCAATGTACTAATTTAGTGCTTGTTGAGATTCATGATGGCAGAGTCTTCTATGAGAGGAAAAAAGCATTACAGGGTTGCAGGAATGGATCAAGGGAGGAAAGGGGAATTTCTTACTGTCCACAGCTGTAGAAGAGGACTTGTTTGGAGAGCAAGAAGTGACATACCTCGGAAGCGTTGGAAGATTGAAGATGGCAAGAGTACATGTAAAGTATGTGACAATTATTAGCCATATTATCATCAGGCCAAGCTCCTCCGTTTCCAAAAATCATGTTTGTGAGAATCATCAGTTCTTCTGTCTCTCCTTATCTGTTCTCTAGTCTCTCCTTTGGGAACACATCCCTTCAAAGTTCTCCTTCCCTGGAGATTCCAAGAATTCTTTGAACATATTCGATTCTTCATAGATGACTTTCCCCAATATTAAGGAAGTGCCAGCAGTGCAGGGAAAACAAAAAGAGTTGGAAACTTAATTCTACCTATCTTACAACAACAGAAATGCTGGCTCTCATAAAAGTGTCTGACGTTGTTACTTGGAGGTGGTTTTGTGAAAAAAATGGAGTCTGGATGCTACTGCATTAGTCTGGTGGCCCTTAAAGAAGCATGCTTGGCCAGATGTGTGAACTTTGTGAATGGCTTGCCTCATAGGCTCATCCATTGATATCGCATTGTATCTTTCAGCATTTGCATTCAGGTTCATGACTTTCATGGATTTATGTCTCTTTTCTTGGTGATAAGATCCAATAATTTTATTGCTGTTGTTGTTACTGATGTGGAATTTCCCAGAAAATGCACTGGTTGCACAGCGAGATGTTTTTACGGTAAATAGTCTCATAGATACTGCAGCCCCGAAGAGATATATTGGAAACTGGAATGTTGTCTTCTAGCTTGTTGGGTACATTTCTCAAAAACCAAGTGTTTTTTAGATTGTGTCTAGGGACACAAGCTTCCAAAAAGCTCTCGACATGGGCAAGCCTATTATCAAAGAATGTAAACCACTATTCAGAGGTTTGTTTGGGGGGCCTTCAGGTAAAAGAAAGGTTGAAAACCACTGACATGGAGCTGCATGTGAGTACTGTATCCTACACAATGATCTGTGAGTTTATCATCAAAGTGGGACAGAGTACAGATGGACTTCAGACACTTCTTTCCAATGGCATGGTGGTCAAGAGGCCATGTTGATACTCAAATAATAAAGGATATAACACTGCATCTGAATTCTACATCATAAATAGTTACCTACTCTTTGCTTGCACTTAAATAGTTCAAGCTAATGTTGGGTCTGTGATGACCTCATACAATGCATAAATTCTCTAGCTTTTATAATATTCAGATAAAAAGCTGGGATGTCCAGCTAGTCAGAAAAGCATGAAGACTAATAAATGGAGGACTTGACATAAAACCAACCATTACTTTAGGACAGTTAGACATAAATATTTTCTTTGCTGAAGGTGTTGGTGAAAGTGCTCCAGTGTCAAAATACACTTTGAAAATCACAACAGCATGTAAAAAGTCAAATACTTTTTAGTAAAAAAAAATTCAAATGACTGTGTTGTGGGTTAACTTGAGTGATTGCACTTTTGATGTGTAGATAACGCTTTAAACTGAAAGTACTACTGGGAGTACTACTAAGTCAGGTACTTGATTTGATGTTTTGCTTTGTATTAAAACTCTGTTTTAGGATTCTGTCTATCTGAGCTTCATTCCATTATATTATCTGGCCTTGTTGTAATTTTTAATTTCTGATTAGACTTGAACAGCTTTGCAGGTATAAATCTATGCAGTCTCAAAACATTTTTTGTGAGGGTCCTGCAGCTAAAATTGTGCTCTTCATCTAAACAGTTCAGATGAAAATTGTCTGTGTTGTGTAAAGTTTTTTAAACACAGACAGAAATGTTGTATATTTAGAAATGAACTGTGTATTCTACTCTAGAAAGTCTCTGATTACAGGTATACTTTCTCCCTTGCGTAAAGGTAAGCAATGCTCCCACATTGGTAGGCTAGTGAACTAAATTAAGAAGCTGTTGTCATATGTGTAGGCATTGAACTGATTTCCATGAAATATAAGTATAAACCCACTCTCTTAAATTATTTAGGAAGATATATATTAAAAACATTAAATAGGACAATATACTATTTAACACTGCATTAAATTCGTCATGCCATACTGTTTTTTCACTTTTCATCTAATATGAATGCTCTTTAAAAGAACAGACAGTTCCCTTCCGATTGTTCAATAGACTGCAGTATATATTTATATTGCATACAGATTGTTTGAAATTTCTGCAAATAACATCTGCCTGTCTAACATTCCAGATATTAGAATGTCTCCCATGGCCTCTGTATGCGAATGAATCATCAAAATAACTAAATTTATCTTTTCCCTGTTCTATGCATGAAAAAGTAGTTTTGCTATTTTCAACTCAGAAATGAGGATATAAAAGAGAAGTGAAAAGGTATGTAATGAAATAATCAGAAATGCTATAGCTGGGTGGGAATTGAGTTCATATTCCTGAATCACAATTCATGCCTTTACCACACTGGTTTTCATGGGCTTCTTATACAGTTTTGTAAAATTTATAATTTTTCAGTACTGCTTATACTCCATGAGAAATCTGTAGTTATTAATTTACTTTCAGCATTGACATAAGATTGGGCATCCTACAAATTGTGTTTCTATCCCCTTTATCTTTCAGGTTCCTCTTTTGTGAAGTGACGTTAGCAAAGAGTCACTGAAGCCTCTAGATTTAGTCAAATGCAGTCGCGCATGTGAGCACTTGTCAGAGGTGTAAGGTTTTATTTTTAGAAATATTGTGGTAAAAACAAGCTAAGAAAAACAGATGCAAAACATAGAAACTATTTCCACAGTCCGTCTTTGAAATTTTTGTTCTTTCAGACCAAATGCCATAGAAGAACAACTTTTGACATTGTTATGTGTACTTGGATCAGGTCTGATTCTATTGAGAATAACTTTCCCAAAAATATATCAGCATTTTATTATCTACAACATAAGTGAAAGCCAAGATGCCACAGTCCTACATGGTATCACTGACAAAAATGTTAATGAAATAACGACATGGGGGTAATTGTGTCTCCTAATTATTTATGATGGACATTTTCACCTTGGGTGGGTATTGTTTAGAGGGGAGTTTGGGAAACATATTGAGAAGACAGATATTACTTTACTTCTCAAGAGTTTATACATGTAAACTTGCTATTCAGTATGCAGTGTGGTAGATCTATTGTCTCCATCTATTAAAGAAAGAGTTAAAAAAGAAGAGTTCTTTTGAAATGCAATTATTTTTGCATTTCTTTATTTGTCTAGTGTACAAAACTTCCTTTTTATTTGGTTCTTGCAGACTACAAACAATTTAACAAATGCAATTTGCAAAGCAGTAAGTTGCCAAAGAAAATTTGTTTGCAACATGAAACAGTTGTCCCTAACCCAAAGTACAGAAAACCATATTATTTTAAGTCTCTTGCATTGTTTCTTGTAACAAAAAAAAAAAAAAGTCATTCTGAGTTTAGGTTGCAAGAAGAGATGTGGCAAGCTGTTCTGGGCTGGTCTGAAGTACAGTAGGCAACAGATGGGGTAACACGGATGGTTAATTCTTCATGTGTGTCTGAGTTAACATTTCTGGAGTGCTCCCAATTTGGCATCTAAATGGAGTTTGCAGAAATGGAGATTTTTCTATTCATACAGTTGAGCTGAGAATAGGGATGCAGGAATAGGAGATAGAATGCTGTGAATAGCTGTGTATGTGCTGGGATAAAAAGATACTTAAAAGGGAAGCTGAACTGTGAGTCCTTTGGGAACCTAACCCTCCTCCCATTGAAAACAAAGGAATTTTTGCTGTTGACTTGGAGAGGACCTTGAATCAGATCTGGGCATAACAAGTTGCTGCATCTGCCTTTGGGAGTGCTGTATCAATGCAGAAAAGGAAGAAGCTATGTTCCAAGTTGAGAGTTCAGGCTGAAAAAAAAAAAGGATTTTGGCAGCCATACTCAGAATTGCTTCCCTGTCCATGACAGTAGTATCCGGATGTATAACACAGGGTGTCATGTGCTTTTGTTGTGTCTTAAAACAAATGTAATCATTTCACTTGCCCTGGCAGTAAATGACTCAGTAACTCATGAAACCATCTATTTGGGATTTTCTGCAGCCTAGACATTAGAGTGTTAGCCTGGTAGAATGGGGGTTGTTTTTTTCTGCCATAGTTCATTTTAGATAAAGAAAAATTTCAGCACCCAAAGTACTTGTAGAGATTAAAATTTGAGGCTTGAGAAGTTGTAAACTCATGCGCTAAACCCAGAGTATTAATTGATGAATGAGTGTTAAATACAGCATTACCCATTCAAAACTAGTTATTTTTGGGTGCTGGTGGTTATTTTAAAGTAATGGCATGTTGACAGCATAAAAACGATAATGACAGAGAACTCAAAAGTGTACAGATGTAAAGCTGTTATGCTAATTCACAAGATTATGTGGTCTAAATATATCTATAAAACTACATTTTTATTTCATTCTGGAAGTAAAACTGCCCCCTTTTTTTTTTTTTTTTTTTTGTGGGATGCTTTCTGGGGAAGTGTCTGTTGACTCATGGAGTCATGCTGATTTTTCAGAAGCTCTTTCAACATTGCTAGGTATTTTTTGCCAAGTGGTGCACCTTTAGCTTTGCTGTAGGCAATTGCTTCATGACTAAACAGCTTCTAGTGAAGTTGCTGTCTTCAAAAGGACATGCAGCTTTGGGCCACCTCCAGCTGTTGTACTTTAAAAAGTACTTGCATCAGTTGTGGTATTTATAGATACGTTAAGGCAGCAGGTACACTTTCAATGACTGTAGAAGTCTATTGCTTTACCTCTTACACTCCTGTTATTCTAAAAAAACCCAGCAATAAACAAAATTTTGGAACATAACCTCCAGTGTGGTTCCCCAGTTTGTGAGGAAACCCTTGATTTCCCTTGTCCCCGTTAATTGCGCTGTGATGAACATAAGACATCATTGGGATGGGTGGCAGTGCAGACCCCTACTTATTTATTTTAATTTTGGTAACATGTTTGTTCAGGCTGTTACTCACCTGTAGATTGTCTTGTATAACATTCAGGTTCTCTGGGTTATCTTTCCTGTGGTTTTTACTACATGGAAAATTATTGCAAGGATGTCCTGAAATTATGTTCACGGTTGAAAGTGAGCTTTTTTACTCAAATCATGTTTAGGAAGCATATGTAGATGAGGTTTGTCTTAAAGTGTGTTCCAGGCTTGGACTGTTTACAGTGTGATTGTATGAACTTTGCTCTTGCCTTTGGGCATTTTTTTAGAGGTTATTAATTTTCCTTCTTTATTATTTGTCCCCATGACTTTTAGTTGTTCACTTACCTTCCAGACCTATGATGAAATCCAGTATCATGCCTGTTGCTATTTTTCTTCCCCTCAGAGAGATATATGCATGTAAGGTATGTAGCTTGTATACTGCTGCAGCTATTGTATGAAGAAAAGCTAGCTCTTATTACAGTTATTTTTTGACATTTATCCCCATCTTTGATCTTTGCTAAATGAGATTGTGGTTCTTGTCAAATGCTGTGATTCTTTACTCATGTAATGTTTTCAAATGTGTCTGTATGGGAAAACTAGAATTCCTGGAAGAAGTGTCCTCAGCAATGTACCTGGTTAGTAAGCTCTGTTTTGTTAAATATTAGGGGTTTTCTGCATATTTCTTTATTGAAGTAATTTGTGTAAAAAATTCAACTCCTTTTTCACCAGCCCCAGTTTTATTGGTACAACCACAAAAAGAAAAGTTCCGTATTAAACACTGAATTCTTCTAATAGGTCCTGTTGTACTTGTGTTTCAGGCTTGGATTTCCCAGTGCAGAGTAACAGGGACCAGTAACTTCTCCAGTTTATCACCTGAGAATGGAAACCTTGGCACATCAGTGTAATCTGAAATGTGATTATGTGAATCATGTGAATCATTAAATAGGCTTGAGAGGTGTTTAGGGTTTTCAGGGGAGATTTTTTTTTTTAATTTTTCTCTTTTTTCACCTTACCCCTGGCATTTTGCCTGCTTGACCCTTAACAGTGTCAGAATTCTGCCCGCTAGGAAACCTCTGTCGCTAGTGACAGGTTGTTTTTGTTTTGGAGTATTTATACATGCTGCACATTCTTAGGGAGCGCAGTATTTATGATTCCCATTACGGAGCCACGTTCTGTTCGTGCTTGCCCGCGTGTGCACCTTCGTTTAACAGGGCAGTGGGAGTGGCACAGCTGCAGAGGAGGAATGGTTTTTGTAAAGTAGAGAAGTGGAGGTTTTGGCAGCTGCCTTTGATTCTTGCCTGCCAGCCTTCATTGTTAACCCTACGCTAGGCATGGGCTCTGCTGTTTCTCCTCACTGTGCAGGGAGGTTCTTGCTCCCCTAATTGCGTTTGTAAATGCATATAAGCAAACTCTTGCAGGTCCTCTGTTGAACAGCTTGGTATTAAACTTTAACCATTACTAATACATCTGGTAAAATGCCAGCTGTCCATTTGCAGTGGGTGTTGTTGTAGGAATGCAAAAATACAGTTTCTAAGAAGTGTACAGTAGAGCCTTTGCCAATCGACTGTGGACAGAGCACTGTTTTCTTGATGGCATTTGCTCTTTTTGAGTAACAAAGTTCAGAACTTCATCTCCCTTCTAACTGATCTGTTGAGGGGATGTAGGCATGAGACATGCACATTGTTGCCCTTGTAAAAGTGTGACACAGAGATTGCGAGTGGATATTTTATGGATACTAAACAAATATAGTGTGACCTGTGCACTTAAGTATTGATTTCTTTTTTTTTTTAATTGAGAAAGAAATTGCTCCACTTAAACTCTGAGATTATCCAAACCCTCCCACAATGGGTCACATTTTAGCCTTGGCCTCTGTTTCCTGTGACCGTGATGCTTAGAGATGTAAGGCTGGGTTATTCCATTAACTTGACATAGCCCTGTGCTGCTGGGTATTATCCAGAAGTGGTAAAAAAGTATTTTTTCCCCTAAAAATAACAGCTTTTGTTATTTTTTTTTTCCATATGGAGATGTGATAATACAATCCGGTTAAGGCCAGATTGCCTCAGTCTCCTGAATAAATTAGGTTTGGTATAGCACTGCTTAGGCCCATTTTTCTTGTGCTATGAGCTTATATTTTTTTTGTTGTATACCTCAGAGTTTAATTTACTAAATGCTTTTGAAAGAATTCCTTATAACTTGGTGTTTCATGCCATGAATAAACATGAAAATTTTATTTTTGATCACAATTTTTGTTGTGTTAAACACTTATAGCAGCTATTGAATGTGTTGACTGTCCCTTTAGAAGTGTTCTAAGGTGCCCTGTTTTTTCAACAAAAGTTCACCTCCCACTACCGAACCAAGTAGATTATGGAATCTTGCCAGTGAGAAATCTTAAGGTAAAAACTGTGTTCTGTGTTCAGAAAATGTCGCTGTTTTTGGAGTCCTAGGACTTGTTCTAAAAATAAACTTAATTGAAAGGATTTGTTTTCTTTTCTAATGTGGTTTACATCACTGCTTTATTAATATTTAAATAACAGAATGTCGTAACCTGGAGTACAGAAATACTTCTGTACAGAGCTCCCACCAGAATCTTGGAAACTTTACATGAAGCATTATGATGTTTATTTTGCAGCTGGCAATTTTCTTGGTTTAACGTTGCAGTACAAAGGAAGATGAAACTCTGGGCTTTCTCCGGAACGAAAACCAGATGATTAATGGGTTAAAAAGGAAAGTAATTAATGTTATTAAGTCATTATGCATACTTGTGAATGAGGCCTTATTTGCCAACGTTTAATTGTGAGAATCTCTTTAGAAATTACTTGAAAATCTTTGCATTTTTCCCCCCAAGCCACCAAAAATCTGATGCTTGAACACAAAGAATAAACCTGCTATTTTACTTTGCATCCATAATATTGCAGTCATAAGTGAAAAAATGTGGATGTGATGTGTTCTTGGGTATATCTGCAAATGGTAAAGTGAAATCTGAAGAACCTAGCCCCACACAGCTTCAATGGGTGTTTGGATACAACACATTTTTAGTGCAGAGCTACCAAATCATAGGCATTTTAGTTGAGTAGGAACCAACATAATTATACTTCTTTTTGTTTTCACTTTTCTACAGCAGAGAGCTAATGCTATGCAAAGCCTTTTGAATTTGCATATGGGTAGCAACAGGCAGTTTTAGAGTTTCCCATTGCTATGCAAGAAGGCGGAGGGCTCCCAACTGCTTCTCTGTTTTGAGTACAGAAAGCTTCATCAATGTGATGTAGTCAAGGTTTCCTTACAGGTGTGTTTCCTGGGTGTGTGGAATGGAAATAATAAATTTACATTGCAAAAGTTCAGTAAAATGGCTTCTGCTTGATGGAAGAAGTGGTTTTGCCTGGCTTCTGGTTCCAACCTCTGTTTTACAAGGAGGGTGTTTAGTCTGCAGAAGCCTCTTTTCGTCCAAGACTTGGGTCGTAAACTGAGATGTTAGTTAGAAGTGGCCACTGACAGCATACTTGTCTTGGTGTACACGCTTGCAGAGGTGCTGGGGAGGGGTTGAGATTGACTAAGAAATATTTTTCTCTCTGAACATAAATACTTTCCCATGATCAAAGAAGGGCTTGAGTGAGCTGGATCTGGATGGCAAAGAGGGCAATCAAGTTGCATGCTGGTTTGGTAAATTTTAGATCACCAACTGAACAATTGATTCAGATCTTAAAATAAAACTGCCTCCTGCCTCAGTTTCTTGAAAAATGCCTCTAAGTGACAGAAGAAACTGGTTTTTCAAGTCCTTCGCTCTCTGGCCCTGGACAGTGCTTTTGAGAAGAATATGTTGAAGTGACTCTCCTCAGCCTTTCCAAAGGCTTCACCAGCCATTTGTCAGGTTGTTGGAGAGAAAATAAAATGTGATATTTTATTTTAAAACATAAAAATGGTTGCTCGACTCTTCTATCAGGATCACAGAGTCAATATATGTTAATTGGTTTTTTTTGCCGCTCAGTGTGATTAGAATATAATTTGCATAATTATTTTAACTATATTTTTTCTTCTTATATTTAAAGGATGGACCTTTTAAAAACCCTTTCTGCAGTTCTATTTTAATATGAAGACCATTGAACGAAATCAACCTTATACCCTGACAAGAAGCTGAATATAGCTAAGGCAAATTTTGATAAATTAGATTTTTTATTTGCAATTATTTCCCTAGATTAAGCACAAATCATGTAGCTTCCTATCTGTTTCCAAAGAATTATAATCCTGTGTTGTCTTTCAGTATTTTGAAGTGAAATAATTGTATGATGCAAAGCTTAATGACTGACTTGTAAACAAAAATCAATTTTTCCAAAAGAAAAACTTATTTTTAGTTGCAGCTTCAACTTGAAGTTTATAGCAGGCTGGTATCTCTTCCAGTGGCTATCTATATTAATGTGTATCTGTTGAGTGTATTGATTTATTTTTCCTTTTTCCCCTGCTGTATTATTCTCCCTTAACCTGGCATGATTATTATAAATGTGGTCATGACAAAAGCAGGTGCTTGATAAATTCAGTTGCAGTGAATCTAGGGTCAGTTTAACATTATCAGGAGCTTGCTTATGAACAGGTTTATGACATAGATTTTATCTTGCAAAGCTTGAGTGGGAATACAGAGCAATTTGGGGACCTGCCAGGGATTTCTGTTTGTCTCAGAGTACTAAAGTAACAGTAAAGCACTGAGCAGCGGTGCTTTATAGTCACTCTTCAAACAGTTACTATGTATGTGTGTATAGAAGTTTCAGTTTTGTTATTATTTGATGATTCAGTGTATAAACTTCAGGATTTTCTTTAAATCATTTTCAGCTATTTGAGAAATTAAGAGTAGATTAGAAATGATGGCAAAAGTGCAAGCTTTTCTTAGGGCCAAAGGAAATAACGTAAATTAGTCTTTCTAAAGTAAATCATTACTTAAATGTGATAAAAATGAGCCATTTGAAGACTGTATATTTGTTTCAGCTCCAGGCATGCACTGTTGACTGTTCTATTTGAAGCAATGTTGAACGAAGCTGAAGAGTTGAAACATTTAGTGGTCTTTTTTCCCCTAAACGTTCATCTGTAAGTCTGCTGATGCTAAAGGGAATTTACACCACCCTCTTAGATTCTGAAGACATTTTATTGGAGTTTTAGAATACCAAATTATGTAACATGTCAGTGTGACTTACCAGCAGATGGAGACAGAAAGTAAACCAGACTAGAGCCACTTCCACTTAAAAAAACAGTACATTTTCATTTTTCAGCTATCCAAGTGCTTCAGATGAACTGCTATATTTTTAAGAAAATATAGCAAAATTTAGCTGTTTGCCAAAGATCTTATCTTCTTCTGTGGTAAGATCACTTAGCTGGAATCAATTAGATGATGGCTGTTCTTTTTCTTTTTGTCCTCCCCTTATGCTGTGTAGAAAATTTACTGTCCTCTCCTGTTCATCTGCCGATTTTGAAGCGGGATCAGTGTGTGTGATATTATAATGAGGAATGTTCTTGCTCTGATATTTCTCTTCACTCCTCCCTAAAAATGTAATTTCCCTGCTTGTTGAAGCAGTACAATGTATGTGGTGTGCAGTTCCTTAAACTTGCCATAAAATTGTCTACAGGTGGTGACTTTTGTCCCAGTTGCTGCTTAGGATTTTTTTGTGGAGCAATTGGAACCTCCTGATCCCAGATGAAGATAGGTACCACAAAGGTACAATACACTTCTGTTGTGTGGGAAAAAAAAAAAAAAAATCTGGTCTCCTAATGTCATTTACAGATGAGGAGATGGAGATGCGGCCTATCTGTAGGCAGACACGCTTGCAGCATAGAAGATTTTTGTAAGCATTAGGTGTACCACCGGTGCTCATGAGCTCACACTCATGTATCCATATTAAAACTTTTTTTCATAGTTCAGTGACACTGGAAGCTATTTGCTATGTTCATGTCATGCATATATATGAATTTTGCTTAAGTTTGTTGGTCTGTATGTAAATGTTCAAAAAGACTGTATTTCCTTGGGAAACTTTATAACATTAATTTTTAAATGGTCTTCTGATGAAGGATATTGTTAAGTTGAACTAAAACCAGTTAAATACAATTTCTGAAGATTTATGGAAGTGATAATTTGGCATAAAGCATCTGATTAATGCAAGCATGGGGTGAAAGTTTAATTTGAAATTGTGACAGAAATGCACATGTAGCGTTCAAACTTTTCCATTTTTAAAAGAATATTGATTTCTAAAATGCTCTCTTTCACAACTGGAAAGGAACAATTAATTGAAGTGAAACACTTTTGTGTTTTTGAATCAAAAATAGGAAGAAACGTCAGAGCCTTCAGAATTTTCAGTATGCTTTCATACTCATTTTCCAAATAACTTTTTCTTGCTGATTCTAAATTTGGGGTCAGTTATTTGTTTTTAATTTAAAATGGCCTAATAGATTGAAATTAGCCAAGTTACACAGAATTGCTGTTGGTTTCCTGGTTGCATAAGCCTACCAGGAAGGTTGTGATAGGTCATGCTGCCGGGGAGAGCGTGGCTGCAGTTTGGGTGTGCTCTGGCTGAACTAATCAGAAAAAAAATGTTTGTAAAGCAGGGAGTGGTTCTGTGTTAGTTTTTGCATGAGGAGAGGAACTACTTGCATCTGTTTTTCTGTTTTCTAAAGCAATTGGCGAAGGCTCAGTGAATCAGGTTATTGAATGTCTTTTGCATTGCAGTATGACTTTAATTTATAGGCACCTATAATATCTGTCTTTAGGTTCCTGAATTGCCATAGGCACATAGTTTTATGAAATTTGCAGAAGCAGTATTAGTTACCTGCTGTTCCACAGTTTTTATTACAAGTAATGTAGCAATTTGAGACAGTGCTAATTCTTCAAATATAGTTCATCCTTAATCTTGTCTTCTTTGCTGAAATACTTTCAGCAAACTTCATTCGAAGTCATCTGCAAGAGAGGATGCCCTTGGAGTTGTCTTTTGCCCTTCCTTTGGAAGCAGCATTCCTTTTACTTGCAGAGAGGAAAGATGGATAACCTGAGAATATATTCTTTCAGCTGCAAAAAGTAGATTTAGTTCTATTTTGGATCAAGCAGAGGTGGAGGAAGTGATTAGCAAAGCAGCTGTCGCACTCCTGATTTTGTTGTGTAGATGGAGATGCAAATTTTTGATGGCAATAAATGGAATATACTGGTTTATATATTCCACAGTTAGAGGCATGACACATCAGTGGAAAAAACCCTGTTCTCTACATGTCTGAAGGCTTTTATTAACTAGCCTTATCTAGTGGTGCAGGGATCTATCTACATTATTGGGGTAACTGAGAAACAAGAGGAGAAAAATTGCATAAAACCTTGTTTCTTTAGAAGTGGCAGACTGTGGAAATTATGCACAAATGGGACACTAAAATTACCCATTGATGGCTGTATTACACCTCTACATCCTCCTGAAATTATTAAGTTTCTGTTTAAAAATCCCCACACTTCTCATAATGTTTTCAAATTTTTTTTTTTTTTATGAAACTGATCTTCCATTAGACTTTGTGAAACAGGCCTGTCTTGTGATATGAACAGTCCAATTTTTAGAACTTTTGGTCATAAAATATTTTGAACCAGCAATGGCTAATGCACATATTTTGGTAAACTGTGGAACTTAACATTCCTTTTTTATTATATGGTAGTGTTCTTTGCTAGAAAAACACAGAAGGAGGTGTAAGAATAATACATCTGCTTCTGGAGATCATGACTATAAAGCTGGGTCTTCTCGTAAGCAAAAAGTAGTGCTTTCTCTATGAGTTATGATAGTTTGGTTTATATCCATTGCAGGATGCATTGAAAATAACCTGGCACACTGTAAAACGCGTGGAGATCAAAGGCTGTGTACAAAGGCTAAATAATGACTTCCTTGCCTTCTCTGATGGCAGAGGTGTTGTCTAACTTCTACGTCTACACTGCATATCATGGGAAACACTGGTGCTGGAAGATGTTAAAGGCTTTCTGAGGTTGCCTAGGGAAGTAGTAGGGAGGGTTCTGGAATCTGGAAAGTTGATCCCAGTAGTGGTTTTCTGAAAAAAAAAAAAAAAAACCAACATTTCTTTACACCAAGATATACATAATTGGAAATGCATAATTTTTTTAGGCATGTTTCAAAATTGCAACTGCCCAACCAATGAATAACGTAATTATGTTGGGACTCAGTTTGCTGGTCTAGGGTATTTTGTGCTCTGAGTCAGTTTGTTTTTTAAAACAGGTATATATTTTATGAGCAAGAGGAGGCTTTTATGACTGTATTAAATAATGTAGTCTTTAATTCAGAAGTATTTTCTATCTGTGTGGAAGGGCACAGTCTGGGCTAGCATTTTATGGAGTTTTTTATTTCTATGTTCTCACATTAAATGCATTGCATTTCTTAAAGATTTGTGGACAGTTGATATTGGAGTTGTTCTCCTGAAAATGGAACATAGAGGTCTTTATCTCTAATCTTCGTTCTTGAAGCCTAGCCATGATGATGAAATTGAATACTATCTCAAAGTAACTGAAACCATTAATTCTGGCCATTTATAATTATCAAGAGACTGGAGTATACAGTCTGATAATCTCTTTACCATAGATTTGACATTAATTTGTCAAATTTGACAGCTCAAAAAACCTTTTTGGACTTGATTCCTTCAGAGTTAGTGTTAGACAAGTGGAATTCATTCAGCCACTGTGTGTCTGCGCAGAGGTTTGGGATCTGTGAGACCCAAGAGAAACTGGTGTCATTGTGAGTATGGGATCAGAGTGTGATTACTCTAATTTTTTCGTCAGGAATCAAAACAAACTATCAAAAAACCTCCAAAAGCTTTCTAGCACAGTTTGTTAAAATTCTTTCCTAGTACAGTTTATAATTCTTCACACAACTGATGTAACTTATGCTGGCAAAAATTCAGTTTGCTAATAAAACTGTCTGACTTTCACAGCATCTGTGAAAGTCTGTTGTCACACAGACACGTGTCATTACAACTCTATCACTTCCTAATGCAACTAAAGTTGATTGGTTTTAAGAGTGCTGTTTTAAAAACCTTTGTGGAAGTGTCAGTAGAATTTTCTTCTGTTTCTCATCTGTATTCTGAGGTTTGAATGTTTTCTGCTATAGTATCCCCAAGCCCTCATGTACTCCTCAGGTAGCAGTTAATTTTCCAGCTCTTGAGCAATTGGTAACAAAAAGTTTTGCTCCGATATGTTCAGAGGACCAAGGAGGTGATGTGTAAGAAGTGCATCCGGTGACCCTACAACCACTGTCCGTTCTTCTCCATGTCAAATTTTGTATTGTTTGCCTTACCTTTGTTTTATAAATTTGAATTTTCTAGGTTTGGTTTAAATATTTTACTTTATATAAATATATACAATATATTAATGATTTTATCATAGTCTTTCAGGTACTTTAGAAGGCTTTATGTTTATGAGGACATTCTTTAAAAAGTAAACTAACCATTTTACAGTCTCCAGACTGCTTAGCCCAACCAAATGTATCATCCATCTAATTTTTGCTCCAGAAATGTAACGTATGGCTCAAGAAGTTTTTGTGTGATGACTACCTCCAGGCAGAATTTCACATCTTTGCTACTTCCCATATAGTGGGACTGATAGTCTATGCTGCTGTAGCTTTGGGAGGTATGAGGAAATTGCAACACAATGATAAGAAATGCAACTGTTTCCTATGTGCAACAGTATTAATTTGTTAGCAACCGAGTATTTTGTCCCTTTGATTTGGTTCATTTGTGAATGAAGAGATCAAAGAGAATTTTGAAATTGGAGTAAGGCTGTCAAGTGCCTGCATTTAAGGCAATGCCGGAAAAGGTTACCTGACTCCCCAGTGGTGTTAAGAGTCAAGTTTTGGGTTCTTCCCTAACCTGGCTAGGCATATCCTTTGGTTACCTACCAACTAAATGGAATTACCTCCTCCCAGCCCTAAGACCTTCGTGGCTTCTGCTGTATAGGGATGGTTTTGCTGCATTTATGACACTCTTGACTACTTCAAAGCTTTTAATGTTGATCAGGGAAGCAGCTTTTACTGCTCTCAATGAAGTTTGAAACGTCCAGGTTTACAGATTTAGATCAAGTGTAGAAGCAGAGACCATGGTATTTGTGTAGATTCATGACCGATGTTGTCTATAACAGTTTGTGGCAGAATAAGACACAACTCTATTTTCAACAGATGGTACTGGAGCTTTCAGTGATCAGATCCAGGGTAAGCTGGTTTTCTTTCAGACTTCTTCTTAGATGTTTTTTTTTCCTGCAGGAGATCTTTCATGAGATTAGTAGTGTGAACTTAGGATCTTTGGCATCATTTATTAGGATTTTTTGGCATTTTGAAATGGGCATTTTGTGTGAAAAAAACTTAGGGTGTATTAAGTTTTTTTCCATGAGCCAGAACAGATGGATCTGAGCAATATCGTGTATTGATTTACAGATATAATGGTATCTAGGTTTTAGCTTATGTATTTTGTGATCAGGATTTTTTGTAGAAACATCCTTCTTAGAAGATCCATTAAAACTCTTTTATGTCAGTCATCTGGAATGCCCAACTTGACCATATATCTATCATTAAGCAAGGATATACAACATGACATGGGAAGTGAGATCACAGAAGTTCATTAAAAAGTAATGAAACTTTTCCCTGGTTGATATACAACACCTGGCTGTAACATGAAAAATTCTATATACAGAAGGAACTTCATGATTTGAGTGGGGTATTGCATAAAATATGAGCAGAGTGACTGGATGTGGGAAATTAGTCAATCCACTAGTTTGAGAATGGGATTAGGATTTCAATTGACTCTTCTGTTGGTGCTGACTCACTGTGATCTTACACAAATCAGTTAAGTTTTCTATATATCAGCAGCTCAGCCTAAAAATACATTATTCCTCTTACCGTCTTTGAATGCCTACAAGCTTTGACTGTTGCAAATGAAAGGGAAGAAGTACTTTAAAAAATTATAAGAAATTTTCAAATCTTGTAATGTTCTTAAAACACTCCGTAGTTTTTTCAAGTTGTGTTTTCCTGTTTTTATTACTGTTTCGTAAAGTCTTTCTCTGCTGTACTGTTGAGAGCTTTACAAAGGGGAAGAATTGACTCTTTGCCTTATTTTACAATTAAAGCAACTGTTTTGTAAAATACTTAGCAAACACACGAATAGGTTTTCTAATCCCCTTTGATTATGGTCATTTGAAGCCTGTTTAACACAGACATTTTAGTTACCAAGATACTTATGCCAGAACAAACTGCTCAGCCTCATCTGGCTTAGGGGAGGGTATTAACAAATAATCCCTTTGTGGTAATATTATATTATCACAATAGTAATATTATAGTATTTAATATTAGTTTGATATTATTAAAAATGGTAACATCATTCAGATAAAGTGACATGGCATTATATTCAACCAGGCAGTTAAAATTCCTAATTACAAATCACCTCACCTTTTTCGGAGAGAGTTAGTGTGGCAAGTAAGTTTTCTGCTCTTGAATTTTGTTGGTAACTGCTGAAGATGATTCTACCCTCACTTGTCCACTCTACTGGGTTTTACCATGAGAAAAGTTGCCCCTTTCTGAGCTTTTTTTTTCCCCTTCCAGTGTTGATTTAATGAATCATTCTGACAGCAAAGAAGAAGTGTTTTAACTGGGGATTAAACCAAACAGGAATGTGATGCTTTTGCTTGAGGGCAAGAGTGACTGCACATTGGGTTAGGGATTGGCTATTATGCTTTTGTGTCAAACACTCGCATGATGTGCACCAACTTTCAAGTCTGGGCAAGCCCTTAACAATACTTCTTTCGATTTTAGTACAAATGCTTCCTGTTCAGAGATTGTAGGAAGGCTGAAATTTGACTTTGTAACATATTACTTGTGAAAACATTGGGGAAAGAAAGGTTGGAGAGGAACAAGTCAGTGGCCTGTAACTTGGGAACTTCAAGGCTCCTTTCTTTTCCTGGCTATATTCACTAGGCAAGCTCTGACCACATAGCAATGCTATCAAATGTATTTGGGACCCCTGTATGTGTAAAAAAAAGACATAATTGTAATATTTATGTCAAAAATAGAATATATTTGAGTAAAATAATGAAAAGTCTGTGAATCAATGTGGCTGAATAACAGCAAATCATATGGCACAATGAATTTGTTTTAAAGCTTAGCTGAACTGTATGAACTTGTATGTATTAGTTATTTATACCTCAAGTAACCACTTCCACCTTTTTTCTTCTCTGTTATGTTGCCAGCAGTAGAAATCTAATAAATATTTATGTACTTTTCTTAAAAAACGCAAGTGACTTTCACTAGGCCAACTCTTGTGAGTTATTTATGATCCTGGCTCTGATGTACCTAAGAGAAAAAAAGATTGACTGTATTTTGCACTAAAAAGAGAATAGGCATTAACCTGTGTTTTTATAAGAGCAAAGCCTGAGCATCCTCTTTCATGTATAGAAAATCCAAATATATATGTAAGAGCGGAAGTGATTAACCACAGATAACTTAGCAACTTGCCTGAGCAAAAATGTTTACTCTTCCATAATTTAGTGATTGGAAATGTCAGCATTCAGTAAATGACTGCCAAAACTCCTTTATCTATTTTCTCGCTAAACATTAATTTGAGACTTCTGTTTTTCCAGAACAAAATGTTTATAGAACGAAATGATAACTCACATCACTTCTCCCTTGACTCTCACGAATTTCAGATCTTGATGCTGCAGTTGGCCACGTGTATGTAGGTTCTGTAGTTAAAGTATGTGTGCTGTAAAGGCTCCAAAACCCACTGCAGAAACGTGCTCATTTCACACAGCCAGTGTGCTTGCATTGCCATCACGCTACTACCCCCGTGTGGTCATTAGCTATAATCCAGTTTTTATAAAAAAGGAATGAATGGTTTTGTCGATCTCTTTAATTTAAAAGGAAATGGTAATTTTTAGAGGGACCCTGTGTTTGTGTTTTGTTTTAGTGTTTGTTTAAGAAATGAGTTGTAGGGTATTGAGAGATTATAAAACACAGCACGTGTTTTCCTTTTCCCATAATAGTGTGACAAAGTGTTACTTTGGAAGTTTCTGTAAGAACTAGCTTTTCCAACAGTTTTTATTGTTTGATTAGAGAAATAACACCTGGAAATTTCAGGTATAGAACCTAAAATAAAACATAAAATGGAAAGTATACAAAGAATATTGACATGAGATTTTATTGACATCAACTGTTTTGTATTCAAGTACTAGGCACAGCATTTACTCACAAGGTAGTCTATGAATTGGAAGTGTCTGTGACATTCCGCTATGTAAAGGAGTGGAGTAAAGAACAAGAGTACTCAGAAAGGTACTTAAAAATATTTAGTTTCCTGTTGTTTCCTAATAATTTCTTGCTGTCACAATGTGGAATGAATTTTTAAATAATTACAATGTAAGTTTTGAAACAGTGCAGGAAACTTTTGCTTTGTGGTAATTTGCATGTAAAACTTAGTGTCATGTGGTAAGCCAGGGCAGTTTGTGCTGGAGAGGGACTTTTTTTCTGTTGATTTCAAGAACCTGTCTTGATCATCACTAAATAGAAAAGGGTGGTCATTTATTATATAAATCCTGATTTGCAGATAAAAATACATGAATCATTCTTTAGAGACAGAAAAAGGATTTTCTGTATTAATATTATCCAACAACTGTTCTGAAATAAACAGTGGTTTCCACTTTTTTTTTTCCCCCAGTTTTTACTGGGGAAATCCATTTTCACTCTGTTTAGACTCTGCTCATAGATTAGTTCTTTTTCTTACTAGAGAAATGTTAGTGCAATTTTAAAATTTGTTGTATTTTTATTTGTTTTGTGGAACTTGCTCAGACAACTGGTTAGAACCAATTTCCAGCTATCCTTAGAACAAGAATATTCTATGTGGCTTATCAGTAAGAGGAGATGTAGTTTATATCAGTCTCCTTTTTAATACTGCTGGGGCTTCCTTATCCAGAAAGATATCCCTTCTCTTGATAATGTAACTTCTCTCTGTATGTCAATATTGATCCTATTTGCTTATTCACAAGGTTTCTAGGCAGGTGAATTGAACAGCTAAAATGAATTGCAAGATTTCAGGGACACAAATTTATCCAATGATAACAAATTTATGCAGAGACTCCAAAGTGTAATTTTTTTCAGTCGTTGATTATTTGTAATGAATATAATTATTCATATGAATAATTCTTGATTACTCGTAGCATATTTGAATGGTTACTCTAAATCAGACGATGTAGGCTCACAGTGCAGGAGACCCTTGCTGGTTTGTGTGTGCTTTTTCCATCATTGTCAGTGATGCTAGGCTTAATAATCCTGTCTTTCTTAATTCCTTGTCCTTGTTTCGTGCTAGTTCTCCTTTAAGAATCCTCTTTCTTATTTCACGTGTATCACACCACCTTTCTCACTCCATTTAAATGTCTTTGTTTGAACACCAAAAGGAGACAATAACACAACTTTTTTTGCTCCTTAGTTAAAAATGGACATATTACTTCCTCAGGATGTCTTAGGGCATCGTTTTCGGATCTGGATTATTTAAATCTTCAGGCTGTTCGGAGTGGTAACTCCTTGTTTTGTGCCCTAGACCAGATTCAGCCCAATCTTGGTCCAGATATAAATGGCACCAAAAAGATGCTCCAAGGCACAGTAAGAGCATCCTGCCTTTGTCTTTGGTGTTTAGGGCAGCAGAAAGTAAAATTAGTATAAAACTTGTTTCAAAACAGCCACTAACCTGCAAAGAAAACACTTCCTGTCTTCCAGTCACTGTGCTTTATGTGTTGGAATATTTATTTTAAAGTTATGTTTTTCATTAAACTCCCACCCCATTAAAGTTGAGTCTTAAATAGATAGAGGATTGTAAATAATAATAAAAAAGATGGTCTGTATTAGAAACGTAAAAATCAGAGATGTTTTGGTATCTCTGATTTTTTTTTCCAAACTTGGTCAGTCAATTTTTCTTACATATAGAAAATTAGTACTTTCATTCTGTCAACCTTAAGGTACATTTAGAAAACACATGAAGAAAACGTCAGCCTTCTCATTCAGAGTTATAACCCAACCAGTCTGTAATGCAGATAAAAAGCAAAAGGCCTGGTACCTAGCAGGACCAATTAATTAAATGGGCTTCTGTGGCTCGGTGCTGCTCTAGATAGATGGGTTAGGCACGAGGAAGATGGAGGAGCTCGTTAACCTTTAATAACCAGCCTGCCTCAGGGCCTCCTGCTGTTCTCATCATCTATTAGCCTGTCAGTGCCTGTCCGTGTGTTTTGCCGCAGTGGCTTCTCCTGTGAGTTTAAGATCTTCATTAACTAACAGGTATAATACATTAAACCATGTCTTCCAGGCTGTCTTGGTGCTCATGCTGCTGTGTTCACAGGCCGTTTACCACGCTAGTTAACGGAAGGGAGAGTGATACATTCCACCCCTTCTGACAGTATGGGGTTATATTCTGAAGTGCAAGGTAAAGTTTCTGAGGGTTTAGCAGTTCTGATTTGTACTTTAGAGAGAAAAGTCTGGAGAGCAGTTTTTTTTCTCTTTTGTAATTAAAATACCTTATGTTTTTGCTGTGTGCCTACATGGTGTGTGGAAAACCTGTTCAACACCTTGAATGATGGTTTAAAAGCAGCAACTATGTCATTAGGCAAATAATCCTCCACCAGTTCGGGTAAGTGTAGAGCAAGTGAGCACCCTTAGAGGCTGCTACTCAGTGAAGCTTGATGAATGCCCTCTTGACATCTCTGGGTGCTGTTAACCAGTTTCGCTGATTGATAACCTTTCAGTTGGCAGCCTGAAAATCAGCTTGTATCTGTGGTGTTGAAGGAACACCTTTGCAGTCTCTGCAGGTGATGGCTAAATTAATGTAATGCCTTTAAGGTCAGCACTGCTGATTTGAAACTTGTGTTAGACTGTAGGAAACATCTGTTTTTATTTTTGGTGTTAACTGCTACGTCTCTGGAGCTGCTAGTGATGGCAGTTTCAGCCCGGACAAATAAGGTCAGCATATCATACATATGAGTAGGCAAGTGCAGTTTTTTCCCCAGATGAATCAGTGGGGAAGCATAGCAAGTTATGGAGTGTACTTTGGTTTGATTGTTTGAGAAACATCTCTTTGATATAAAATAAACAAACAAAAACAAAACAAAAAAAAGGGGGGGAAGGAAAAAAGAGGAATATTAATCATATTTATTCTCGGACTTCTTGCTCGTGTAAGACCGTATCAGGAACCTGGTTGGAAGAACTGAGTGATAGATTCAGGTGACTTCAGAAATTGAGTCTTGATTTGGGTGCTTTGATTTTGTTGTCACATATCTCTCATCCAGGTCCTTGTGATCAGCACCTCTGTTTACTGTCTGCAAACAGTTATTAAACTCACAGTATCTTTGTGCAAAGGAGATTTTTGACTAATCATTTTTTCTTAAAATATTCCACCAAAAGGGGTTTTCTTACAAGAAAAGCATTACAAAAAATAACTAGAATTATTTTTCTTGGAATTGAGATAGCATAAGACTACAATTACCTAGCCTGTTCTTTGAAGCCTGGCTAATTTGCAGAAAATTGAAGATCATCCTGTAGTTTTAAAATTTTCATCATACAGCTTAGATATGATTAATACATTTTTAATGATTTTAGCTTGTTTTTTGTGGCTTTCTCAGTGTGTGGAGAAAGTTGTAATGTAACAGTCTCCAGCACAAGTGTGCAAAGATAATGGGATGCTCTGGCTCAGAAGTTTTGGTGGGTTTAGTGCTAAGGAGCACCTGCCTTGCCTTTCTCCTCCAAATTACTGGCCCCAAAACATGTGTGCTCATGCCTCAGTCATTGAAGAATTGTCAATGGTACTGTCTCATCTCAGATTTAAGTGTTGTTGGCTGCTTGATCTGAAACATTGAACAGTGGTTGCACCTTCCCTTTCATGACTGCCACAGCGCAGGAGACAGCATGGGCAAAATTTTCTAGAGTGTGTCTGGCAACGTCCTTTAGCTCTTGTCACAGGGAAAAGATACCAACTGCAGGTGTTCCTTAAGTACTTAATGCTTAGAAATTGGATAAATCTCAGAAGTTTATATTACCTGTATTACACACAAGTAAGCAATTATGAGGATATAAGTATTTTAAACAGAAGAGAGCTGATACCAAAGAAACATGATCAGGAAACATAAGAGGAAATCTGTTTTACCCATACCTATTTTTAAAAAATATTTTCCATGCTTTTCACATTTATGTGAAAAGTCAGTGAAATAAATAGGACACTTGATCCACATTCCAGAGGAGAGTAGAGCTTCTTGCTCATAAATGCTGTTGACGATTGTACTTTATTGAGAGATTTCTCACAACATAATCATATCTATCTCTAGGGCTGTATGCTAAGCCTAATATTAGTGTATTGCAGGATATAAGACTTCCATAACCTACATCCTCTGTGGAAAACCATTTGCAATTCAGTATCTTAGTTTTGTTTAAAAATACTTGTAGATATAAATTTGTTTTGGCCATTGATTGGTTAATTGTAAATCAGTTTGGTCGAAAAGCAGAACAACCTTATGACTCATTTAATAGCTGTGTGTTCGTAACATTTTCTCCTGCTGAAAACTTAGTGTGATTTGAACAAAGTTGGAGTGTACCAAGGGAAGAGTAGTAACAATTGTCCTATCGAGCGGTTTTTTTCCTTACAAAGCACTGTGAGTTAGGAACAGCCTTCTGAGTTTTGAGTTCATTTATTGATGTTTTATGTCTGGCTTGCTTTGAGTTTAAAGGGTAACAAGGAAGGTTTACATAAGGGAATGAATTTCAGTGGTAGAGAATCTCCGTAACTAAGGGCTTTAAGAACGTCTTAGGCAAATGTCTTCTGGGAAAAGTTCAAGGATGGCTGACCAAGGCAGATACAGACCCCATTCAAACAGAAAGGAAAACAGGTCATGTGAAAAGCCAGATTTAGAGCCCCCATTATTCTATCTAGGGATTCTGTGATTGGAAGCTGGACATGTGAATATTAACTCTGGAGAAACAATGAATGCAGGCTTATGAGGTGCAGCACCTTTAGTCTTTGTGTGTTTCTGTCTTCTGATGCAGATGTTGGATGAAAGTGGGCCAGAAGAAGTTTCAAGTGATAAAATGGGATACCTGAATAAGATGATAGATAACCTGTTCCTGCAAATCTGTATAACCTTAGAGGAAAGTGTGGACTAAAATATCTTTCTATGCCTCTTCTAGGTCTTTTATTAGCCTCTGATTTTGTTAGTAGAGATGGAGGATACATCATTAAACAAAGATTTCAGAATACTTTTGAGCTTTTATTGAAGCTGAAGTAGAATTTGCCTTTTTTAGCTCCCATGAAAAGTAGCTGTTGCATTATTACAAGAAAGTAAGCACACTGTAAAACACATAGATGCTCTTACCTTCAAGGTGCCAAATCCTCTCATACAATGGATATGTAAAGTGATAGGTTTCATAAAACTGAGAATGTATTTATAGAGGAAGTACTTTCCTCAACTAAAAACACGCACAAACCTAACAACTATAGTCAAGTTTTATTCTAGCACACTTATTCCATATTTCTAGTTTTACTTGGTTTTACAAAACGCCTATTTTTTAATATTAAGTTAACTTTTTTAAATGGAAAAAATTACCAGTTTAAAACTGAAAAGGCAAAGTCTATAGTTAACAGCTCAACTTCTCCAAAGGAGACAAGTGAGTGACTACTACATTTGTTGTATTTTAGCAATAAGAGCTGTTGAACAGCAAATGGAATGGGAAATGCTACTCTATTGTATGATGCAGGGGTCTTAAAAAATGATTCTGCAATGTTCAGGCATGATTTACCTTTGGTATATCCATTCTAACTGTTCTGGTTACCTCCTTCTCCATCTGTGCCCAGAAATATGTTTCAGGGGGATCCACTCCCTGATTTTCTCATGGATTGAAGTGAGGCATTGCATTGTATTCCACAGCTCAAGCGTTTGGACATGGAGTAAGAGCTGGACCCTATATACAGGCAGAGAAGAGATTCCTTGATCGATAGAGAAGCATGAGGCACATTGTATAAAAGTTTGAAAAGTACTGATCTGCCCTGTTCTGGTCAGAGATGTTTGTTTCTGGAGAAGCAGCTTTACTGTATTTTCAGAATGAGAGAAAATAGCATGTACATGAATGAGCCTAGTCACAAAGGGAATGTGAATTCAAAAGTAATTACAGGCTCTTATTTCCTGTCAGTAAACAGGGGGGAAGGGAGGGTCTGTTGTGTGTTATTCTTCTGCTTTCCAGTCTGCTTGTCTCAAAAGAGAGAATTTCCTCCACTCATTGTAATATGAGAATTCTGTTTTCACCAGGGTTGATGCTAAAGGCTGGGAAGGAAAATACGATTTTACCATGAGAATCTATGGTCAAATAGGAACAACTGAAACCCTGTCCTTTATTAAAAGCACGTGGCTGGTTTGGGCAATTCATACGATATAATAGTTGGGGTAGGAAGGCACCTTAGAGATCATCTAGTGCCATGGATAGGGACGCTTTCCACAAGACCAGGTTGCTCAAAGCCCCATCCAACCTGGCCTTGAACACTTCCAGGGATGGGAAATCCACATCTTCTTTGGGCAACCTATGCCAGCGACTCACCACTCTTACAGTAAAGGATTTCTTTCTTGTTTCTAGTCTAAGTACTAAAATTAGCCAGCACTCTTGTAGTAATAAGCTGTTTTCAAAATTTGTAGTGGTTCATAGGTACACCTGTAATGTTTATATGTAGCTGCATAAGCAAGTGAATGTATCAGCATAATGTCTCTTCAAGGTGACAAAGTATTATCTTTCTTCTGTCTGTTCAGAATAGAGGTGCAATGAATAAGCCACCTACAAGAAGTTACTGAAAGCTCTTTGAGATAGTCCTACAGCCTTAAAAGCAGTCTGCTGCATGGGTGAACAAGGTGCTTCTGAAAAAACCTACGTAGAAAGGAAGAGTACAAAAAGCGGAAGCACTGACAGGTGACCCAGAAGGAATTCGGAGAAACAGTCATGCAGGGCTGGGGTTAGTAAAGCCAAAGCCCACCAGGAGTGAAATCTAGCAAAGTAGAATCTAGCAAAGTAGAATCTAGTCAGGGGACTCATTAATCAAGGACATGGAAAAAGCCAACTTAGTTGGTCTTTACTGTTCAGACCAGCCTTCTGCAATTCTAGGTGCCCAGAGCAGTTGCAAAGTGATTGGAGGTGAAGAAGGACCAAGTTTGGGAACACTTAAACTGCATGAACACAAGTATCTTAGCCCAAGACTCAGTATCTTGGGCTACATCTCCAAGTGCTGAGGGAACTGCTTGATGGCATTGCTAGGCCATTTTCCTTTACCTTTGCAAGGCAACTGGGGGAGCCTCTTGTGGACTGAAATAAAGCAAATATCACTCATATTCACAGAAAGCAAGAAGAAGGTTCTATGGAAGTACAGACCAGCCTGCCTCACCTCAATAGCTTGGAAGGTGATGTAACAAGAAGTCTTGCGATCAGTGGCACAGAGTCCAGGTGGAGGTCGGTCACTACTGGTGTACCCCTCAGGTTGTTAGTGGGGACAGTGCTGTGTAACATCTCCATCAATGGCCAGGATGATAATACAGAGTGTATATGGACCATACAAACTGAGGAGAAGTGGAGTGGCTGATACAGCAGATGGCTGTGCTGTCATACAGGGAGGGACAGGCTGGAGAAAGGGGCCAACAGAAACTTCATGAAGTTAACAAAGGCAGTGTCCTGCGTCCAGGGAAGAAGAATCCCATCCCACTGTACCAGTGTACGGGCTGGGGGCCAACTGGTTGGAAAGCAGCGTGGCAACTTGGCAGAGAAGGACCACGGGGCAATGAAGACCAACAGTGTGCTGGGCTGTATTAGGAGGAGTATTGCCAGCAGGTCAAGGGAGGTGACCCTGTACTCAGCCGTGGTGAGGCCACACATGGAGTGCTGCATGCAGTTCTGGGCAGCTCAGTACAAGAGAGACATGGGCATGCTGGAAAGAGTACAGAGACAGGCCACAAAGATGATTAAAAGACTGGAGCACCTTTGATAAGGCAGGAGGTTGAGAGACCTGTGACTGCTTATCCTGGAGAAGAAAAGGCTGAGGGGGATCATATGAATACGTACAAATATCTGAGGAGTGTAAAGAAAACAGCCAGATGCAGTGGTGCCCGGTGACAGGACAAGAGGCAATGGGCACAAATTGAAATACAGAAAAAATACCCTTTAAACGCAAGAAAAACCCTATTTTTGACTGAGGTTTTTTTGTCTCTATTTTGAGGGTGATCAAACACTCAAACAGGTTGCCTAGGGAAGCTGTGGAGTCTCCATCCTTGGAGATACGCCAAATTCTATTGGATATAGGTAGCAATGGCTGAACTGCTCTAGGTGACTGCTTTGTGAGGTGGGCTGGACTAGATGGATCTCCTAAGATCCCTTCCAACCTCAACCGTTCTGTGATTCTGCAACAACTATGCTCCTTAATTGTCAATACATTTAATCTGAACCTACAGTACTAGTATGAGTTACAGATTACAAGTATTTAAAAATTTCTGTGTTATTCCTTGTCTCAAAATGCAGTTTTTTGTCCTGCAGCTTTGTTTACAGTTCTGTGCTTTTCAACATTCTTTCCTATAATTCTGATCTATAAGGATAGGGATTGGGAAGTTTTCTTTAGCTCCATTTTTATTACTTCTGAAGTCCCCATCTTTCAAAAAGCCATTTATGAACATTTTTGATTAAAATGAAACGCCACCTCTAGTAAGATGCTCAATAAAACTCTAAGAAATTACAACCAGACTCATATGGAGGAGAATAAAGAAGGTATTTTTTTTCAGTGTGGAGATCGTAGAACACACAGTAACTGATTTTCCTTGGGTCACGCATAAAACCTGCAGTCAAGCTAGGAATAGATTTCCAGCCTCTGGAATAGCCAATCTGTATTTCTGCTTCCTCTATTTTTGGTGATAATCAAAAGGATTTTTCACTATCTGTAAACAATTAGCTCTTCTAAGTGCTTGTTGCTGTACATTCTTTGGCTGTACATGTTTTTTTTTTCTGTGTTGGGTATTTCACTAGTATAATTTTACTGTCATCACTCAAACTAGATTTCCAGCCTTCTCACTTAAAGATGAATTTTTTGGTAGTGGGAAATACATTAGTATTTGTCTCTTTCTATATAGGTACATGAGAGATCTTTACATCTGAGTTATTATGGAATTAAGGTTTTATTGACTTAAGTATTCTTGAAGTAGAATATTAAACTAAGACTGTTACTGGGAAAATACTAGAAAAAGTAATTCAAAGCATGATTAATATGTGCACAGGATTTTATTCGCCATACAGTAACCCAAAATTAGGCCAGTATAGACTTCCAATGTAGTGCAGCCACTGAATTAGATTAAAGCATGTAGTCTCTGTATCTGTGCAAATCATAAATACTATGAAAATTCAGGAATGCTCAGATATTCTGTTAATAAATTTCCCTGTTTCTAATTCTAAATATATCAGGATTTTGCAGATCACAGGGCTACAGCATCCGTGAAACTTGTGTCAATTTGTCTCTATAGACTTGAATATTGAGTAAAATACCAACTGCAATGACCAATCACCATCTCACAGTGGCTGGTCATTTAGAAAAGGTTAAAGAGTGAATGGATGGGATGGTATTTTTACATTTGTCATCAAAATCAGTGAGACTTAGCTGGTTTAAGTCTCTCTGCTCAGAGCATGTGTAATTGAAATGGAACAACTATTGAAGCTCCAAGTGGTAGCTGTGAAATACTGCTCTAAGTTAACTGAATTGTGTAATAACACAAAGACTCTTACATCTTTGGCACCAAGTCACAGTCCTGTGAAGTGTTTTATCCTTTTTCAGTGTATTGCAGCTGTTTCATGCCGTGATTAATGAGAACAGAGAGTGAGATCAACATGTTGTGCATGAATGGAAGTTAAGAGTTTAAATACTTGAACTGCAGATAAAGTTTTTTCTCCGTAGATACAATCTAGTATCGATTTACATCCAAAATAGGGGGTTTGTTTCTTTGTTTGTTTTTTCCTAGAATAATGTTTTATCCTAATATGGAAATATCTTATTCATTTTTGATAAATGCTACAACCTCTATTTTTAAATCAATCTGCTAATTGAACATGACCTTGCTACAAAGATATTTTTATTATGGCAATTTATCTGCAATTTCATATTTACTTCATGTCTTATTACATTATCATATATTCCAATCATAGGAAACCCAAAGCTTTTGTTTTATTATTTATTTTAACAGTAGTAATGCAAAATCTGTTTCCTCAGCATAGGCTGGGAGGGAACATGAAGGGAGAATGAGGTTGAGGAAGAAGTGCACTGCATAAGCTGTATAATTGCATTTATTTGTACTACAGTTTCACTTACTCTAGAGTTCATCCACAAATGGACTATAAGAATAACTTTGAAAAAACATACTATTTATTATCACACAGAAATGGTTATGCTTAATTACAGGTTGTGGGGAGTGTGTGTGGGGGTGTGGCTGGCTTTCATTCTGAGATATTGGAAAGCTGTTTTCTCCAATCTAAATAGTCTGGTTTGTTTCTTTAATGGGAGAGGGATAATTGTTATCAACAATGACAGACTGAGCACATGCAACTTGCTACATTTTGTGATTTCTCTGTCAGTAACATAACGTGGAGGATGTGTTAACAGCAGCAGCTGTGTAACCCTGGGGCATCTCAGTTGAGGCAAGAATGGTGTTTTAGGTACCCATGATACAGCTCCACTGAGATACCATTTCTTGATAGTACCTCTTTTTATTAAGGTTTTCTTGAAATTAAAGCAATGTTATATAGACAACATGATCATATTGGTTTTCAAATTTATTTTGACAATTTTACCTGTATAGATTCATAGGTTCTTTGTTTGGTTTGAATTTTCAGATGCTAGGCTCCTTTCATTCTGAACAGGAATCTTCAATAAAAATACAACCTTGCACAGAGCAGCTAATGAAGTTTTTATTCTTGGTAGATAAAAATCTATTTTTATTTTGGCATAACTAATGAAAAACCTGTCAGCATAAGTGACAGTAGTGGAAGCTACTGTACAGAGATTGTCAAGAAAATCACAAGCTTGGAGTTCCTGAGTCATAATTTTAATAAAAATCAAGTGTTTGATTGTCACATTTGTAATGATAAAAATAATTCTTGATCCACTGAACACCTGGAATATTTTAAGGGACTATGAGTTAATATGAGCTGTGACACTTTACCTTGTAACGTAGTGAAGACGCTGTCTGCCTAGAGCCATACCTGTGCAGGTGCTGAAAATGTACCAAACTGTCTGCAATAGTAAAAAGAAGAGGGTTGGTTTTATGTCCGTACTCAACTTCACAAAGTCACAGGAATAGAAAGTATCACAGGAGGGAGTTAAAGAATATTAAATAAATAGTATCATAGTATTCTCTCTCTCTCTCTCTTTCTCTCTTTTTTTTTTTTTTTCTGTAATGGCCTGGTCTGTCAACAATCCAAATACTAATTGTTTTGGTAAATGAGGGCCTAGGCCCACTTACAAACACAAACATCAGACTTGAAAGCAAAAGAGATGCTGTCTACATAGCAGGAAAAAATCAACTTGTGAAGTTTTTTGCTGGGTTATGAAAATGATCCACTTAAAACAATGGAATAGAAAGGCTGTTCAGGAGCAGCACATGAGTCTGGTGGCAGTCCATTCCCCTGGTACTTCCCCATGGCAAATTAAAGGGACCACATGCAGATATGATGTTCTTGAACTTGTATGTTCCTTTTTTTGTGCTTGCTGTCTGCCTCTACAATTTCTTGTGACAGAAGCTTCATGAAATCACTATCTGCTATGTAAAGATGTGCTGCTTTTTATCTTTATTAAGCTGATCTCAATATAGTTTCATCACATTCCTCCTATTATAATATTGCAGGCTTTGGTGAGCAATAGTTCTGCAGTCACCTTACTCTTCTTTAATGCTTTTTAAATCATTGATCATATTACCCCCTCGGTCTTCTGCTCTTCAAACTGAAGAGTTCCAGCTGGTTTTACTCTCTTGTAAGACAGCTGCTGTTCTGTGAATCATTTGTGTTGCACTTCTCTGTACCTTCTCTTAACCCTGTTTCTTGAGTTGGAAAGAGTAGAACCGTCTGGTATAATGCTGTTACATAGCAGCAAAATTATATTATCTGTCTTGGTTTTATTGCTTTTCTTGGTGACAACCAAAGTTTTCTGGCATTTCTGTCTTTGGTTGAGCTTAGAGAGCTGTGAATGTGGCTCCCAGATCTCTTCTTCACTCAAAATTGATGTGACAATGTTAGCGAGGTTTAGTTTTTTTCCCTGAAACAACTTTCAGTTCACAACATGCCCCCTTTCCCAACTCAATTCTAACAAAATTTCTTCAGTTGTCTTTGGTGGGAAGCCTTGCCAAAGGCTTTCTGAGAATCCGGGTCCTCAGGATCTTCATTTATCCACATGCTTTCCTCTCCATTTCCTGAACTTGTGGTAGGTAGCAGGACAGTATTTTCCTTTACAAAAGCAGTGTTGTCTTCTTCCTGTCAGATATGTATGGGCTCAGCAATATTCTTCTGTATGGACTCTACTGTCTTACTTGGAGTGGATGTTAGTATCAGTGGACCTTTCAGGACCTCCAAGGCTCTCAGTTTGGTGTCATCTGGTCCACATGACTTAGTGATTTGACTGGTCTAGTACTTCCTGTACACTCCCTCCGTGTCGATGAAGCTGTTCTGATGTTACAGAGAACATTCAGTGTGAGATACCATCTCATCATCTTCATTGGTAAAGACAGATACCAAGAATTTGAAGAGCTTCTTTGCTGTGATCTTATCCTTGAGTACCCTTTTTGTACCCCTGTTGGAAAGTGATCCTGCCAACCTGCTAGCTGTCTTTCATCTTTTAAAGTATTTATGAACATTTTAGTCTCAGCATGAACATCTGTTGTAAGGTGATCTTAAAATTCTTCTTCACCCTCTTAATTTCCTGTTTACATTTGACTGGACTGTTCTCATTTTCATCCTCGTCACTTTCAGAAATATCCTCATATTGTTTTACTCACTCTTTTGACACATTTTGAGTAGCGTGTCCACTTATATATACATGAAAAGGGGCACAGGGAAGAGCTTTATCTTTAATCATTCAATGTTTTAGTTTGCAGTTGCCAAGAATGGGTCCATAATCAGTTTACTGTTTTCTAAATTCAGAATATTTTATCCTTTCTTTGGGTCTTTCAAGCAGCAGCAAGAATAGAAAATTTGTCTTTTCCAGAAATGTGGGACTTTATAAAAGAGTGAATTAGAAGTAAGGCAAGTTGGTTGCCTTTGAAATGTAAACTGTTAGTTTTGAATTTTTGAGTGTTATATACTGGATATTTTAAAATCTGCTGGTATGATATCTCTCATTTTTAGTGATTAGAATACCCACAAATTCT
>VXAY01004719.1:2366589-2403248 GCA_013399855.1 Oxyruncus cristatus | reverse complement strand
TGTCATGTAGATTTTGGAGTTGTAGAGTTGCATTCAACATCCTTGCATAATTGAACACAGATGTACACTTTCTTAATTTTATGAGAAGTTACTTTTATAACTAGATCTCTTCAGGAAAATATGCCACTGTGAAGTACTGTGATGTTGTGATTGTAACATTGTCAATCATTTTCGTTCATTAATGGCTAAAGTAGTAAAGATTGATAGTAATTTTATAATAGTTACTCTGTTCTGCTCTCTTCTGATTATAGTCTTATACTTCTAGAGGGACCTTGAATTACTAGATGATACAAAATGCTGTATGGGGAGTTTAGAGATTTTGGCAAGCTAATGAGAGGTGATTCTGTAGAAAGTGAGAAGTAGAGTGGGATTGTGGGATCTGCACTTCTTGTTTCTCCTAAATTACAATAGTAAAGTAGTTAATATAATTGGAGTGATTATTGCTTATGCTTCAGATTTAATGTCCAGCTGAGATTAATTATAAAAAGGTTTCTCAGAACAGTGAGATCTTGGAGCATTGTCTTAATTGCCAGTGGGAAAAGAAAAGGAGCTTTCTTAAGGTGTAGTTACAGCCATATCAATGCTTTTGAATATGACCTTTTGAATATGTTTGTAGGCAATAATGTGGACCCAAATCAACAATCTGCGAAGTCCCTTCCAATCCCAAATTACTGGAAGTGCTGCAACTTGGTTATAGACATCGGGAAAACACTATTAGCAGATTACTTAATGACTCAATTGGCAGATGGAATTTTCAACTTCATTTTAAAGCCTAAATAAAGTTAATTAAGGCTATTGGGCTAAAGCTTTGTGCTCAATTTTGATGCCTGCGGCCATGTTTGCTTAAGATGTTCAAACTCAGTCCAATATAGTTATTGGTGGTAAAATGTAAACTTTAGATGTATACTTCTTTAAGTGCTTATACTTCTTGAGTAAATGTTTACCAACCTAGTATTTTTTGAAAATTTTGCTATCAAAATAAATTCTGTAGAGCCTGCATGGTTATTGACTGCCAGCTTTAGGAAGTTAATTTTAAATGGCCGGTTTGCAAAATAAATTTAATTTTGAAGTTACTGGTTGGATATTAGGGATACTGGTGTTTAATGGATGAGTAGAAATAGGAGAAAATGGTTTATATAGGCGTGAAAATTACATGAAAGAGTTAACAAATTCTTTAGTGAATAATAGTGCAAGGTTTAGGGTGATTTATGTTCTTTGGACGAGTTTATAATTCCAGAAAGTATTCAGCATAATATATGTTCTGTGTCTCCTAGTACACATAGTGTGTTTTAGGGAATGCGGATTTCCTTCCATTTTGGAAATTTTTCCAGTAAGTCAGTGCCTGCCATGAATGCGGAGTACTGATTCCTTGGAACTGCGTTTCTTCTTCTTCTGACCCTTAATAAACACACAAGTCATCTACTCCCATCCCATGTGATGAGCTTCCCAAATCTCAGAGGGTGATGTAAAGCACAGGTGCTGTGTGGCTACAACAGGCAGCTTTTAATAAGCACTTGTGTTCACTAACTGATTAAATCTATTTATATCATGTAAAACTATCTTGTCCTAGAGTCTGGTCAGAAAATTGCAAACTCTCTTAAGGTAGTGTGTGATGAGCAGACCCTTGCCACTGGGAATTGCTACCCCTTAGCTAGAGCAGGAGGGCTGACTGAACACGTTGGTTCGCATTGCTGGCACGTGAAGCAAACTGTGACAAATCTGGACTTTCAGCTGTGATGTTTGATCTGAGAGGGTTGCTTTTTTGAGAGCACTTATTCAATAGCTTTGTGATCGTTGGACCATATTCTTAGTTTGTGACGTTAGGACTATCTAAATGAAGTGTACATAACAGCAACGTTTCTCATTTCAAGGAAATGGTAGAAACATTAAAGTGCTTTCTGCTTTTTCTGTGTTTTCATTACTTGCATTAAAGTTACAGAGAATATGGCATCTGATAACAGAAGAAGATGTTTATGAGCTTTAGGTCAGGTCTTGGTTAAGTTTCTAAAAGATCTATAATAACTTAAACTGATACTTACATCACATTGTCTAGAAATTGTATTATAAGACTCTCATTACATTATTACACTACAAATTGGAAATATTCTGGAAATAGTAATTTTGGAATATAACATAAAAATGTACTTGCTTTTTCTCATACCTTTTGTGTGCTTTAAAACTGAAGAAAATCTATTTTGAGACCTGTGCAATTAGTATGCTGTGTCATGTCATTTTGTCTGATTAAGTGGAGAATTTCTGTAATTGCTTGGATGAATCCCACACACACTGGTGAAAGTAGCATACACATTTAAAGTATACTA
The DNA here is from genome assembly GCA_013399855.1 of Oxyruncus cristatus. Classification (NCBI taxonomy): domain Eukaryota; kingdom Metazoa; phylum Chordata; class Aves; order Passeriformes; family Cotingidae; genus Oxyruncus; species Oxyruncus cristatus. Next base: position 2,400,927 of record VXAY01004719.1, on the reverse strand, counting down.
ATTTGTCTCGTACTCATTTCAAAAATGGGCTTTATATAGGCAGGGTTCAGTCTGCAGTGGAAAGATTAGGATCAGCGAATCATTTTTTGCCTAAAAATATTTGCGTGGTAAAAATATCCCTAGCTGTCACTGTTCTCACACTTCCCATATAATAATTATCCCTAATGGTAAGCTGATTTCATGCTGAAGGCTGCAGTTCAGCAATGCACTTGAAGTCATGCATGACTTGCATAATACTGGATCATTCCTTCTGTTTTAAAGGTGTAATTCGTGTGCTTGAATCAGACACACATTAAGTACCTTGTTGAATTATTGGCTATGTCGAAATTGTTTTTCTCCTCAACATAATCAAATTTGGAACTGGAAATTACCTTCTGTAGATGGCTTTAGCATTTTTTTTCTGAGTTGTGCCTACATCAGTTGTTGATCACTTCAATATTTGTGAGTTTGCACCTGTCCAGACAATTGAATTATTTTTTGTTCATCTTCACAGTAATTAGATGCCTCTCAACTACGTTTTCAGTTTACATTTAAAATTAGCATTTTGCCAACTTTGTCATTGTTTAAAGAATAGCAATGCAAAATCTGGTTGTCCAGAGAATTAGTTTCAATTTAATGTGAATAAATACAAGTTTAAATGTTATATGAGGTGTAACATAAATTTTGAAAAGTGTAAGTTTAATCTATATATGTAGCTATTTCTATATGTATTTACCTTGTTTTCTGTATTTTAATATTTTTCAGACAAGTATAAAAGAAGGATTACTACTGAAGCAAACCAGCTCTTTTCAAAGGTGGAAAAAGCGTTATTTCAAACTTCGAGGTCGTACCCTTTATTATGCTAAGGATTCAAAGGTAATTGTATGTTGTTAGTATCTAATGCCGTACACGTGTAACTTAATTTTGTTTAGATTTCTAAGTTCAATAATAACAACAATAATAATTTAATGATTTGTTCATGGTTGTTTTATTTAAAAACTTCTGTATATAAGACATAGTGTGTTAACCTTAATAAGGGAGATTGGTGATTTCTCGTCTTTTTTTTTTTTTTTTTTTACATGAACTTTATCACAGTTATTTTAAACTTTTTGGCTATTCAGACAAATAATAAACTCATTTTAAGGAGTTGGGAGTTCTTTTGGGGGAATGGCTCCCAGAAAGTTAGAAAAGGTAAAAACTGCATAATGCTCAGAAGTTATCCCTCAAACTGAATTCTATTAAAACTTTTCTAGTCTGATGCCCATATTACTTTTGAAGGGGTAAAAATAGTTATGTGAAACCAAGATAGGCTGACTTTCTGCCAAAACTGATATAAAAGGGAAAAAGCTGTTTCCCATCAATTGAATTTTATTTGGTGGGAAATTTGGAGGTGGGCAGAAGGGAATACTTGTCTTCTTTTTGAAAGGCATTTCCTCCCTCCCCATCAATGCCGGGACCAAAGCATTTTGGCTTCTTGGGCTGACTCAGATTGTGCTGTTCCATAGCAGTGGGTGTTACTTTCCCTTACCCTGTGGGGTTGGAGCACCTCATGAGAGCTGTAGGTGAGGTGCTTCAGGTGTCTGTCATCTTCTGTAGCCTGGCCTTCTCAATAAAACTCTTTCTAAGGCACAAAGATCTCTCTCTCTAGGACTACAGGACTGTAATTTCATGGTGCACAGTTGTGTGGCTGTAACAAGTCAGAAAAAGTATCATCATGCCAGCGAGTCCAGCGCTGAAGTTACTTCTGATGTCACACCTGTCTGCACCTGGTGCTACCACAAGCAGTTTGTATAGAGAATAAACATGGCAGATAAGAGCTTTGAGAAGGGCAATGTCAACTCACAATATGATACTGAACTGTTTTGAAAATATGAACCTACCCTGTTAGATGAGGAAATGGGCTATTTGCACACTTTGGGTCTATGTCCTTGCTACCTTGGGAGCTGTGGGACTGTTAAGAGTGTGTCCAAAGGAGGGCCTAGATGATGATCAGGGGGCTGGACCACCTCTCCTATGAAGACAGGCTGAAATAGCTGGGGTTATTCAGCCTAGAGAAGGCTCCAGGGACCTTATAGCAGCCTTCCAGTAGCTACAGGGGCTGCAAGAGAACTGGGACTTTTGAAAACTGCATGTAGTGATAGAACAAGGGAGAATGGCTTTAACTTGAAAGAGGAGAGATTTGGATATTAGATTCAAGGAAAAAATTCTTGTCAGTGAGGTTGATGAGACAGGAACAGGTTGCTCAGAGAAGGTGTGGATGCCCTATCCCTGGGAGTGTTCAAGGCCAGGTTGGATGGTGCTTTGAGCAATCTGGACCATGGCAGGTAATGTTGGAACTAGATGATCTTTAAGATCCCCTACAACCAAAACCATTCTGTGATTCTATAACAAAGATGAGAAAAGAAGGTGTTAGGAGTAAGCAATACTCATAACAATAAAGTGCAAATACTCCGTAAGGTTGAATCCAGACATGCTGGAACTCCCTCATGCTGAAACTCTCCCTCCCATGGAATGGAAGATGAAAAATATCATAGGGCTAAAAAAAGAAGCATTTTTATTCATGTTCCCTTCTGTGCTTCAAAACCCATCATGCACGTAACAGAACTTAATTAATACTTTGCCAGAGGCTGGGGTGTTTACAGTAGACATCTATTTGTCTTGTTGGAACATCAAACAAAGGAGTGGAAGGGATCTCTTCAGGCCCTTGAGTGTGAATCTTGTTCCTCTGACACCACATTTATGCTACACAGTAGACACCCTAAAGCTGCATCTTTTTAAAAAACCTCTTCTTTTAAAAGAGATTTTAAAGCAATATAATTTTGGAGCCATTTTTTTCATGCTCTCATGTACTCTTAAGACAGCAAGTAGGACTGTAATTAGGGGCCAGCTATGAAGGATATCACATCATTAGTGTGTTCTATTTTTTCACTGTGTTTTTTTTTTCCGATTTTTATTTTCTAATTGGAATGGACACAGTGGAATTAAAGCACATATTGTGAGCATACCTGAAAGTGGACTCAGACTTAATTTAATGCTTTTATATTCTTTACCATTCACAGTCTCTAATATTTGATGAAGTTGACCTGTCAGATGCCAGCGTAGCTGAATCAAGCACAAAAAATGTCAACAACAGCTTCACGGTATGGAACAATTTTAATACAGTTCTTGAAAGCTGTGGATAGACTGTTACTAAGAACATCAAGAATCCTCTCAGTTGCTTATTTTCCTCCATTGGAAATAAAATGTCTTTTATTTGGAAATGGTGTAATCTATGAGAACAGTATCACATCACCTACAGAACATGTTATTTTAGTTATTTTTTTAGCAGAAATGTCAGATAACAGTTGCTTCAAAAGATGATATAAGGAATTAAAAATACAGCAAGATTCAGTATTAGTACTTTCATAGTACTTACTAGTACAGCTTGGGTTTGTGATGCCATTTTTCTTTGAGGTGACATACTGAATTAAATCAAATGTAATTGTGTTTTTGTTTTAATTTCTTATCATAACATTTTTGGTTTTCTGTCATATTGAATGTATTGTATTGTATTTTATATATATATATATAATATTTAATGTATTGAAGTGTATTTTATTTTTTTCATTGTCAATCATACCCCTGTATATTTCCCAGTCATGTGGAAAAGCTGTCCTTACAGTCATGCCTTGATTCTGATATTGGTGTAAAAAACATAGTGTTCATAAATTCCTGTTTCTGTAAATTCACAGATGTGTTTTACATTTATTGTTCAACTGCTTTGTTAGAACTAAGTGATAATGTCTGATACAGTTGATTCTCAGTAAGCTGATTCTTAACCTCTGGAAAAGTAAATTTTTTGAACAAGAATTAGTTACGAAGAACACCATGGGTAAAGTTGACCTTCTGAAGGTCTTGAGTTGTCCCACTGATTGCAATGGCATCCTTTTTCTTACCTTGCATATCCCATTATTCTCTATTAAAATGTTGACTTTCCATTTTCCTGAGAATTTTAATTCCATAGGTGGTCTATCTTACCCGTCTCGGTTTTTCTGCTCCAAGGCAGTCAAACGGAAGCCTCATGAAAGCTTTGTAGGTCTTTCTTACTCTGGTACTTCCCAGGAAGCTACTGAAGTAGTCAGAGCACTTCAAAGACATGCTTGTGTTGGCCTGGACAGTCTGGCATGTTGTATAAATCTAAGCTTCTTTACTGATCAAGAATGCTGTTAAAAAGAGTACTTTGACAGAAGGTCTCAGATCAGGTGGTGGTTGTGTAAGGTACCAGCTTGCTTTTTGAAAAGGGTCTGTTGTCTAGAAGCTCTGTTCTTCAGAAATGTGGCATGTTTGGGTTTTTCCCTGCCCTTTTTTTTTTTTCCTTGTACAATGTTTGGTGGTTTTGGTATGGTTTGCAATCCTTTAGGCCAATTCAGTATCTCATTCTTCATCAAAAGCATGATTCTACTATCTAGACTTCTGGAGAAGACAGTAGTGAAAAAAGAAATCTCAGGCACTACAGCTTTAACAGCTGACACTATTTGTTCTCATGTCCTGGGTAATTTAGGGCAAACAATGTTTTCTGTAAGGAGTCTACAAATTAATTTTGAAAAATTATTTAGATTTAAAGCACTCCTGTATTGAAGAGTCATCTGATTTGACTGCGAAATATGGTAATAGTCGTCATCTTGCTTAATCTTTTGGCATCTTTCATTGTGTTTGCCTAACCCAGTCTCCCAGCAACGTAGTTCCGTGAAGTACGACATCTCTGACCTCGCCTGCGCTGGGTTGGAGTCAGGATTGGGGGTGGAGTGGGTGGTTAGTTTTCTAGCAATACTCCTTATAAATAAAAAGAAGCATTTCTTTTTGCTTTTTATTTTCTTCCATCTTAAAAAGATAATCCTTGCCTTTCTGAAAATTATGAGTTTTTTTTTTAATTTATGTTCTAGCATTCTCTTTGTTAAAAAAGCAAAAATGACATCCTTAACTTCAACCTTCTCTAGTTAATGTCCTCCTCTTGTTTCTTTGTCCCAAGAGAGAATATTTTTAACACAAACTGACGTAGATGGAATATACACCAAATGACCATTTTTCCAGGAAAATACACCTTTAAATATTTATATTCAAATTACTGTTTTATTTTTTTTTTACAAATCCTTTTGTCATTTCACTTAAGTCCCTCCACTCCCCTCAATTTCCTACCCCTAGCTTGTAGAAGTTACTTGTTTGCCTTCATTTCCCTCTGTAGTTTGTCTGTTTGGAGGCAGAGGTGTGTGTGTCAAGATTTTCCATACTCGTTTTTTGGATAAAACTCAAGCCCTAAAATTAGTCATAACACACAGATTTAAGGTTGAGTTTATTTGTAATGCACAAGTTTGCAGAATATTTTAATGTAACTAAATATCACTGTTTATTCACCAGAATTACTTTTCCTTTCTTTCTGCAAACGAGTTGAGGTTAAGGGGAAAACTGAGATAAATAAGTATCTGATAATTAAAATGAGGAGCTGGTAAACTTAAATCAGATCATATGTTTAATTTTTTTTCTTTATTGCTGATGATGTTACTTTTCAATGAACAATCAACTCACTTGTAGCAATTAGCTTCTACTACACAGTCTTGCACTGGGATGGCTTTTAAGAGATTATAGGTGTTTTGTAGTTGTAAGCATCCTCACCTAGAGATTATTAAATAGAATAAAAGGTGTCCCTTCACTTCAGAGTCTTTACAGAAGACACTCAAGGCCAGATTCTTCCTACTGCCTTGTTAGGTACCAGTCTCCCAAGTCTATGGGAAGAGAAAAAGGTAACTTTTGGATTAAGTTTCTACCTCTGCCTTGTTTTTGATGATGAGGAACTGATGCCCGTTAACAAGGAAAAGAAAATCTGGAGGTGTGAACTATGCTGCCTTTCAGTTGTTGAGCCCACATGGTTCTATAAAATGCCCTGGGTTATTATAAATCTGTACTAGAGTCTAAACTTAAATGCACAGGCATCATGTGACAGCACCCATATTTAATCCATCCAAACTCTTGGTTGAAACATTTAATTCAGTTATGTTTTTTTTGGTGGTAAATGTGATGGAAAATAATAATTTTATGGTAGAAATACTGGTTTTGAGGCACTGTTTTGTACAACTGGCTTAAGACATTTGATTTGGGTTAGGTCAACTTCTAGTGCATCTAAGAATTACATAGACACTCAATTTCCTCCTATATGTGTATTCAGAAGAGTGAAAATTCTGGCTATATTAATTCTGTTATTTAATTGCATCTGAGAGTAAATGAGGAAATAATTTCACTGTCATTCTGGAAGGTACCCTCCAGGAATATGAGAATTAACATACTATATGATAATCAGGATGGGGATTCAGCTTGCCCTAACTTCAGCCTGGGACCTGATGGCTTCATAGGCTCCTAAATTTAGGTATCAAAGATAAGATTAATAGCTCTTTAAAGCGTATTTCTCTAATTGCTCAGTTCAGTTTAGACTCCACTGATTAGTAACCAACTCTCCCTGAGCTACAATGGGAGCTTTGTCATCCAGGGCACCTAAAATGTAGAGCCTTGCTTTCAGCTTTCTGAATTAGGTGCTGAATCAAGGGCTTTTTGTGGAATATACATCTTCTGGAAGTTGTCATCTTGAGAGGGAGGAAGCTGCAGTAGGCAGATCTGCTGTCCTGGAAAACCTACTGTGATTCTTAGTAATTAGAAATTGGCTGGAAAGGAGACTTTATATTCCAGCTAATAACACTGATTACTAGGATTCTGGATATGCTTGCGAAAATGTCTAATATAATAATTTTTGCTGATTTATTGGTTTTAGCAATGCTATAGACCATATAGAGTCCTAATTATTTAATGTATGGAAAAATAATTCCTTGGAGAAAACTCTTAATGTGCTGGGCTTTGATAAAGTATTCTCACCTCATGTTATGACACAAAGACAGCAGAAACCTACACACCATTTGGCTTTTGCATTTTATATTTTTTATTACCTCCTTCTGATTTCACTAATTTCCAAGGTAAATAATATTTGTAAACATTTTTCTGTACTCTTCCCTATACTTGCTGTTCTCCTGATTGTTATTCTGAAGCATCATTTTGTATCATTTTATTGTTTGACACTCACTGAAGCACAAGTCACAGACATTTGGGATTATTTTAAAAATTAATGCTCATTTACATTGCTTATGGATCCCATGTTTTGTCTGTTTTCTGCAGCAGCAGCATATTATGCATTTTTGTTTCCTCTATATTGATACTAAGATTCTTTTTCTATTAATTTGGAGCTGTCTGTAATCCATAAATACTTTATCTATGCTTCTGTCATTTTTCTGTGGTGTGCATTTCTTTGTTTTTACTAACACTGAACTTTTTCAAGTCATGGTACTGTGTGCTTAATACCTTACTTGGCTCACTTTGGAGTGCCTTGGAGATCAAGGGGGGAAAGTAAGTAATCAAAATTTTGTGCTGCCTATAAATGAGTATTTATCACTATATTGCAACTTGACACTCTTTTTCCAGTTTAAGAATTACACCACAAAATTTCATCAGAGAATAGTAAGGTGCTTATTATCTATTAATCTTTTCTCAAATTAAAAATTCCTGTTTCTCTTCTTTCTTTTTTACGTCCCTTAACTTTTCATCTTGTTGCGTGATCAGGAATCAAAATACCGAGTCTTTTCAGTTCAGTGACTGAGCTAAACATTATTACCAATCAGGCTGATGTTTTAACTTTTTTCAACAGAAGTACTCAATTTAGTTCAAATTAATCCCTTTAAATAATCCATTTACAGGTTATTGTTTTTTAAAGTATTTTTTCATATTATAGTAAAAAAAGACACAAACAAAAATTGAATGTTGTTTCATTACAGTTAGTCCCTGAATGTAGTTTTTTTTACAAAACTTTAGTGTTTTTTTTCCTCCAATTTTCACTTTTTTTGGTGAGACTTTACCAGCTCACTTTGACCTGAAAATAGAGGATTCTGCTTAATAGGTTTTTACACAATCAAACACACAAAGCTGTGTGCATTTGTCTGTGCTTTTCTTGATATTCTGTAGATTTGGATCCATTTTGAAAAAACTAAACATTTATATTTGCTGATTTTCCTTCGACCTATTATTTTTAGATGGTTAAGGTTTTTTATAGGTTAGTGAGGCCAAATAATCTATTGAGGCAACTGTGCTTCAAGTGTGGGTAAAATTTATATTGCTTTCTTCCAGTTTATATTGTTTTCTTCCAGACCTTGTTACCTTATTTCCTGTCCATATTTCTCAATGTAGCATCTCCTATGTCTTGGCTGGGGATGTAAAGTTTATTGGCATATCCTTTATGCGGAACCAGCTTAAAGGATAAAGTAATTCTTTTCATCTTTGAATCCTCCTGTACAGCTGCAGTTTTTAATGGGAGGTTGCCCAGTTATACTGGAAACTCAATTCTTGCGATTCCTCAGAATTTCAAGTTGAGTATTTCAATGGTCCTGAAAGGTGTGTTGCATTCTAGCAGTTCATTTCAGTCCTGCTGCTTCCAACATCAGCTGGCTCTCTGCTTGTCATTGAGATTAGCTGCTTCTAATTGATTTTAGAGAATTAACTTTTAATAATCACTCTGGGCTTGGAAAACAGAATGTGTTGCCAGACTTTTGCAGTATGTTTCAGAGATAGTGTTAAATTCTCTGGACTTGAACATATTTTGCTTGCTTTCTTGCCACTCAGATTTTTTTCAGAGTTGTTTGAGACTTTTCTTTAGGGACTACAAGAACTTCAGGGAATGTGAGAACTGCTTAACCTCCCCCTAGCCACATTAGGAGGAAATGAGAAGAGCCTTTTCCCAAAGGGGTTTAAAACCTTTCATCTTTGGATTTGGGCACTCCAGTCTTCTGTCTTTTCAAATATCAGAGACATATATCAGACAGCTTTCCTGAAGCTGGAAATAATTATCTTAAAACTCAGGATTTTTTCCCTTATTTAAATAACATCAATTTTCCTTATTTAAATAACACCAGTTTTATTATTATCACTCTTGATTGGCCTAAAGTTCAGGGTCTTGAGCTTTATTTAGATACAGAAAGCTTATGGATGACAATGGAAGTATTTCTCTGCTGCTGTCTTGCATGTTTACAAAATTCAATTTGCTACAGTTCCATCTCAGTGGACATCAGGAGATGGTTTCTTTACTGATAACCTCAAGCCTGTTTTTTTTTTAATGGCCACTCACCTAAGAGTTACACATACTTTTTCTGGTCTTTCTGCTGCTTTTCTTTCACTATCTTACTTATTTCTTTAGTTTGGTGAAATCATCCTCCTCTTCTGTGTTGGGAAACTCCTGGGATCATGGGCTTAGCAACCACCCTCAAAGCTTTGGTTTGTTTCAGGCTTGGGGTGGATTCCTCTGGTTTCAGTTATTGCTAAGCAAACTTTTTTCACTGCCTTGTTTGTAGCCTGGATAGATTAACCTTTCTGGTTTGCACTGTAGGAATACTCTGGAGCACAGCTATCTGCAATTTTTTTTTCTTTGTAAAAATCTATTTTGAGTAAATGTCTATATATAGTCTCTGTTGATGTTCCCTTGAAGGGCGATATTTTTGCTTGATTTTTCCCTTTAATAAACCACAGGGACGCGAAAGGAATGGATTTGTGTTCGGAAACATGTTTCTGGCTTTTATCCTTTGAATGTGCAATAATCTCCTGGGTTTGGGTATGCTTTGAAATTTCCTTTGCATTCCAGTTGTGTGTTGATGTTGTTAACAGCATATACTGATGATAGTGGGAGTTCATACACATTTGCAGATGTCTTGTCTTTAAGTACCTTCCTCTGTGAGCTGAATCCCACTCTCAGAGGCACTTTGTTTTAAATTTTGCCCTTAGATTTTCAGAAGGGTCAGTGCATGGCACTGTTTCCAGAGGGGGGCGTGGCATATCCAGACATTCTCCGTGCCCTGTTTGCAGTCTAGCGTGGGCTGACAGAGCCTGGGGTCTCTTGTTATCCTCAGGAGGTAGGATATGGCTGAAAAATTACTTTAGTTTCTGTTCTGGCTTCATCAGCATGACTCAGCTTTGCACGGGTAGCTAACTCTTGGAACTGATATGCTTTTACCCTAGTTGTGAACTATCTGCTGTTTCATACGGATAGTGATTAGCCTCTAAGTGATGAAGGCTTTTTGATGCCCCCAGCCCTACCAATACTCAAACCACAGAAAGAGAAGGGAAGTGCTTTGTATTCCTTTTTGTTCAATTTTCCACTCAGGGTTGGTTTTTCTGGTTTTTTTTCCCCAATATTCAGGCAGCTTAGAAACAAAACAAAAACTGAAATAGCAAATTAATATTCCGAGGAAAGAAAAAATTAGACAAAGGCAATTAGCGTGTGCTTGTGATGCACTTAGGGTTTTTTCCGCCATTTAGCACTTGCTCATTTTCCCCCCACCTTCTGATAGTGACAAAACAATGTAATGAAGCTGAGAGCTCTTTGGGTAGCTTTGGGTGTGACTTTCAAATTTTAAGCTCCTTATCTCTGACTTGATGCACTGACTCCCTTTCCCTAGAGTGTCTGGAGATGTTGAACCTTGAAGTTTCATTATGAAAAAGCAATAAAGCATTTCAGCTGTGAGGGTAAAATCCATAGATGAATCACTTGGGACTGATCTCTTACAAGAAAGCTGAACACTTTTCAGAAGAGGAAGACAAGAGGATGCTTAAAAATATGACCATTCTGGACTATACTGTACATTTTAGTTACATTTGCCTGGAGCTTGTTTTCCACAGATTTCGCGCTTAGCAGAAATTTTTCAAAAATAGCTTGCAGAAAATTTCTCTTTTTCACTCATGAAGCAGTTGGGATGTGTGGAGAATAAACACTGAGGATTGCCAGATTTCATTCTTCCTGCAGTTTTATACTTAACCTATTCTCTGATGTTTCTTTCTCTTCGTGCTTTAAGAGTGGTTAAAATACCTGGGGAAACCTCAGAAAGTATCCCTCACTGTAGTTCCTGTACACCAAATAATTTTATAAATAAAGTCACTGGTGTAAACTTTGACTAAATTTCCTGTTCCTAGTGAATAAGGATCCCTGGCTTCGGACAGCTGGATCATGTTTAAATAGGCATCTGTTATTACAGACAAAAAAAATAGTCACTTGCTGTTTTATTTTGTATACATTTGCACCTTAATGCCATTAAATATGTAACTAAGTGCTTTCCTTAAAGCACAGAAGCCGTCCCATCTGATAGACGTGTAATGAGCTGGTGAAGCCAGAGCTTAAGGGCACAGCAGTGCTGAGTAATGGGCTTAACAAATCTTTATCTAAGGACTTTAAAGAAACATGAAGGCCTTGAACTATATATAGCAGTTTCCAGTTTACATTTACAAGAATGGCTTATTGGTTTTGCTATATTTAAATGCTGATATAAAATGAATTTCTAATTCTTCAATCCAAATTCATGGAACTTTCCTACCCTGCTTCTTGTAACTGTCTCTTTATAAAGTTACACTTTTGCAGGAATAATCTTTTTCTGTTATAAGTTGGTTGACATTGAATACATGAGGTCAGATCTGGGGAATTGGATTTCTGGCAAATCGACCTTTGCTGGATACTTTTGCAGTTCAAGGCTGGACATGTTGTAACAGGATTACTTGATTTACGTGGATTCTCTTTTCACAGAATCACGGAGTAATTTGAGGGTTGGAAGGGACTTCTGAAGGTCATCTGGTCCACCCTCTCTGCTGAAGCAGGGCCGTCTAGACCAGATTACCCAGGACCATGTCTAGATGGCTTTTCAGTACCACCAAGGAAGGAGATTCACAACTGCCTTGAGCAACCTGTGCCAGTGCTCAGTCACCCTCATTGTAAAACGGTGTTTCCTGATGTTCACAGAGAGCCTCCTGTGTTTCAGGTTGTGCCCACTGCCTCTTAACTTTTCACTGTGCACCACTGGAAAGAGCCTTGCTCTGTCCTCTGCACCTTCCCTTCAGGGATTTACATATATAAGATCCCCCTGTGCCTTCTCTTCTTTAGGCTAAACAGTCCCTAGCTCTCTCGGGCTCTCCTCACATGTCACATACTCCAGTTACTTCATCATCCTTGTGGCCCTTCCCTGGACTGTCTACAGTATGTCCATGTATCTGTTGTACTGAGAAGCCCATAACTGGGCACAGCACTCCAGGTGAGGCCTCACCAGGGCCGAGTAGAGGAGCAGGTTGACCTCCCTGGAACTGCAGCCCAGAATACCGGTGGCCTACTTTGCTGCAAGGGCACGTAGCTGGCTTATGTTCAATTTGTTGTGCAACAGGACCCCAGATCCTTTTCTGCCAAGTTGCTTTCCAGCTGGGTGTCCCCCAGGATACACTGGTGCGTGAAGTTGTTCCTTCCCAGGGCAGGACTTTGGACTTCTCCTTGTTGAACTTACAGAGTTCCCTGTCAGCTCATTTCTCCAGCCTGTTGAAATCCCTGTGGATGGCAGTGTGACCCTTTGATGAATCAGCAACTCCTCCCCAGTTTTCTGTCATCAGTAAACTTCTGGAGGGTACACTCTGCCACACCACCCAGATGATTGATGAAGATATTAAACAGGACTGAAGCCAGTACTGACCTTTGGGATACACTGCTAGTCACTGGCCTCCAACTAGGCTTTGTGCCCTGATCACCACCCTCTGGGTCCAGCCATTTAAGCAATTTTCAACCCATCTCACTGTCTGCTCATCCATCCTATATGCCATCAGCCTCTCTGGGAGAATCCTAAGGGATAGTGCTGAAAACCTTACTGAAGGCAAGGTGGATGATAACCACCTTTGTCTCATCATCTATCAGGCCATCATCACAGGTTATCAGATTGGTCAAGCATGACTTCCCCTTGGTGAATGAATCCATGCTTACTACTCCCAATTACTTTCTTGTCCATGTGCCTGATTATATTCTGGAAGATGCTCCTTCATTTTTGTTAGATGTGGTAAAAGATAAGGCCACCTAAATTACCCAGGCTGGATTCTACTGCAGAATAGAGTCACAGTAGACCTTTTACCTTTTTCAGTGGAATAACCATTTTTGTTCTGCCTTCTATCTAAGCCCACTTGTTCTGGTGTACTGGTGCAGGAGATGCTGTGTGGGACTAACCCTTTTGTTTCCCCTCATAAGAGTTTTTACTGTGGGGGCCAAAACCACACATTACTTCAATAATTGTGAGCTTGGCAGCAGTGAAATAGGAGAAGGCCAGAAAAAAGAGGGAAGCAACGTTTTAGTGGAGTAGACAGAGCTAATTGTTCTGATTATAAATTCTGTATTGTACTCAGGCAAATATAATAACCATTTATTATTTGCCTCGCTTTTAAATCCTCTGCTCTCTGTGTAATTTATACTTTTGCCTGGCTTGACTCATCTTCAAAAACAGTCGTGACGATTCACTGTAAAGGACCAACTAACTACACCTTTGACAGTACTGTTATAATTTGTGTAGTATCTGGAATCCAAGAAATTATAAGTACTGTAGAAAGCTGTCCAACTGTTAGCACTGTGATTTTTCAGACAACTTCTGGTAGGTACGGGAGGATCAATAATCCCAGCAGTCAACTCCCACCGCTGTGATGGAGGTGCACTTACTCAACACATTCATATGGACCCACCTGCACAAGGACAGGGGAATGGAGGCGCAGACAGAAAGCAAAGGAGGCATAACGTGTTATCCTAGTATTTGCCAGTACTGACTCAGCAATGTCTATAAGCACAGAGAAGTTACAAAGCATTTAATCTGTTATGTTGCTGCCCCAGACATTGAATGCAGTCCTTAAGAAGAGAGTTGGGATACTCTCTCTGTATCACCCTTTCTTCATTATTTCCAGAAAGATATTTTTAAAGTATCTGTCCAAAGAACAGGAAGCATTTCCCCACTCCTTTCAGATTCTAAGTGATGTTTCTACATTACTAATTTAGTTCAAGATCAGCCATACAAGGTGCTATTAGTGTAATGCCTGATAATAGTTCAGAGCAGCTGAAGGTGCCTTAATGCAAATATCATGTTGCAGGAAGCTGAGTGCTTTACAATAGCTGCTTTGTTGCTGCTTAGATGTAGACCATTGTTTTCTTGATTAGCAAATACGGTGTCTGCATTTTTTAATTGGTAAAAGAAACCAGAAATGGAGCCACCACGCTTTGAAAACTGTATTTTCTTACATATTGCTGATAGTACAAAATACATTAAAAATTTAGCAACAGGCTTTAATCGAACTCTCTATGATTTTATTTTACAGATTGTAAGTCTAAACCCATTTGACTGAAGGCATATAGAATGTTATTGGTAAAGTTATCCCCATTGTAAATAGGAGGTGCTTTCAAAATGACACTGAATTTGATGGCAATTTTATTTCCTTTCAAGATACTAAACTTGTTCAATTTACACTTGACTATGTAAATTGCATCAAAGTAATTTCAAGATTTTATATACATATGTGTATATGAGTATGTGTCTATTTTGAGAAACCAAATTATTGTAGCATGTGTGAAAGTCCCAATTTATGTCAAGACCTATGTGGTGACAGACTGAACAGTGACCTCTTGTTGTCTCCTTCATTCCCCACTCAAAAAAAGCCCCATAATTTTCTGGACAGGAACATTATTCCAGCAGTGGGCCATTTTTCTTCCTATTCAGACCTTCTTTATTCCTTGGGGTGTTTTAGGACTTGTGTTGTTTGCCTTCAGCTTTCAAGACTGTATATGCTGTCTGGTGGAGGAGTTCGAGACATATGTTGACGACCAATGTGATCCACAAAGGGTCTACTTTATTCAGCAAAAACTGCTCCTTAAATACAGTCTACACACCCTGATGCATAATCAATACAATTTCATTGGCACAGGTCATAGATCGAACTATAAACATGCATTACTAATACACTTCTAATAGGGTACAACAGGTATCCAGGCAGAGTAAGGAGTCTGTTATCTGGTCAGTTGTCCTGCCTCCTTCTTGGATGAAATCCACCTTTGTCCTAACCTTAGAGGCAGCAGCCATCTTACATCACACCCTGGCATTCTGTTTATGCCAAGGTGTATAGGCAAGGCCTCAGGAGTGCAGAACAGATCGTTCACAAAATGTTGTTACCACAATATGCTCACTCTTTCCCAATATCTACTGCATTAAAAGTGTTTTTTAATTTCCACTACCTCTATTTCATTGCTTTCCAATATACTGCAATATTTGCCTTTGGTAACTCTCTTTTCCAACATCAGCAATGACTTCTTGGCTACTTGACAATGGTGAAAATTTTCAAAGTAACTTAATAATCTAAATTAAATCTGCTTTATTTATTTATTTTTTTAAGGCCTTTTGACTGTCTTCATCTTTCTTGATTTGTCTCTTGCTTTGTCAGCATGTGAACCATTAGCACCTGAGTTCCCTCAAGTTTGAGGAGTTTTCTTATTCTTATGTTACATCAGTGGTCTTCCAGTGGTTCCTGTAACATGTCCTTTGCATTGTATTGTACAATTTCTTCTTGTCTGTTTAGAGTTTAGCATATTTAGAGTGATATATAAATAATAATATTTGGAGCAGAGAGCATTAAAAAAGGTGATATGTAATTGAAGAAAAGGTACTGATTTGGGTTTGTAGAAGAGAATATACAGGACTTTAAATATGAATACATGCAATGAGATAAGATTACTAGTAAAATCCAAATTTACATGGTAGGAAAATAGTTTTAAGGGTAGTTGCATCCATTTGATTTTGATTATGTCTGTATGCAGGTTCAGCTGTCTTCAATGAATGCACTTTAAACATCCCACTTAAGTTAGCTGATCTATGTAAGCATTGTATAAGTGTTCAAAAGAAAGCATGTCTTCTGTATAAATGCAAGTAAGAACGTCTGAACAACTGAACTAGGGCCTTAATTTTGGGAGGGTAGAGGGATGCACAGTGCTTTTCTGTGGCCAGTAGTATTGAAGACATGAGTAATATAAATAAATACTAGTTTAAAAGATAAAAACAGTCATGAGTTTTCAACAATAAATGCAGCTGTTATTGCTTAGTGGCATTTCACAACATCAGGTTACAGGTTAGAATCAGTAATGACCATGGTGGAAGGATGGACGCAAAGTGGAGAGTCTTGAGTGGACTTAGCATTACTTAATCCATATTATAATGTCATGCTATATAATAGCAAATAATCTGTGGTGTGTATTTTCACAAATAAGATTTCTGAATCCACTGAAACTTGGAAATTCCAGCAGAATGCTGACTGTTGTTGGAGCCAGGGTTATATTATGATTTAATGACTTTTCTGGGCTTCATTTGATGACCTGGCCTAGAAAAACATTTTGAAGTAATAAAGCGTCTGTTTGGCTCCAAACTAATGAGAGAAGAATTGCTCTTTGCATAAACTGTTCTTTAGGAAGAGCCATGGAGAGCTACTAATAAACCTTATTAAAAAGCTTAAGCAAGATTGAAGGAAACAGAAACCAGAAAACTATTCTGTTCCATGTGAAGTGATTAAAAAAAAAAAAAAAAAAAAAAAAAAAGAGAGGAAGGAAAAAAAAAAAGAAAAAACAAAAGCAAGCCCACAGGGTTTTTGCCTCCCCTCCATGTGACTTGTAGCTTGCTGCACTTCAGTTACGTCGCCTCTGCGATATGTTAAAGTGCAGCTCAGTTTAATGAAGAAGTGGATAGGACAACTCAAGGCTAGGGACTATTTACAGCAGTGATTGGGTAAGTAAAACCACTGTAGATAAGTGTTTACTAATATTGTTCAAATGTTGTAGCGTTTAAAATAATACTCAGAGCTATCATTTTTTGGTGGTCTTTGTTTTTACTGAAGTAATTTGCAAGTGTTGGTGGTACATGCTATGCAACAGATTTATGCATGAGACTGATACAGGATTTAATTTTATTTTTCAGACTTCCTGCAACAAAACAAATAACTTTCCTTAAATTTCTTGTACTTACTTTGTTTTAAATTCTCTGCTATGTAAGTTACTGCTTTGTCTATTTTAGTGCAGTGCTCAAAATAATTTCAGTGGGAGTTAGCTGATAGTTTCTGCTGCCTTCCTGTTATTTTGATTATTTTTCTACTGTTTAGGAAGAGAGGAGAGCAGCTTATACTTTGAACTTCCTTGATACAGTATTTTCAGATTTCTGGAACCCTATTCCAGACCACTGAAAAATCCCCAGCATCGACTTGTTCCAGGAATTCATTCAACCATCCTAGTAGGATATGATTTCAGCAGTTTGCTTTTGTTCTCTGTGTTTTTATAAAGATTTGTATATGTTTTTATGCTGAGTTTGATATAGAAAGTTCTGTTTTAAATTTTTGTATGTATAAAGTTGTGTAAATTTAATATCAATATCCAGGATAGAGAAATACGATGACAACTTTTCTTAAGACTTCCAGGATTTTGATTTTGATATAGTTTTGTCTCTGGCAATTGGAATCGACCTTGCAGTTGCTATAATGCTGTTATGAAATAGGATTGCAGTCTCAGTAAATTAGTAATTTCCAGAACAGCTGTTTTAGCAGTTTCAGTGCCTGGTATTCAAGTGTTTAAATCTCAGTGCAGAGACAAAGAGCTGAGAAGGTGGAATGATCAGTGTAGACTCTAGAGACCTATACCAAAGGCTGATTCAAATCTTGGGAACTGAAAAAGGAAAAGCAAAGCCTTTTGCTGCTGGTAGTGCATTAAAGAAAATAATTTGAAGCATTTAATATCTTGTGATGTAGGGTGTGTCGTCCTTTTGCATCATCTCACAGGAAAGACTACATTAAATATTGTGTATCGTGATTTTTACTATCTATATTAATCAGTATGTGTTATCTTTTTCAGATAATCACTCCATTTAGGAGGCTAATATTGTGTGCTGAGAACAGAAAAGAAATGGAGGACTGGATAAGCTCTCTGAAGTCTGTTCAGTCCAGAGAACACTATGAGGTAAGCTGACATCCCTCTTGGTGCAACTTCTTCTAGCTCAACAGATCAAGCTACAGGATGCAGAACTGGAGTATTCACCCCTCCTTAGTGTGAAAAGTGTGTCTAATGTCAGAGTGAAACTTCATGTTAAGAACTTCACTAGCAAAATAAGAGCTTATTATCTCACTTGTCTTTAGAATTTTGGAGGGAGAGCAGGCTAAATATCCTCTGGAAAATACTTTTGATGAGCATTGCATTGTCGTCCCCTGTAATATGGAACCGTACGTAATTTCAGTCACCGTAGCTGTGTTCTGTACTTGCAAATTTGTCTTAACTTCTCCTTTACTAGACCGCACAGTTTAATGTGGAACATTTCTCAGGGATGCATAACTGGTACGCCTGCTCCCACGCCCGACCTACCTTCTGTAACGTGTGTAGAGAGAGCCTCTCTGGAGTCACTTCTCACGGCCTGTCTTGTGAAGGTAAAATAAACACTTTCTCCCCCCGTTTATAATACCACACGTGTAGACAGATGGCTGCAAGTTCAATATGAGTAATGATTCTGAAAATAGTGAGTAAGAAAAAAGCCTAAAGGGAGAAATGTATTCACTAGAGGTGACCTTACTCTGGGCAGAGGGACTGCTAATGATCTGGCTCACCTTCGTGCTCCTGGGGCCTTTTTCAGTGTTTCCTTCTGTTGCAGCAGCCAGTTCAGAGTGTACTGGGTGGATGGTTTGCATGTAGAAAATGTGGAACAAAATAGTCTTACTCATTTGCAGAATCAGCATTTCTCAGGAAAAAGGTCATAATGGTAGTTTCTGCCCAAAATCTATAAAAATTCTTAATGCTTTGTTCAGTGTTACAAACTCATGCTCTCCAGTTCTTGTTTGCTGTGTTCCTGTTGCCTGATTCTGTAGTACATGTGGGGTAGATGAGGGCAGATTTATTGCTTTAAAAATTTTCTCATGCAGTGAGGGGGTAGAGATGTAGATAACTGCATTTTGGTGGTGCAACAGGTGAAATCCAGCACAAAGAAAATGGAGATGTGGTTAAGACTTCAGCCTTAAGCTTATCTAGAGAAATGATATTTCTCTAGATGAACAAATAGTTATAATAAGCCTGAAACAGCTCATTTTTTTTTTCCTGCAAGTTCTGTGGTAAAGTGGTAACAAGTCTGCTTGCATTACAATCCAGCAGAAAATAAAGCATCCCTGTGACATTATGATATATAGGAAATGTAGAGATGTTTCATTACTGATAAAGTTGACTGCCCAGAGAAGAGTTACAGTTATACCGTTCATAACTTGACTTTTGCATGCATGTAACACAACAGCAAATGCATTTCAGTTGTTGATGCTGTTGTAATACTCGAGGTCTGAGCATAATAATGTGTATTAAGGAAATCTTAAAAAGGAAGCATTAACCCACTGTCCTGAATTGTCCATGCTTTTAATGTAGCTAATGGTACAGTTGCCAAGGAACGGGGCAAACCTGTTTCTTAGAAATTAGGAGTAGCATAGTTACGCCCAGCTTCTCGGGTGTATGTTTTCCACTGTTTATAAGTCCTTTGGACAGTTTTAAGGAAATTGTGGTATTCTCAGTGTCTGATATTGGCAGATGGAAGTATCATGTGCGTAACTAAAATGCAGTTGTATTGGCTCTGTATACGAATACAGTTATATTTGCTCAGGCAAAGGAAAGGAAAGACTTTCATAAAGAATTTATCCATTCATAACTTAATATTATAGCTATTTTAAAAGGTTGTTTAGCAAGAATTATTCTTGTAAGATTATCAATGTTAATGTTTGTAGTTCACCATTATTTTTTTTTCAGTGTCTAATTTTGCTTCCAAGTAATATTTTAATAAATGAGGTGTCAGCATTAACATTACATCAGGGAGGTTTTTGTAATTTCCAGATTTGCAGTTTGTCACCTTTCTGCATAACTTATTACTAACTAATGTTACATTTATCCATATTTCTGATGCCAGTTAATCTTTCAGCAGTTTTTACAAATAGCTTGTGAAGGTGGTTTGGATTTGCTTTCACTGTTCCACAATTTCATAATCGTGTATGACCTGGAATGTTTTATATGTAGATACTATGATAGTCTTTAGTCTACTAATAAGTGTACCTCCTCTTACTTTTTAGCTACTAGTTTATATCTGTTTTCTTTATCTTTTTCCAAGTTGTTTTTTTTTTTTAATTAGTAAAAGAAGAACATTAGTAATGTATCTAATCTAAATCATTTTACATTTGACTCTTACTGGAATACTCCACACTCGGTCCATAATTCTGTATACTTTCTTCATCTAATAACTGTATTTTGTTTCGATATTACTTATTTCTCTGAAATTCTTATGTGACTAAGATCATATTTACTGGCTTCTACCATGTGCACTTCTAATGCATATCACCATCTAATTTTTTTTACTTACCCGTGTTAGCAGTATATACGGTTTTAGGAGACAATGTAGGAAGTATGGAGTCTTAAGATTCCTCAGACATGTCCTATGCTAGTTTTCCCTATTACATAATTAAAAAAACCTGTTTAAATATTCATGCCTGGTGTCTGAAACCTCCAGTGCTGCTTTACGCTGGGAATCCATTTATATCTATACTAAATTCAGTTATTTGTGTGGTCATTGATCCCAGGCTACTCTATTATGCCTCATATTAAGAAGCATGAGAAGTTCCTTCTCAAGAGATATTTGAGCTATTTCTCCTCTCAGTGGTTTGGTTTACTGGCACACGAAGTTGTCTGGAAAGTAGCTTAGAGTCTTTGTACTCTTTGTGGTCTGATTCTTGACTGTTAAGTATAGGTAAAAATAAATCCCATTGATATTTTGCAGCTTTTGATACTTCATAAGATCGGTCCTGTAATATTTTATTCTCTTAGACTTGATGGATTCCAGCAGTGCTGCACAACTGTTTTTTTTTCAGTCTGACTACACAACAAGCCTCATTTCTCTTGGAGATAAGATGGATTACTTCTTTTTTCAGGGCACCTTCTCCCCCAGCAGCCTTTGGCAAAGGCTGATCAAATTAATTTCAGGCCACCCAGAAGATACTCCTAAATTTTGTGGAAGCCAGTGTAGAAAAAGATGGTATGTTAATACCTTTGCTAGGTAAAAGATTAGTGTGAAGTTGCATCTTTTTCGAAGTCAAAGAAGTGATATATATATCAACCTGAAGGTGTGAATTATATCAGACCAGGCTTCTTGTTACTGCTTAAAAAACAACCAACTTTTAAAAAATTTAAGCCTACGCTCTTTTGAGATGCAGTGCTATTCCTCCCACGAGTTCCTTCTTCTGTGTGTTCTCAAAAGGTAATCTGCTTCTCCAATGTTATCTGTGTGTTGTGTTGCTCTAGCTAGCTCTAAAGGACTGATCCCTGCAATGGTCATTCACAGTCTTTACTAGGACAGAGAAATTATGATTTTTTTACCTTGCTTTATAAATTACTCCAAACTAGCTGAATCAAGGAAGGCTTTTGTTTTTTATGCTCCTCAAGTGTTTCTCTTACTCAGAGTTTAGCTTGCTGAATGGTCAGGAGTCTAAACCTAAGCAGTTATGAGGTAAACACAGAGATACATGGAACGTTTGGTTAAAGAAGCCTAAAGAATGATAGATCACTATCTACAGAAACGCTTTCAGAGCTCTCTACCCTCAGTTACCCTGTATTAATACTGCATTTCTATCCAAGTCATTGCCAGTGGAACACTGCCTTTATGATTATTCTCAAAAATTTATTTCTTCATGTAGCATTTTCTTTATCTAGACTGAATCTTGATTGTTGAATATCAAACATAGCTAATAAGTGGGAGATTGCAGTTTAAATGAGAGGCTTTCTCTTGTGATGAATTGCACAAACAAACAATGTTGAAAGCACACTTTAGGATCATAAAGTCAATGAATAAGAAAATACTGGGATTAAATTACCTCTGCAAATGCACTTTGTGCACTTGGTCTTTTCTCATTATGATTGTTGGTTTTTGCCCATAAACCCCTGTTCTTCTTACCTATTGCCCAGGGAATTGTACAGGCACTACTTGCACAGTCATTGTCTCTGATATTTTTGTCACATTTTCTGCACAGACTGGAGAGTGAGCAGTGAATGAAGCAGTCAGGAAGAGAAGGGATGTTCATTGCTAAGGATTGAAGGAGTCATAGAAAACTGTTCTATGACTTTATATCACACCATGCCCTTTGTAACTGTGGGGAAATAATTTAAAGAAGATTTTTTTATCAAATCAGTAGTTGTGTGTTTATAATCTGCAATCTGTATCACAGAAATGCTGAGTTTTCTATAACCAAAAATCAGATGAGGCTGTGCTGAAGTCACTGATACTTTGAAGATATACAGTATTGAAAAAAGTCTTAACTGCAGTAGTAGTACTGAGCGTAATAATAATAATAATGATAAAAATAAGAAGAATACTTTTAAAAGGCCAGGAAGAAATTAATATGGGTGTCTAGAAAGCAGTATTTCATTAGCTTTTTGTAAATAATGCAAATACCTATTGAAAATGATTGTGAGTCAGAGTATGGCACAGCTCCATACTTATCTACCATCCATTGCATGCAGTGACTGGGGCTCCTGTTCTCCAAATATGTATGATCATATAACTGATGATTTCACACCTGTATTCAGAAGCTATATTGCAATATTAAGTTTCATGAGTAGCTTACCTTTTTATAGTACTTGAATTTGTAATATGAGTATTCTTTTAGCACTCAGATTGTGATATTTAATCAACTTAGAATGTTATTTATTTGGTGGAAAATAGTAAAAATTTCCAAGAAACTGCTTGTTATGCTTTGTAACATAGAAACTTCAAATTGGGGTTAAGTCAGGTTGCTCTTTTCACTTGAGTCAGTCATGTTTTCACTGTGGCTTGTTCATCCATCATGTGATCGTATTCTTGGAAACAAGACACCAGGTTTCTTAGAATACCTGAAGACAAATTCTGCCATCTTGAACAACTTGAACTATAGATACCAGATCAAGGATCTTCAGATTGGTCTTTGAAGTTGGACAAGAATAGTCTGAGCCTGTTCTTGTTTGAAGAACGGAGAAGAGAAAACTCCTCACAAAATAGATGGTAGATGAGTAAGCTTGGGGAAAAAAAATTGAGTGCCTTCTCAATGTAGTTGGATTAATTGATAGATGGCTAGAATGAAAGGCCTTTGAAACAGAAGTATTCTATAACAAAGGTGTAGATTTTCAGCACAAGAGATCCTACGATAACATTCAGTAATGTTGACTTTTCTTTCTTTTGATAATAATAGCTCTTGATTTAGTCACTGTTCTTGACAGCAGGTGTTGGTCCTACTGTGGCAACTGTTTGCAAAAAAGTGGTTGCCTTGGTTGACTTTCTGAGATACCTGCTTCATAGATCAGTTAGAAACATTTACACAGAAAATTAAAGTTTAAAATAACATTCTCTGAATATTCTGGATTTAGTTTGGCTAAATATTTCTTTTTCTCATATTTTAACTTTCATTGGCAAAGTAGTGGCAGTTGACGTCTAGCCATATGTCTGCATGTTTTCCAGAAGACTTCAGATATCAGACTGATTCATGAATGTGATGTAGTATAATCTGAGAAAAAAAAAATTAGAGGATAGTGGTAACTAAGATTGAGATTTGATTTAAAGTTTTCCTTTTCTTGCTTAAAAGTTATGTCAGTGTCTTAAGGTCATTTTTTTTTGTAATGTTTAATTCTCAGAGTAACATAAAATGTTTTTTGATGATGTGGAGTTGCGGGGGGGTGACCCACAGAGTCTTTTCTGAGATTTGGTAGGTTGGTTATCTACTGTACTTACAAAGCAAACATTAGCTGTCACTTGCCATTATGGTGTAGCTTGCTGCAGCTCTTCAGACCCTGGGATTGAATTTGTCCTTGTCTTGTTGAGAGAGCAGAGGTTCAGTGGAGGGTTCCTAAGATATAGTTGAATTACAGCTCAATAGGATTTGAAAATTCCATTACTTTGTTATCCCTTTGAAAATTTGTAATTTCCTATTCCTGCTCATCTCTGATTTGTTGCATTTTGATCTGTGCAGCAAAGCAAATGCATATCATTTATGAATAGGAAGCTGAATTCAGTGGCAGATCTTCTCCAAAACATCCAAATGGTGAAACTGCTTAAGGTCCATCTCTTGAAAATGCGGCCTTTATTTCTGTGCTTTTATGAGAGCTGTCTTCTTTAGATACTTGGAACCAACTTAGGTTGGCAAGCACATAACTGTTTAGAAAATGTGAGCCTACCCTTTTAGTTGATATTTGAACACTTTGGGTCTATGTTGGTCTTGCTGCAATAAGTCTATGTCCTTCTTATGTTGGGGGCCACAGCCATGTTGGAGTGAGTCCAGAGGAGGGCCGTAGAGATGATCAGAGGGCTGGAGCAGCTCTCCTATGAGGAAAGGCCGAGAGAATTGGGATTCTCAGCCTGGAGAAGAAAAGGCTTTGGGGTGATGTAGTTGTGGCCTTTCAGTACCTGAAGGAGCCTTCAAGAAAGATGGAGAGAGACTTGTTTTACAAGGGCACGTAGTAGACAGGACAAGGGGAAATGACTTAAAACTGAGAGTAGATATTAGGAAGAAATTCTTTACTATGAAGGCGGTGAGGCACTGGAACAGGTTGTTCAGAGAAGTTGTGTATGTCTCATCCCTGGAACTGTTCAAGGCCAGGCTAGATGGGACTTCAGGCAACCTGGTCTAGTGAAAGGTGTTCCAGCCCTTACCAGGGGGGCCAGAACTACATAATCTTAAAATGGCCCTTCCAGCCCAAATAATTCTATGATTCTATGAATTATGCTTTTTGAAATGACCGGGGGAGTTACTGTAAAAGCAACAGATCTTTGTTCTGTTTTGTTTCATTCTCTATCTTTTTAGAAAGTAAGAAAGTGAGAGCCGAGCACTTACTTTCACACATCTCCCAGAACAGTGAGGATTGCTCTCAAACTCAGATGTTGCTTACATAGTCTCAATTCACTTTTTAAATCAATCTGGCAATGGCCCAGTGGAATTAAAGTGGAAAATTTATTATTCACAAGACCTTTTGTACCAATGCTTAATGTTTTTTAATGGTGTATAAACAATGGGCCAAAGCTTTTGACAATTTCCTGTCAAATATTTGTTTGAAAAGGGACTACTACTTCTGATCTGCTGGCTAGTTCTCATAAACCCTTAATGGTCTTTGCCAAAATAATTTGTATAATTCACTCTAAATAGAATGATGTCATGCACTTCCAGTAAAAGAAATACCCACAGTTGGGTGCATCGGTCTGTTTGGTCTAATATGCTATCATTAACTGGTCATATTAATTGTGTTGAACAAAATTTGGTTATTAGGTTGTCAAAATGTCTGCCTGTGCTACACACTTGTGATGGATATTCCAATTAGTAGACTGTTAGTAAATAATCCAGTAAGAAGTCAGGCTCTTCCTCATTTATTATAAGCTCTTGAAAAATCTTGTAACCTCCAGTATCCTGAATAAAAATATCACCACCTAACCCCTCACTTTCTTATCTTCTGATAAAACAGGCCTAGTATGATGCCTTACAGGCATCCTTTGAGCAAAGTAAAAGAGCTCCTGACTCAAAATACTTGTATAAAACACTCTCCCATCACCTTTTGCAAATTTAAACCAGATATCTGAGTTATGTCACTGGAGGAATAGAAAAGGCAAAACCATAGTTAAAGATGTATTTTTACCTTGTACCTGAAAAAACTGATGTGGGACTGATGTGGATTTGAGGACAGAATTAGCATGGGCTACAGCTAAGCAGTTAAACCCAGTTTAGAGAGTTAAAGCTGGAATGATTATGAACTGAATTTTCATTTACTTGGGTAGTGTCATGTGTGCGACATTAGGTGACATGTACTTGGCTGTTTTATGGAATATCTGTGTTTAAGTTTTTAAAAGGTATGTATCACTGAAATACAGCAAATAACAAGTTATATGTGTTTCTGTGTGTCTTCTAGTGTGTAAGTTTAAAGCACATAAAAGATGTGCTGTCCGAGCAACAAATAACTGCAAATGGACCACATTAGCCTCAATTGGAAAAGACATCATAGAAGATGAAGATGGTGTAAGTACTATTCAGATTTACAGTATTTTCCAAAGCTGTTTCTTCTTTAGGGGAACAAAAAAAGGCTAAGCATAGAAATATTGCCACGTGATCCATTGAAGTTAATTATAGGTGGCTATTTGCCTGAACGCTTTTCAAAGTTTAACATAGGAATATAACTTTTGTTCTAAATACTATCTCACAAGACAAGTCTAGCAGCTGCAGGCACTAGATTGCAGCTGTATTACAAGCTTTTAAAGGCCACATGCAGAGAAACTCTGAAGCTGGAGAATTGTTCCCAGAAGTTCCCACTGCTCTTAAGAAAAGGTGGTATTTTCCACTATTACCATGCTGTTTTGGCAATCTATTTTGTGTCCTCCTACCTATAGCTCTTCCCCAGGAGGCCTGTTTGGGATTCACTGGATTGCAGTTTTTTGGCGATGAAAGCAGGAATTTTAAAATTAGCAGGGGAAAACAACAAAAGCTTTTGAGAGGTTTATTGTGATAGGTGAGCTATTTTTACAGACACAACCAAGTACAAGCCACTGGTATGAAACTTTTTCCTAGAAGGTTAGTACTGTGTTGCACACCTGAATGTCCTGAGTTGCCTATGGTATTAATAGGACAAAGGGTGCTCTGAGTAAAGCTTTGCACTGCATTTAAAGCCTGCTTTATAAAGCTGTGACTTACTAGCCTTGGTGAGCGAGTAAGTAAAGCCATAGAGGTATTCTGCTGTCCTGCCTATTCTTCTGAATTTTAGTTATTTTTAATTGGTTTGTGTCATATAGTCAACATTAACTGAATGGGAACTTGTTTGTATTACTGAGTCTCTGGACTTAACTGTTGTGTTGTTTCAAGGGTAGTTGCTACCATAGTACCATGGCTGAGATGTGTCTCCCCTCTTCAGGTGTCATGTTTTCTGTTTAGCATGTGTAACACCACAGTAGTCCTCATTCATTGCTGTTGCCTTGTGAGCATCAGTGTCACTTATCCTGGCTGACCAGCTGCTTCTTTGATGAAAGGGTACAGCTGTGAGAAATAGTTTAAATCCTGTATTTGAGAGACAAAAGCCTTTGATTTCTATTTCTGAGTATTTAACTTTGATGACTACTTCTCCACAGATAGCTATGCCTCACCAGTGGTTAGAGGGTAATCTGCCCGTCAGTGCCAAATGCGCAGTCTGCGACAAGACTTGTGGCAGTGTTTTACGTCTGCAAGATTGGAAGTGCCTTTGGTGTAAAGCTATGGTAGGTGCAGTGAACCACGTCCAAGCATCTAGGATTTTGCCAGCTTTATTGCTCACCATTATTTTTATTTTGTCATTTCATAACTGTGCTTTTGGATTAAGTAGGAGCAGGCAGCTTCTGCAAACTCAGGTGTCTCTAGCATTCAGAATTTCTGATGACTGTCCTACTTGCTTCAGTTGCTTTTTAATATGCCCACAGATGCAGCTTTTCTTTAATAGGTGTTGTCATCCAATGTGTTTTCTCTGCCTTCTCCTAGCTGACAACTGAATGTTCAGATGCCTGTTCCTTAAGCCTAATAATCATACATTGCTTTCTTGTATTTTATATGTTATATTAATATTTATTAATATTAGTGTAGTAATATTTTTATTAGTGCAAAATCTTGACTTTCTCTTCTTCAGTACAATCTGTAGGTTGCTGATTGAAATTCTATAACATACTACTGCTGTTTTCCCAACATATAGTTTTCTCTTTGTTTTATGAACTTGTCTAAAAAGATGGGTTTCTTATGCAAGTCAACAATTTATTTATTGTTGAAGCTTCAGGCTCTGTGTGTAGGCAGTAGGAAATGATTGGCATCTCCAGAGGTGATTTGAAATTTAGGTGAAGTGCAGCAACCTTTGCATGTGCCTCTCCTTCCAGTATTTGTGGAAGAGACCTTTACAACATGGAGTTCAGGGGACCCACCTTTGACAGGTTATTTGGCTTGGTAGGTGCGATAGATTTAATGCAGATATGTTTTCCAGAACAGCCTGGTGGGCCAGGCAGGTACAGAGCTATTGTTTTGCATGTTCAGAGCGTGGATGCTGCCACCAACACAGGTGTTGGCTGCTGGGAACTTGGTTCTCCCTTCCGCATGGATGAGGACAAGCGATTCCTTTGAAAGGACAATTCATATCTGCTATAGGCATAACTGAAGATGAAGTTGTCCAAAATAATGTTTTATTGAATGAGTGGGTTTTTTGTAGTCTCACTCCTCTTCCCTCTACACCTAAATGTTTTATATGAGTCCACTTTCGCTACATAGGTACTGTATCCGTTATATTTTCACCTCAAAATTCTACTGGAGGAGAATAACTTTGTGTTTATTTTGTAGGTTCACACTGCCTGTAAAGATCTGTATCCTCGTAAATGTCCACTTGGCCAATGTAAGGTATCGATCATACCTCCAACAGCACTAAACAGTATAGACTCCGATGGTACGTAGTACTGTAGTGTGCTCAGCGGCAGCTCTGGACTTGCAGTGTCTGTTTAGATCCATATAAATAAACAAGACTAAAATCCTTCTGCTGAGCAGGTCAATGCAGTCTTCAAAATTTTAAAGAGAAGTATAGTTTTCTGTGTAGGGTTTTAGAGAATTATTTAGCCATCATGTTTTTAAAAATATTTTTGGAAGTTTCCCCAGTAGAAATTTTCTCCCATTTTATTTATGACCGTTAGAAACTTTTCAAGTGAATGATGATAGCCCTCAGATGAAGTGAGCTGATGGCTGCCTGGCATGCACCACTCATTCTGTGAGTTCTCGAATTTCAGGTAACTTTGCATTATGAAGAGGTAAGCTAGCTGAACAGCTCAGATCCAACAACTACTTTATCAGGCTTAAGAGAGGAAATGTTTCCATAGCTACTCTAATATATTTTTTTTTTTTTAATATAAGCAGCATAAGAATCCTGCAACACACAGATAAAAACCCAGCAAATGTTCAAAATTCAGAGGTGTTTTTTGGTGGCTCAGGATAGAGATGCATGAGCAGTGGGAGACAGCACGTCAAGGCAGAGGATGGATTTAAATAAGGAGTATCATGAAATCTCAACTGCTTTAATTTTATAGTTTGTGTTGTTAGTAAATATGGACCAACAACTTTAACACAGTTCAATGAATTTTATTATATGGAGTTAGTAAAAGTGATTGTTTATTCTGTATCTATTCACTCTATTTACTTGTTATGTGGTGTCTTAGACATCATTCTGCTATTTATTATTCATGCTAGGAAGATTGTTCCCTATGTGAAATTATTTTTCTTGTCATTTAAATAAATTACTCAAACCTTATTTTAAATTAGACATTATGATGATGTGGAATTAAATTAGCATACTTTAATGCCAATTTTTTATTTGTAGCTTTAGTATTTTTTTTAGTAATAAAAACAACAGTCATTTTGATATTGCTGGAGACAAATGTCAAAACCTATACTTGTGATACCTGATTTTGAAGTGTTGCTGAGAAACCACTGCTTCCATGGACTGGTCATGTTAGTGACAACAGTGTGCCTTAGTAATACTTAATAAGGACCATGTAGAAAGCCTGCTGTAATTAGTTAAGACCTGCATTGACTTTTATAAGCTTTGAGTCACAGCTGAAGGTCTGTTGATCAGTGATTCTATTATATGTAATAGTATAACTTCACTCTGAAAAGAAAGTTCTTATGCAAAGTCTCACCTGGGAGGAATTGAGTACAAGTAAGTTTTAAAATCTGTGAGTACTCCTAGGAGGGTCATGCAGACGTGGGTGATCCAGTTCATCCCAGTTAAGTTAAAGCAAAATAAGATTGAAAACCAAGCTTGTAACTTGCAATTGAACTATATATGTAATTATGTGATAATGTGTGAAGATGAGATTTGATAAGTATTCTAAAAGGTTAATAAACTTCCACTGTTGAAAAACAATAATGCTATTGTCTTCAGGATTTTACTAAATCTAGGCACTGAAAATATCACAAAGAAAAAGAAATTAACTGGTAGATTTTGCACAATTATGTTTTCCTTGCAGGGCTGATACTCAGTTTAGCATTTACATTATGCATGATACAATGTACTCCTTTTGTCCTTCATCCCCTCCTTCCTCTTTCTCATGATTTCTTTTTGTGTTGTTCATATTAGAAAATCTTATTTATTTCATTCTTTCTAACTATGTTCACAGGTTTCTGGAAAGCCACATGCCCGCCATCCTGTGCCAGTCCTCTTTTAGTTTTTGTTAACTCAAAGAGTGGAGACAATCAGGGAGTAAAGTTTCTTCGTCGATTCAAACAGTCGTTAAATCCAGCTCAGGTGTTCGATTTAATGAATGGAGGACCTCACTTAGGGTAATGACCTTGGAAATCTTGAGCAATCCTTTCCACAAGGGAATTTAGTGCTTAGTGTTGTGTTCCCCTTGTTATATAGTGTTATATCCCCTTGTTGATATAATTCTATCACCGATATCTACTCTGTCTTCCTAATTAAAATCTAAGAGATAACAGAATTTCAGGATAAATTCCGGTGGGTGAAGGGATTGTAGGATAATATTTTCTTTTTTGAAAAACTCAAATTCAAAACCTAAACCTCTTGGTTAGCTTTGACTAGCTTTGACTTCTGTTAATGATTAGGCTCAAAACTATTACAAATGTTTAGGTGTCTTCCTGAATCAGGGCTCTTATGCACAGTTGCCTGGGTGCTTTTCTTCCATTTCATGTGTGTAATTCAAATATTCCTGTGACTTTTTTGTGAATAGCCATGGAATAAAATTATTGTCTAAATGTACTCTGTATCTTTTTGAATTCTGAACACAAATGTCAGCAGGGGAGTCTGCAGTGGCTAATGGAAAAGTACATGGAAACTTTTGTCTTCTGAAAAGTGCATCCAAAATATGCTTTAGGCAACGTATGCAAATGGTCAAGAAAATTACTATCTCATAGAATTTGGAGCAAGAATACAATTAAAACTATCAGGCATTTCTATAGGGTCTAAAGGTTGATTGCTGGAGAGATAGGGATAAATTTTGCATAGTGGTGACCACATCCCAAGCATCTCTGCACATTCACAAAGATTAAATGCCTGCCCATTTTCTGTGGCCCAACTTAATTCCACTCACATGTCATGTTGTGGTTAAATGACCTATTAATATAAGTTATAGCAACTAGAAGCACTAATTTTTGTATTCTTGAAGATGCAGAATTATGCTTCATGATAAAAACATAGAAGAAACAAATGCACAAAAATTCAGTTCAAACAGTGGGCAAATAACACAAAAATAATGGAATGCAGGTGTGGATTTTTATAATTAGTACTGTGTTATGGAGGTGTTGTATTAACTCTTTAAGTTTTAGTATTCTTTTCATTATTGCCCTGATAATCTGAGCTGAATCTAAGTGACTTTTAGCTAGTATTTTGTACATGTAATTAAAATTACATATAAAATACATCTTAATTGGTGAGGCAATCTTTGAGAGAGGACAGTCTGAGAAATATATTTGCAAGTTCTCTTCCTTCATATAGTTGTACCATGGCTGAGGAGGCTCATTTTGGTTTTGCACAGTAATTGTAGGTCAGGTTGATTGCTTTTAAAAGATAGGTCCTTAGCAGTTATTCTTTCAGGTTGTGTTGATGTCTTCTTTTTTTCTAGTTGATCTACAAGGCAGAGTTGCATTGTATGAGACAGTGTATTTCCAGGGTCTTTCTCCCTTTTCTCAGGGTAGGAGAAATTGGTATCAATACTTTTTCCCCTTAAATATCTTCCTCTTTTGTTCTTAATAGGTATCTGTGTATTGTATGCAAGTGACATTATTTTCTTCAGAAAAAATATGAATGTTTCAAACATTTATGATCTTAATATATTGCTTTGTAGAAATGGTTCAGAGATTATACATATTCTGGAAAATAACATGCATTAAAAATAAACATCTTTATTGTTAATATTTTAAGAGTTTATACTGTTCAATTATTTTTTAATTTTTTTTTTTTCCACTTTAAATCCCTGTTGTTTTTAGCTTTGGCTATTTCTTCACATTTCATTCCTGTTTCCTCTGTGTCTCACCTTTCTGCTTTTTCCATCTCTCTTGTCCTCCTTTTCTGTCCGAATGTTGTATCCTGGAGGGGTTAGAAGTCAGAGAACAGGAGGAAGAGCCCTAGGAAGCGAAAGCAGAATACGGCTTTAAGGATCTAATACAAAATACTTGTATTATTTGTCCTATATTGTTGTCATCACCTTATGTTTAATGATTGCCTCCAGTGGTCCTTACATTGAGTTAGCCATGTGTCAACAAAAGCCCACCCGTACTGTGGAGCACATCCTGTCATTGTGTCTTAATCTTTTCTCATGAAAAGTTCCCAGTGGTGCCTTATGCTTCTGGCTGAAGTGAGAAGCATGGAGCAGTTGCAATTTTATCGCTTAGATTTTTTTTTTTTTTAAGATATTGATAAAATTAATAAAATAAGACATAAAATCCTGAAAACAATATCAAGAGAATTTTTTAAAGAAAAACTTGGCATGTTATTTATCAGAAATGTCACTATAAGTGGAATATACAGCAATGGGTGGGCTGCAGATAGATTAATTAAGTAGGTGGTTGTATCCACGTACCCCAGAACAATAAAAAAAGGACCATAAAGGTGCCGTGCACCATATCTTCTCATAACAGTTGCTACTTAATGTAACTTCTCTCTTGCTAATGGACATAACTAGCTCTAACAGGTTGCATTTTCTCTACAGTTTGCGGTTATTTCAGAAGTTTGACAACTTCAGGATTCTTGTGTGTGGTGGCGATGGAAGTGTGGGTTGGGTCTTGTCAGAAATTGATAAGCTCAGCTTGCACAAGCAGGCAAGTGTGCATACTTATTTTCCTTGCCTGTACTGACTAGATTTAATTTTGTGTGCTTACCTTTTCCTTCATTTGGTTCTTTGTCGTATCTCTGTTGATGGGCCAAACTCCATAGTTACTGTTAAATGAAAGTTTTTACTGCTATAAATAGGTTAAGTTGTATTGGAATTGCACAGTTTGACTTACATGCTTTAAATATCCTATATAATTAATATTAGTTGATTGAAATACCAAGCATTTGGAATCATTTTTATTTTCTAGTTTTCAGAAAATAGTAGATTTTTTTCCTGTTTGTGTTTCAGTGTCAGTTAGGAGTGTTACCCCTTGGTACTGGAAATGACCTTGCTCGTGTCCTTGGTTGGGGAGGATCCTGTGATGATGATACGCAACTTCCTCAGATTTTGGAAAAACTAGAACGAGCCAGCACGAAAATGTTAGACAGGTAAACCTAAATGTGATTTACCACGAGATTCAGATTGTATTTTTTTGGGTTTCTGATGGCCTAAAATCCATCTCAGAGACTTGGTGTTCAGTGGGTTTGGTTTTTAAGTACAGATCTTAATCGTGAGGGAGGCAGAGATAGTAATGCGGACAGCTCTTTAGCATGCTTTTTAAACTAAAGAGTCAGACAGACAAGTGGTTGATGGAACTAGGAAGCATGTTGTCCAAAGACATTCAGAAGGCGACAGTTTATTGCATAAATGATTAAGCTGCATAACTACCTGTTACAAGAAGTTGAAAGCATTAAGAAATTGTGTTTTGAGCAGTTTTATGAATTCCATGCATGCTATTAAACAACATTAAAGGTAGCATGTTTATTTAGGAAACACCTGAACTCTCTGTCCTTGGATGTGGGGGAAAAATCACCTTATGTGCTTTCACTCTTCATATAATTTTCTGGGGCATCAGCTGTGGACAAGAAGCTGAGCTAATTTCAAAAATGAGAGCTTCCCAATCTATGTTTTACATGATTTCCGTCCATAGCAGCATCCATAGGAGAGCAGCAATCCCCATTTAAAAAAAGTCAGAGAGGCTGATGGTCATGTTGTTCCAATAAAGGTCTAGCACTGCTTTTGAGAGGAGTATTTCTTACTCTGTTCCTTTCATAGAATCACAGAATCAACTGGCTTGGAAAAGACCTCCAAAATCAAGTCCAACCCTTGATCCAACACCACTGTGGTTACTAGACCATGGCACTAAGTGCCACATCCAGTCTCATCTTAAAAACCTGCAGGGATGGAGAATCCACCACCTCCCTGGGCAGCCCATTCCAATGTCTGATTACTCTCTGTAAAAAATTTCTTCCTAATATCTAACCTAAACCTCCCCTGGCAGAGCTGTCCTCTTGTCCTACTGCTGATTGCCTGGGAGAAGAGATTGATGCCCACCTGGCTACAGCCTCCTCTCAGGTAGTTGTAGAGTCATGAGGTCTCCCCTGAGCCACCTCTTCTCTGGGCTAAACAACCCCAGCTCCCTCAGCCTCTCCTCACAGGACTTGTGCTCAAGTCCCTTCACCAGCCTGGTTGCTCTTCTCTGGACCTGCTCCAGCACCTCAATATCCTTCCTGAACTGAGGGGCCCAGAGCTGGACACAGCACTCCAGGTGTGGCCT
>VXAY01004719.1:2303224-2366428 GCA_013399855.1 Oxyruncus cristatus | reverse complement strand
TGCAGGGGGTTGTTGTGGCCAAAGTGCAGGACCCGGCACTTGGCCTTGTTGAACCTCATCCCGTTGGAATCAGCCCAGCTCTCCAGTCTGTCCAGGTCCCTCTGCAGAGCTCTCCTGCCTTCCAGCAGATCAACACTCCCCCCCAGCTTGGTGTCATCTGCAAATTTGCTAATGGTACACTCAGTCTCCTCTCAAGAGTGTTTCTTTTCTTGCTCTAGTTGCAAACACTTGAATGTCATGAAAGGGAATTTTACTTTAAATTATTTTTATGAAGTAGAGAAACAAGTCTTTTTTTTAAGGTTTTCTGCAGGCTACTTGATCATTTTAAATCAAAGTATGTAGAGAAATGCTTGTTGCTGATCCTCAGATTCTGAAAGATTTGTAGATAAAATGATGTTTCTTTTTTCTATACTGAAAAAAAGCTGTTGCATTTTTTGGTTTAATTTCAGTAGACTTACTCCCGAGGATATCTGCAGTGATTACTTGTTCTTTGCAGCAGGCTTTGAAGGATGTTATTGCTATTAGTGGTTTCGTACTATCTGTGCTATTGAGTACTGTCCTTTACCAGGGGAAAAATGTGTATATGTCAATGAAGATTCCTCACCATTTTCTTTGTTTTCATGCCTACCTCCACTAGTTGAGATGAAAAGATAATGTCACCTTAGAACTTTTTTCCTTCGACTTCTGCAGTTAGTTTGCACAAATCGTTTAATAGTGGAAATGTTTTTTACAGAAAATCTTTATTGCCTTCATTGAATGTCCCATGATTTTTTCACAACTGAGACTAATAATCAAATCACTAACAAATAATCTGAACAAATTGTTACTGTTAATCTCAATTATTTCACCCATATACTACACAATTAAAAATTAAACTGCCTTTTTTTTTTTAACAAGTTATTCTGTGGTGTGACAGTGAATTTTCTTTTTGTTAATATGTCGGAGAGAAGATAAAACTAACGAGCTGGAAACATAAAGCTGTTATGTTTCTTTCAGGTGGAGTATAATGTCATATGAACTGAAATTACCAGCAAAGCCTTCTATTCTTCCAGTGACTGCAGAAGAGTCAGAGGAGTGCCAGGTGGACTTTTACTTTTGTTCTGTTGTTTCATGTACTTAACTTGGAGCTTCTGGGCTGACAACACTTGTAATTGAAGCATTTTTGTGAAAAATAGAAATAGATATTTTGTGATCTGCTAACTGAAATGAATTTATGTCTGTTCATGCTGTGTATCTCCAGTAATTAGTGTTTCCAGTTCTGTATTATTTGTCAAGAAGGAATGAAGATAAGGAGTCTTCAGCAAAGGAGTCAGAAAAATTTCTTCCTGAATATATATGTGTATTTTAATACCTATTAGAAATTATATATAATTTGTTATGCAACAATGTAGTATTGTATAATTATATAATACTATGTATTTTATATAATTATTATATATAAGAGTATACATTATATATGATTTTGTATATTATAGTATAATTTGATACTATGTTACTGGATAATACTATATATATAATATATAAATATATATATAAATATTTAAAATACATTATATATAAAATCAAAATGTCTGCCAGCTTGAGTTTGGAATAAGCATTGAAAAAACCCCCAGCATTTTGGAGGCAAGGGTTGTATTCCTAAAGAAAGAGAGAAGCTTTTTGCGGCTTGAGTTTGATCAGGTGGTATGATCCAACTTTCTCTTTGTTCTTCAGAGAGCTTGAAAACGTAAGCATCATCAAAGAAAAGCTTAGTCTGTCTTCCAGACTAGATTTTCACTTGTACTATCTGATGAGGTTTCAATTTTGAGAGAGAGGAAGATGTTTTAATCAAATTAATTGGCATGAAAAGTCTGACTAAAAATGAGAAAATAATATATTCCTAAGAAAGCTAATGCATATAAATTTTAGCTTGAAAGTACTTGAGAAGCAATAATTAATCAGCAGGCTCTTGAATAATTTAATAATTCAGGCTCTTTTAATTGGCAAGGAGGTTATAACCTTTGACGGATTGCTGGATATAAAGATGCAAAAAGGATAGGATTTTAACAGGATTGCTTTGCACACAGCTCTGCTTCTGGTGTCAGCAACACAGATCAAGGCTTTATCTTCTCTAATTTTTCAAGACAGTTAAAACTTTGAAGTGTGTCTTCATCATCATTTTGTTCTAGTTATTTCTGGCTTTGAAAATTTTTTTAGCTCCTTCTGAAAATGGAAGGAACTTCTCTTATAAAACTTCTTTTTTGGAAAACGTATTCTGAAGCCTATATTACCAGTCATTACTTGAGCACCATTTGCTTTTTAGTACCTTGTTCAATCTCTATTTTAATGGAGTTTTTACATTGTTTACTGAGTTTTTTTCAGAAAAATAATAATTAACCTTACAATAGGTATTATATTAAATCACAGTTTGAAAAGCAAATGGAAGTACATATCTGATTCTTTTTTCCCTCCCTTTTTCCTCCATTAGTTTCAGGAGACTAATTTCACTTGATTTCCAGAAATCTTATACTGATATTTGAAAAACATTAGTTCATTCTTACAGATGAGTGTTTATGTCTTGTTTTTTCCCTTTAAATGAAAGCTGATTCGCTTCTCAGAGTTCTACAATGAAGGCTGCATTTTAGGAGAAAAAAGCAAAGTGGTATTATCAACCTGTTCAAAATCAAGGACAAACACATGCTAAGATATTTTGAGAAGCTGTCAGAATATTTCAGAACTGCATTTATTATTTATTTTTTATTTTTAGTTTTAGATTTGGAATTTGGTTAGAATTTCTGTAAAAATTGAGGTCTGGATCCACAGCTATTTTGAGATAGGATATGGTGTCTGAGGATGCATTTCTGATCCATTCCAAATCTATTCCTGAGTATTTTAGAATTTGTAGTTCTTAATGTTCTTGAAAAGCCTAAGCCCTAAATGGTTTTCCCCATGAGGATTGGTTTTGATAACATTATACAGTTTAGCAGCCTTTTTCAGTCGTGGTACTTGGGGAGTAAGAGCCCATCTGACAGTAAAAAGAAAATTCCAGGTTAGAACTGCAAACATTTGATTTTTTTTCTGAGTTGATCAATTTGTTTGAGGAAAGCTTTGCTTATTTTAGAAATAAAAGATGTAAGATTGTAATACTTTAGGTTGTTATAAATCTGAGAAGAAGGTACGTTTTTTTTCTGCCTCATGGACTCTTTTTAGCCTAGAAATAACATACTGTTTTCTCGACAGGAGAAAAAGAGCTGTGGATTAAGTTCTCAGATGCAGTGTTACTTTGGATATTAAAGATCTGGCACATAAAATACGGTATGCAGGTGGAATCTGCGCTGCCAGCCATTTTTCCTTGTATTAGATCTGAAATGCAAATCCTGCTATTTTTTGAGGTGTTTAAACTCACTACTTGGTGTTAAACTGCTGAAATGTGTGGAAATTGAAGTCTCTTCTCTCTGTTTTCAGATATCTGCTTATGAGGACTCAGTTGCTGCTCATCTTGCAAAAATTCTCAATTCTGATCAGCACTCAGTTGTCATATCATCTGCCAAGTGAGTCGATCAGTGTCACGTACAATGTGTGGGATAAACTCCTGTGTAACGTCATCACCATAATAGCCTTCTGTCTAAGCCTAATTTTCTTATGTCTGGCCCAACTGGCTTGGCTTAATATATCTTGATTTATATCTTTTAGAGAGGATGTGGGTTTTTTCTGCAAAATTTTTATATGGTACAGTTGTAATGGATTACTTAATACTAAATTAAAAAAAAAATCACACAGTATTAAATATAAAGTGATTTAAAATCACTCCAGTTTGTGGCTTCATTATGAAACGTAGTGTTACTAATGCAAATATGAGATC
This sequence comes from Oxyruncus cristatus, assembly GCA_013399855.1. Classification (NCBI taxonomy): domain Eukaryota; kingdom Metazoa; phylum Chordata; class Aves; order Passeriformes; family Cotingidae; genus Oxyruncus; species Oxyruncus cristatus. The sequence goes on along the minus strand of VXAY01004719.1, from coordinate 2,362,587 downwards.
TACTCCACATTGCATTTCTTCTGGCTATTTTTTAATACCTTAGGTTTAAGAGGACAAACAGCTTCACCAGTGTGAAGCAGAACTTCAGCTTTGGTAGCTTTATTGTAGCTCTGTCTATATCAGTTCAATCAATAGTGGTCTCAGATAGTAATGGGATTTTTTCCCCCAAACTGAAATACTTTAAAATGAGAGAGAACTGGCAAATCATGGACATCATCTGAAGCCAGAACTCTTCTGTGTATACCTTCTCAATGAAAAAAGGTTTTATATTTTGCAATATGCAAAAGACCAGTTAATCCAAGTTAACAACATTTCATTTTTAAAGTATACATAACACATGTAGAAAATAATGATGCAGGATATTATTACAACTCCAGTTTCTAAACTGGGTCTGTATCTTGTTAAATCTGTTTAATTTCTGTCAAATAAATGTCAACCAAATGAACAGTACTAAGCAATTATCCACACCTCATTAGTGAGTTTGCTGTCTGTCTTCAGTGTAGGTAATAAGAATCAAGTCTTTCTGATTTACACAGTGAAAATTCATTGCAACCACTAGATAAGCTTCAGGGTCAGCTATGGTTCAAGAGCGTGAGCTGTGCAATGGGATGTGTGTGGCCATATGCTTTCATCTAAGAAATACTCCATTCAAGTCAGTAGATTTTCTCCATGGTTTCTAAGCTCCATCTTTGCATGGGAGTTGGCATGACTATGTTTGAAGTTATCACAGTGAATGCAAGTTTGCTAAGTCCTCTGTTATGGAAGGTGTACAAGCAATGTATGGATAAAATCAGTTGTGTTTATTTCAGATAAGAGATTGAGATACAATGTGTGCAAAGGCTTAAGCAAAAGAGAGGAAGAGTTTTTGTTTTAAAGCTAATCACTTCAATTTTGGAATCTATGAAAAAGAGTGTCATCTGATTTGCAAGTATGATCACGAAGTTCAGTTTCCAATAAGAATGATTTATAGCAGTGTGCATATAAATAAATTGTTGTAAGAATTTAACATTCAAAACATATCTATTTTATTTCATTTGATTTCTTCCCTCTCCTTTTTTTATCTGAAGAATATTATGTGAAACTGTAAAGGACTTTGTTGCCAAAATAGGGAAGACTTACGAAAAACCAATGGAAAATGCAGAGGAAGCTGATGCCATGGCCATTAAAGTAAGACTATGACTATGCTGAGGTTTAAAGTTGTTGGCTTTTTAAAGTTTATAGCTCATGGATGTTTAATTTTCACATTGCTCCAGGATGCCCAGCCTGGCTTTCATTTTCAACCAGTGACTTTAAAATTCTTCTCTTCTTACTGCATAGAACTGTTATTTCCAAACTGTCTTTAAACTCTGAATCTCTATAAACTCTTTAGACTTTCTTCCTTCATAAAGGATAAAGTTCATGGTAGCACATGTAGAGATGAAAGAATTTTTTTTGCATTAGGAGTTATAGGGATTAAGGAAAACAGGAAAACAACAGGATAATGAAGAGTGAGTGCTGTGAGAATGAAGGAAAGAGAGACCATGTTGCTAAAAATACTGGTTTAAGCTGCAAAATGTAGAGATCATGTTGCAAAAACATTGGGGAAAAAGGCAACAGAAGGATTTTGTATGAGACACAAAATTTACACAAGCTGAAAAAAAAAAAGAAGAAAACAAAATCCCTGACAATTGTAGTCAGAAAATGTACTTGCTAAGTGGCAATTTGTGGTTCATGTTTCTATCTGGAACATATTTTAGAAAATGAGTTTTTCTTTTTTACTGTCCCAAGGCCAGACAGTGTTGGTTTTCATTCTTTTAAGCACGGAAAATCACTTCATTTCCAGTGCACCTAGAGAGAGCAGCTGCTTTCTGTTGGCTAGAGGTGTTTGACAGCGTCTGGTTCTTTGCTCTGTGGCAACTAACTTGCTTAAATGTACAGCTCTCTTGCAAAAACAACCCAATGTGTCTCAGTCTAACAGCTGGTCATGTCTCCATGGATTATCTCTCCAAAATGGGGTACTGAGCACCCATAATGCACAGTATGGGCAAACCTCTGGTGGTTTTCTGTGCTACAAGCCACTGGGAGAGGGGTAAGATCTAATCTGTATCCTAGTTACGTGGCAGGCTGAGTTTAGCATGGTGTATTATTTTAACCTGAGTGTAGGGGTTTTGTGTTATTTTTTGTATATATATATATGTATGTGTATATGTATATATATTTTTGTATATATAATTGCTCTAATCTGGTTGAGTGTCACAGAGTATGTCTGCAAAAAAAACCCATGAAGACCTACTCATAATCTGATATTCCAAAATGTTGAACCTCAATTTGGATTTTACATAAGGAATTACACAGACTCTAAAGACACCTACAGTATCAAATATGTCCTAGTACCTTAACTCTTGAAAATGTTCACATGTTCACTGTTGATTTTTTTTTTTTTTTGTGTGTGTGTGTGGGTATTCTTTTTCACTTTGTTTTAGTGCTCAGAATTAAATGAGAAGCTAGACCTATTGCTCCAGGCTCTTCACACAGAAGCCCAGGCTGCTCCCATTCTCCCAGGCATCGCTCCCCCCATTGTGGAAGAAGAAGCAGAGGAGTTTTCAAGTGAAGAATCCTTTTCTGAAAGTAAAGAGCAGTTAGTGGAGTGTGTCTCGAAGTCTTCCACCCAGAAACTCTTCAAACCGAGGGAACAGTTAATGCTCCGAGCAAACAGCTTGAAGAAGGCTGTGAGGCAGATCATTGAACAAGCAGAAAAAGGTGCACGTCAGCAATGTTTTGATCCTTATTTGTAGAATACGATAGGATCATGATGTTTGTTTGGGGTTTTTTTCTAACTAGAATAAGTTTTCATTATAAAATTGGATTTCTACATTCTTACATAGATAAAATTACGCGCTTTTTACGAGCTGCAAGGAAAAGAAATGCAGCTTGTTTGAATGTTGATGACTGTCTGCAGGTCTGAGTACTGATGGATGCATGTGTGTGCACATATGACAGCGTGCATTTTTTTTAACTATTATGCCCCCCTAAAAAATTCTGACAGCAAGTCTTTATCAACTGTAGAGAATTGATAGACTCTTTCACTGAATTAGCAATAGAACTCTTTTTTAAATGTTTTTAAGCTTAATGCTACCAAAAAAAGAAAAACTGGTTTTCCGTATAAGTGATTTTTCTTTAAAAATCTTGAAACTTTGTCTTTTCTTTCAATAAGCAGTTGTGGATGAGCAGAATGCTCACAGTGAAGAACAAGTGAATCAGTCTCCGGTAGAATACAGCAAAGAAATGGATGAATCCAAGGAAGAGGAAAAAGAGGAAGATACAAAGGAACTTGAGTCCCCATCAAGTGAGCAAATTAGGAATTAAATAAAAATATGCAGTCTCCTTATAGTTGCATTTGGAGCATAATTGGCTCCGTAATTAACAATACTAGCATCCTGTTTCACTGGAAACTAGTCACAAATTTTAATAGATTTGGATAAATAAAAGTTGAAATAAAAATGAGGGAGATTAGATAAACTCTTTTGGAATGTTTGCAAAGCTGAGAAGGTAATTGCTGGGGAGAGAAGTGCCTGAATTCAATCTGTGTTTACACTCACCTTTCAACATGAACCTGAGCAGGAGCTAGAGCCAAGGTAATGGTGGCAATAGCATGTCTCAGTCACAGACATCTTGAGTCCCAAGCTACATAGTAATTTTAGGAAAGCTGCTTCTCAGTGTAGGTGGAAATTTCAGTCTTTGCCATATTATCAAAGTGGACAGTGATGCAGTGCAGGTGAGGTGACAAGGTGATCTGTGAGTCATGGAGGAACAGTGGTAGCTGGTGGACAGCAAAGCCCCTCCACTGGATGCTTGGTGAGCAACTTCTTGTGGCAAAATGAGAAAAGTTGTTTGGGATTTGCATCGCCTTTTTTTACCCTAACCCACACTAACATCCTCAAAACCTGTTGTCCTCATGAGGGTCGGCTCTGAAGCTCTGAAGCCTGTGTCAGTAGATCCTACCTTAGAAATAAGACATTAGGCTTTTAGGGCTTCTCTTCACCCAGAAACTCACATTTTCACCAGAAATGGATGTCAGAGTTTCTCCAGTGACTGTCTCTTCATTGCTCCCCTTCCTTTTCCCTTGGTTAGAGGAATTAATGCGTGTTGGTTGTCCCTTTTCAAAAGTAGCTCATAGAGGATGCTGGCCCTACAGATGACCCAATCCTACTGCTGTAACTGTATAGTAAAAGAAAAACATACACATGTGAAGAAATATATTAAACTCCTTGTTTCTTGGTGGCATAATATCTGCATTTCATGGGAAGCTGTATTATTCTTCATATATCTGTGTGAAATAGAGTGCATATTAATGCTGTCAGTGGACAATAGATGTTTAGAGACAAAGTATGAAACATGAATTCAGTTATCTGCACTGAAACATCAGTTTTACTCATTAGAGCTCCATTATTTTTATCAGAGCGTTCACAGCAAAAGTTTATATTTATTGCAGTTATTCCCATGACTTTCATCTGTCAAATAAAGAGCAGCTGCTCTGTTGATTTTTCCTGTTTAGTGTAACTGTCTTGCTCACAAGACAAGAGAGGACAGACTGTGTGAATAGCGTTGTGAATTTTTAAGAATTATTATGAAAAATGAATGTTATTTTTGTTTTGAGTATTATATTTTACCCTCTGAGTACCTTCCTGGTCAAGATAACGTTTTTCCATATGTTAATACCTTCATCTAAATATTTAATAACTCTCATTAGCTATCAGTTGCCATTTTTGTTGCATTTCATTTTTTGACATTATTACAGTGTTTTGCCATGCATAGATACAAATCATTATGTTGTATTGCTATCATGCAATACTGTAGCATTTTGTGATAACTGCTATGGCTGTTATACAGATATTAAAGTCAGGAGGAGCTGTTAGTCCACTTGGTCAGACCTTTTATATAAAACAGTCCAGAAAAATCCATCCACTTTTCTCTGTCTTGTGTTTAATAATTTCTGTTTGACTTAAGTAGGTTGTCCAGAAAGGTGTGTAATCTTACTCCTGGGATATAAGAAAGTGAAGAATTTGTCATACCATTGACTGTTCTATGCTAGATTGTCATCACTTAAAAAAAAAAGCGTGTGCATAAATCCTGGCCTGAACAGGATTTGAACACAATGCCTAAATCCTTGTTGTAGTTATTACTTCTGTCTCTAGATTTTCCCACTCAGCATTTTTTTTCCATTACTGTCTTCATACATTACACCCACATTACTCTCAGGCTGAATTATGGTTGACATGAACTGATCTGTCCTGCTCCTGCCATTAAAAAGGATATATTCTATCCTTCCCACCACATTCCTGGTGCTGTTTTCCTGCTGTGTTGTCTTTGTGCTAATCCTACTAATTCTATTTTTGCTGAATTAGTTTTCATGTTTTGAGAGGAATAGATCAGATCACCTTGAAATAATTTAATTATTTTTGTTCTGAGCTTCTTCAGATGGTCAAGGTTGAAGTTGCCCTAAGCTGAAGTAGTTTTAACATGTGAGATAATTTGGAGCAGAGATAGCCAAGAAGTGTCTGTCTGTGACCATCTGTTGTGTGAAAGCTTTCTACATGCACATGGAAATGCTATAACAAAGCATTTGGTAGTACCCAAACTTTCTTCCTTGGGGCACCAATTTCTGGCTTTGTCTGGTGGGGCTGAATTTCACAAAGATTAACTTTCCCAGGCTAAAACAGGCACTGGCATATTCTCTCAGGCTGCGTGAAACCAGCTCTGCCAGGAAAGCAAATTACAGCACCTGAGGTCAGCCCTCCGCAAAGCCTGTCCTTCATCACCTCCAGAGGCAGCCCAAGGGGTAACTGGCCTCACCGAGCTACTAGTTGCTCTTGTGAATATCTTCTCTTTCCCCTTGATTTTTTTTCCCTCTCTCTAACTGCAAAAAACAAGTATGAACACGGCTTTTCCCCTTCCCCTGAAGTTTTCAGTTTGGCTGTAAATAAAGATGTCAGAGTTTTGTCTGATGTTTTCATAAACCTGATGCAGGAAGGGGGACCATTTTAGCTGCTTGAAGAAAATACTGTGGCTGTTGATGAGATATTTCCATGGCCTGTGTGTTAGAATAGCTATCTATATTAAAGTTGTTATAAATAATAATGTACTATGTCATATATCTATATTTATAAGTAAATATAGATTGAATTTAAGTTCAAGTTTTATTATTTCATTAATATGTTTATAAGAAGTTTACTGCAGCATTAAATACTACTGCATTTTAGGGTGATGTAATATATTTTTATGAACATATTTATGTTTAATACATGTAATGCTTTTGCTGGTAGCTTGAAATATAAATGGGAACTCCTCATGTTGAGTGCCATGCACACTTGTTCCTTTTAATTTGTGTTTCTCACTTGACCTATTTCTGAGTTTTCTTTCCTGTATTTAGAAGAAAAACTGGTGTGAGGGGGAAGGACATTTGTCATGGAATAGTAACTGGTTAAATTAATCCTTTTGAAACATTTTCAGGGCTGTCAAAACTATGTAGTAATGTCATAATAGGTGTAATTAGTGCTCTTACTTTCGTTTCGTCTGCGCAGCTAAAACTGCACCAAGATCTCCCGATCGACGGACAAGCCGAGGTATCCATTCCCAGACAGGTTCTTTCTCTGCTCCAGCTCTGGCTGCAAGCAAGGAAAACCTCCCAGTACTTAACACAAGGATTATCTGCCCGGGTAATTATGATTTCGAAATCTACTCTTCCTTACGCTACTTTACGCCTTCCAGTCCCCTGCTTGCTGTCAAATAACAACTTCATGCCCTGAATTTGAACTGAGATACACATCTTTGTGTTGTATCATATAGGAAGAAATGCTTAATAATGTAGAAGATTTCTGATCATTTGGCACAACACCAGAAGTATTAGAAGTGTTGCATTTGATTCTGGAGGGTGAAAAGTAAAATTCAAGATCTTAGAATCACAAAGTGGTTTGGGGTGGAAGGAACCTCTAAAGATCATCTAGTCCAGCCCTCTGTCATGGGCAGTGACATCTTTCACTAGATCAGGTTGCTCAAAACCCCATTCAACCTGACCTTGGACACTTGCAGTGATGGGGCATCCACAACTTGTCTGGGCAGCCTGTTCCTTTGTCTCACCACCGTCATCATAAAAATGTTCTTCCTTTTGTCCAATCTCTGGACTCACTCCAGCAGGTTAATGTCCTTCTTATGTTGGGGGTCCCAGAGCTGGACACCACTCCAGGCAGGGTAGCAGGAGAGTGGAGTAAAGAGGCAGAATCTTCTCCCTTGACCTGCTGGACACACTTCTTCTGATGCAGTCCAGGATACGGTTGGCTTTCTGGGCTGCGACTGCTCATTGCTGGGTCACATCTGATTTTTCATCCGCCAGTACTCCCAAATCCTTCTATCATTCATCCTAATCAATGCAGGCTGTTGATTAAGATGAAGGGCTGAGGATCAAAGCCATGCAAAGTTCAACCCTCTGAGTAAGAGCTCTCTGTGGATACCTCTCTGGAAGTGAATAACAAACTACACAAAGCTGCAAAACAGTAGAAAAAATCTGCTCTTACCCAAATGCAATTAACAGATGAAAAAAAATCTGTTCTTCTCCAAATTCAGTTAATACTAGAGAGCACAAGTAAAAGACTGGATTAGTTAACTTTATTAGTGTAGTTAAAACATAATGGAACTGAGCTTACATTTTTTCTTTAGAGTCCAGGAAGAGAAAGCTTTTCAAAAGCTTTTCTTTGTTTATGTGCATTACATGGTATTTTGTAGAATGACATTGATATTAGTCAAAGTAGGTGTGTCGAGGCTGTGATCTTTCCACAAGTTAGGTTAAACTATGGCTCTACCAGTTGTAAAAATAGTAAGAATATTCCTCAGGAATATTTCCAAAGGATAGGACCAAAGAAAAATCATGGACAGTTAGGAGATGAAGATTAAACTAAATAAAAAGCTCTAGTAATCTTTTTGGATGTTAGATCATCCATTTGGTTACTATACCAGCCAGTGAATGTTGGCCTGAAATCTTAAATTTTGTTTTTTTTCTTTTTCAATGGTGGTACATGAAGAGTCAGTCACCACAACACAGCATAGCTGCCTTTCTCCTTAAGCGAGCCAGAGACCTGAAAAGATAAGCAACATAGATAAAAACTGAGGCAGAATCACAATCATTCCCTGTACAGATTTAATGAATTTTGTTTCTCAGTACGTGGCTTATGTGTTTGTCTGTTTATCAAATACAAATTGGTTTTTTTTTATTATTTTCTTTCTGGTTTGTTTTGTTTTGTTTTAATTAGGTTTGAGGGCTGGTCTAGCTGCTTCCATTGCAGGAAGTTCAATTATTAGCAAAATGTTGCTAGCAAACATCGATCCATTTGGTGCTACGCCGTTTATTGACCCGGATCCAGATTCCCTGTAAGAAATACTTTTTTTTTCCAAATGTACTGTTTTGCTTTACTTTGCTTTACTTAAGGGCTTTTTTTTTTTTTACATTTTTACACTCTTTTTTTTTTCCGATTACGTAGTTCTTGTTTGCTGTCATTTGGCAGTAGACCTCAATGTCTGAAAACAAGTTGGATTGTGCCATTTAGTTATGAGTAGTGCAAAATTGTTTTGCAGCAGCAGAAATAATAGGAGACATTTGCTCACTTATCCCTTGCTCACTGGGAGGAGGAGGACAGTAGTCATTCAGAGCTGGGTTTTTCTGCCCAAACCGCCGGCCTGAACACAAGCTCAGCCGCCAGCAAGATGTTGAAGCAGGTCTGGGTACTTCGTAGTGGAGAAAGAAGAGTGATCCCCTAAGGACTGGAGCAGTGAGGTGGAAATTTTGTGTCCTAAGCTGTCTCTGCTTCTCAGAAGTGGGTGTAGCATTGGCAGAGACTTACGGGTGGTATCTGGGTTTTGGGCTGTGGCTGCCTTAAAACAAAGCCCTGCGATGCCAGCAGCATCAGCCAAACATCTAGCACCAGCAAGCCTAACCACAGCCTGGGTGCTCAGCATGGTGTGCTGTTGCTGTCTCAGAGCTAGGCCTGGGGAAGCTCTCTCACGGTATTGCACTGTTGTTTTGGGTATAGTTGAGATAGTGCTGGATGGGGGTGTGGTACAGTTTTTCCTTTGCCCTACGGGAAGTAACTTGCGGTTGTGAAGGAGCTGTTGTACAACCTGTCTCTTCAACTACCGGTGGGTTTCCTCGGGGAGATTCAGAGGAAAGAAAGATATCTTAAAATTTCTTGGTTGATACTGTGTTCTGAGACCAACGACAGTCTTGGTCATAGATGGCTGTGTGTTCAGGTTCTGTACAAATGTACACCTAATTATATCTTTTCCTTTAACAGGGAGGGATATTCAGAAAAATGTGTCATGAACAACTACTTTGGAATTGGGTTAGATGCAAAAATTTCTCTAGAATTTAATAACAAGCGAGAAGAGCACCCTGAAAAGTGCAGGTAAAATAATTGTCAGTAACAGAGACAAGATGTTTCCATTATTTTCTTTTCCTTATCTCTTTATATGAATTTCTTAAATTTTTCTTTTCCTACAAATACAAGGCACAATAATGTGTGTATTTCAATTTATGAGTCTTGTTTTGCCTGCTTTCAGAAGTCGGACAAAAAACATGATGTGGTATGGAGTTCTTGGCACGAAAGAGCTACTGCAGAGAACTTACAAGAACTTAGAACAAAAAGTTCAACTTGAGGTAAATTTTATTTATGAACAGAATAAGTATTTTTGCTTCCACAGTGTGCAGTGAAGGATTTGAGCTTCTTTTTGAAACCTTTTAGAGTTCTTGCATCAACTCAAGCTGACCTCAAAGGCACAGTATAAAGATGTGCTCTGTAAAAGTTCGTTCTCAAAGTGGAGTTTTTCAGTAAAATGTCAATACGTAAAGATCACAAAATACCAGTATAACATTTCTTGTAATTACCAGGTTAAAAAAAAAAATATATATTGCTTAGGTAGGATATATTTCTTAATGTTCATTGCTTCAAAAGGAAGACCAGGTTTTAAGGGCAACAACAAAAATGACCATAAAATAAACAGAAGGAAAGAGACAAGGAGTGCTTGTTCTTCAGGTTCATTTAATATATCTGAAATTTTGATTACACATATAGGGAGAGCACACAAATAATCAAAAATTCCTGACAAAAGAGGGGAGATTCTGAATTGCATCACAAGAAGCCCAACTACACCAGTAGAGACATTCCCTAGTAGTCACACAAAAGGAACAAGATATTATCACAGCAACAACAAATGCTATGTCTAAACATAGCTAGCTATTTTTCATCTTTTAAGCTCTAACATCAAATCTGAGTCTTCCTCATGATACTCAGAACTTAAAGGAGATATAAATGATTACAAAATGCAGAAAAAGACTATAGGATGGTTATTGTCATTTTCACCCAAAGAGTATCTAAGCTGGATTTTGACACAGAACATATAAAATTTCTCTTTTTATTCATGCTAAGTATTTCATATGGAAGTTCACGATATTTATATGAGGGTAAATTTTAAAGTTGAAAGTATAATTTTAGTTTACTGGAAGTCTTTCTCACTCCTCTGAGATTTAGAATGATTTTGTCTGGTAGCAGCAGATTGCTTTTGGCTAAGGATTGAGCAATTATCAAGGAATTATGCAGTAGTTAGCAAAAATAATGGCAGGAAAGTATGTTATGTACGCTGCAGATAGAATTCTAATTTAAGGATCTTTTGAATCTCGTTCAAATAAGATTCGATAATATATTCACTGCTGACTTTTCCATAATTATTTTTTAATATTTCTGGAATTAAGCCAGCAAGTAGAAATTTAATATTTAGTGTTGTCTTGCAAAATATCAGCCTTATTTGGGAACTGGAGGCAGACCTCCACTATAATACAATTGGCGGTGCAGCATCTATTAATATCACACTGTATTTTGGATACTGCCACATCTTGATTAAAATGTTAAATTCTGTCTTGTTACTGAGATTAAATCATAAAAAGAGAGCACTAAACACATTCTGGAAATAATTTTGCATATCGTTCTCCTCCTGATAAAGTTGCTACAGATTTTCTCCTGAGAATTCTATTTCATTTGTATAATTTAAAAATCTTTCTGTGGGACTGGCAATGTGCAGTAATATAGCAATCTTCCTTAAAGGCAACTTGACCTCCAACTTTGTGGTCCACAAAGTGACACCTAAGTCCAGCATTTACAGCCTTTTATTTCTAACTTGCTTCAAATCCATGCCTGTGGCACTGCTGCAGGACTTCACTTTCTAGTCCCAGTGAAATGACTTGAGATCATTGGGCTCACTCTTCAGGCAGTTGTACTGCTCTAAGTCAAGAGTGATTTCACTGATTTACTCTTGGCTGAATATGAGATTGACCTATGTCATCCCATGATCATGTTGAGTGGGACTCAGAGTTGCTTATGAGTTTTGGGAGATAAAGCAGTAAGAAAGGACTGAACAGCTGGATATAGGAGTGACCTCTTATCTGCAAAATCAACAGCTCCCAGCCACAGCCAGGGTAACAACTGCAGGGTCAGTCCTACATTTGTCTTTGCACTTTTGGGAGGAGGGTGAAGTTATTTTTACAGCAAGTCAACAGTACATGCTAACACTGACAATTAACCACATTTGTGGCAATGCCAGAAATATTCTTGTATATTTTTGACACACACCACTCCGAGCTTGATAACAAGTCTGTTGCAATTTTGGGAATGCTGATACAGGATGCAAGACTAGTTACTCAATGGGAAAATGAATCTTTTTGTAATGTTCATGACGATCTTACTGTGTGAACTCAGGGAGATCAGTTTTTTCACTGCAAAAAGATTTTTAATCCTTGGTAAACAGACGATGGGCAAAGTGCATGAGGAATTGCCTAAGAAGGAATGTGAAAATGGTTCTTTGAAGAGTCATGGAACACCACTGCTGTAGATACTATAGCATGTAGATCTACATGGTTTTCAACTCTGCAAAAATCAATGCTGGGACTAGGGAGAAGAGGTGCTTCACTGCCAGAGGTAATAGTCTTGTGTCAGACCTATTAATGACTGTCCTCCCCTGCCAGCTCTGTTGAAATGTGTTCATGTGTTAAAAATGGCTGATTACTTTTATCATATTATTTATAAACTGAATGAGCTTTTATCCATTACAGTGTGATGGACAGTACATCCCTCTTCCAAGCCTGCAGGGCATAGCTGTGCTGAACATTCCCAGCTATGCTGGTGGGACTAATTTCTGGGGTGGAACCAAAGAAGATGATGTAAGTAACAGTTAAGAAGTAGCCTTCTGGGCAAAACCAGCAATAAATATCATTACCTGCTCTTCTCAATTGATTTTAATAGTAGTAGCATATAGTTTGGATAACAACTCTTATTTGGGGAGGCTGTTTCAGTTTAAACTGTATTGTCTTGTTGATTTTTTTTTTAATTGAAAATATATCCCATGATTTTTCACTGTCCATTCCAGCAAAATGTTCATCATGATTTTAGGGTTTTTTAATGGCTCTATGAGTATTTTTAGAAACTGATTTTATAGACAGACACAAATAATTTCTCTCTATATTGTTTTACAGACTCCTGTAAATAAGGTTTCTTAAAGCACATATTCCTCTGTTTGCTATATTCTAACAGTAAGCAGGTAGACAGGATAATCACTCACAGTTTACACCTGAATTTTCCTCCTGTTCTTTAAACAACTTTGCTCTAAGGGATGGTGATTCAGAAAATGGGGACTGATGCATTCAGTGACTGATAATTTAGTGGGGGTAATAAATTGTTTTCTAAGTTTATTTTCAATGACCGTCTAAAATATTTTAAGGTACCTTTTTCCCCTTCTTCCTCTTATCTCCTAAGAAACATTACACTACATAGATACCTAAATGTCTTACAGCTTGGAGCGGTGTAACTGCTGCTATCCACTTCATGTACAGTGCAACAACTGGAATTACTAGCAGATGATCCTAATTCTGCATGTCCTGAATTAGAGTGGGTGAGGTCTGAATCACCTAAAACTGTAGTTGCAAACCGGCTTGTGATTTTAATGTACACAATGCAGGATTTTTTTGCCAGAGTGTTTTGGATTTCTTGTGAGATGTTATCCTTTCCTTTTTTCTGTGCGTATACATATTAAAAATACATGTATGTAGTTATATATAATAATATTCACAATTATATTCTTATAATATATTATAAGATCTATTATTATATATTATTATTGCATTTATATATTATATAATACATATATATTTGCATACATGTATATATGCTTTATATATGTATGTATATACACACATGTATAAAAGTAAAAAAAGAAATTAAACATGTTTCAATGTCCTTTTCTTATTTTTGGTAAATGTTAGAGGATGGCAGTTCAGTTTATATTTGGTGATAGATATCTCAAGTTTTTATTTACTCTGTGTTCCTATTCATAATTTGAAAGCTGCTCTAACACCTCCTCAGCCCTTGTTCAGGAGTTTGTTTTTCTCCCTGGACAGTCTCAGTGGGAGAGAACTGTCCTGGCTTTCATACTGGTATACAGCAAATCTGTGTGTCCTGAAGCAATTTTACTAATATAGTTAGTCTTCTGGTGAGCAGAGTGACATGTTTGTTCTGGACAGAGTTAGGAGCATAATTCACTGCTTTAATGCAATCTGGAATAATTGATCATCAAGAGCTGTTCGTGGTGGTGGTCTGAATTGATGCTATTTCTGCTTATCTGGACAATTGAAAGATGCTGCCTTGACAGCTGTGACTGTTTCTGAAACATTAGCAGTGAGCCAAGCAGGGCAGCTGCACCCTGACTGACTTGAGCAGGGCTTGTTAACACATGTTTTTTGGTGTCCAGAAGGATCAGCTGGAAGGTGACCTGCAACAGGAAAGGAGTCAGTGCTGATCCGTAGTGATTGGTTTGCCTTTTTTAAAAAAAAAAAAAAAGAAGGTTGTTTTTTAGCACAGATATTACTGGTGGAGAGACACGGCAGAAGACTGGGTTGTGGTTTTTGTGTCCTCTTGCTAACGTGGAAACACAAAATAAAAGAAATTTTACAACTACTTTTTCTTAACCCATGCAAGAACTAACCCTGTAGGTGTCAGTTGCTGGATCAAGAGCTCTTCACACTTTTTACCTTGGAATAACAGAATCACCATCTTTGCTCTTGTCAAGATGTTCACATCCTAATGTTAAAAAATCCATGGAAACTGCAAAAAAAAATCAGATGGAGAAACTTTTTGCTTCAAAACACTCTAGAGTCAGTAAAAGCTTTCATTCTTTGACACTTACCTACTCAAGATCCAATCTATCTGTGCAATCCTGGAATGCTCTGATGGGATGTGCCACCTGGATGTGGCACAAACTATGGCAACTATGCTGTGCAGCCCTTTCCCTGAGATGCCCTCCTCAGCCTCCTGGCCAAAACCGCTGCTCACTGTACTGGGATAAAGGCTCCCACTGGCTCGGTGGGCAGCAGGGACCAAACTCCCCTACCTTGTTCCCCATCCTCTCCCTCTCTGAGCTATTGCTGCAGACAGTATCTGGTTTACATAGTCCTGGATCTTATTCTTCACCTCCAGGAAATCTTCTGTCTGGAGGCAGGACCTGACCAGCTGTGCCTTTGAGCTTCCTTAAGGGATTTTCTCCAGCGTGGTCTCAGGTGTCTCTGATGCAGCTTGCTCTGCCCAATGTGCCAACTGAGATAGTCCAAGTACTGCTAAGAGAGGTGATCTCTCTACCCACTAAACTCTTACTGGAGTGATTTCTCCTGCTGATTTTTCTCCCTCATTGCTCCCTATTGCATATCAAGATAAAATGGCCAAGCTTCAAGTGACCTTAGTGTGGTATCACCTTCCAGACCCAGCTGAACTCCAGCCTAAGACTTGTCCTGTGGCTGAATTCCCCAGCAGGACACCAGATGGCGAGGCTTTCTTTGCTTTGTGCGAGCTTCTGGAAATTCAGCACATTGACTGGAAAGGAGGACATTCCATACAGAAGCACGTTTTGTATTTACAGTGGATAATTACATACAGCAAAGACAAGATCCTCTTCAGTGTCAAAGCTGTGTTAAACAAAGCAGAGTGTGGACTCAGATGTTGGTTTCCAGAAAATTCAGAATATAAACTTCTGAGAGGAAAAAGACATCATTGCTTCAAGACCCGTTTAGATACTAAGTATATTAACCAAGCAGAGATACGAATTGGCCTTTCATCTTGCCTTGAAAAACATTTCTTAATCTGTGTGCTGAAACATGTCATTCTTCCTATATGGGGATATGCCTTGTCATTCAGATATTTGAAATGCTATTAGCATTGCTATTTTACAATAATATTTGTCTATGGTATCTTACTCCTGTGACTCTAGAGACAATGTAGTTATTCTGCAGTAAATAAGTAAGAGCATTTCAATGTTGAAAACGAAATCTGTAAATGAATCTGTGTTTCACTGAACGTGCAATCTAGGCACTGGATTTACCATCAAAATTTCTTTGCAGATATTTGGGGCTCCATCATTCGATGATAAAATCTTAGAAGTTGTTGCAGTATTTGGCAGCATGCAGATGGCAGTCTCAAGAGTCATCAAACTGCAGCACCACAGGATAGCTCAGGTCTGTTTCTTACTTGCAAGCACACAACATGGTTAGCAGCAGTTTGGGATGCTGGCAAGTAGTGGTATTCTGGATGACCACCACGCTATACATTAATAAAGCACTGACATTGTTTTGTTTTTAATGGGTAACATATTGTCTTCAGTGACGAATGAAGTATAAAAGTTCTTCATTCTTGAGACAGCCCTGGAGGGAAGCCACAGCTCCTAGTAATCAGCAGATTTCAGGTGGCCTGTCAGTTTCATTAGTATTCATTGCTCTGTAAAATAATGTGTCTGTTCTTTTCCAGTGTCGGTCAGTAAAGATCACCATACTTGGTGATGAAGGGGTCCCAGTGCAAGTTGATGGAGAGGCATGGATCCAACCCCCGGGAGTTATTAAGATCATACATAAAAACAGAGCTCAGATGCTAACACGAGACAGAGTATGTTGCAGAAAGAGATACCACTGCTAACATTGGTTTCTGTAATAATTTGATTCATTTAACAAAACAGTGCTTACAAAAATATTTTATAACTATTTATGTAACTCATACAATTACTTACAGTTATATAATTTCTATAATAAGATGAATAGAGAATTATTCTTTTGTATAAGTGGCAAAGCTTTGTTAACTTTTATTGGTTAAATTAGTGCTATTCCTGTATTCTTATTAATATATAGCAAGAATGGCCAACATTCCTTCCTGCCTGCCTGCCTGTCTGCCTGCCTTCCTTTCTTTCCTTTCTGCCTGTCTGCCTTCCGTCCTTCCTTCCTGCCCACCTGCCTTCCTGCCTCCCTCCCTGAAAGTTTTAGCACGGTTGCATAAATACAAAAGTTCTGTGATGACCATTCTCCAGAATACCTTTCTGAAGCACATTTCTCTCCTGTCTCTCCCCACTAATCCTCCCTCTATCCCATGACCCAGTCTCAGGCAGAAGAAACACAAGCAGAATGTAGTCACAAAGCCACTGAGAGTTCACAGTTGCCTAGGATTATTGTGTGAAGGGTGTAACTGCTCCTCAGTTCTCCATCCACTAACTGGATCTTGAATTTAGGGTGGAGTTAATGGAATTTGAACTCTATTTTATTAAATTTGTTACTTCCCCCCCCCTATTTTTAATGTTTGAGTCCAGTATTTGTTTCAGATTTCAGTCTAGCTGTCTGCACAAAGTATGCTTGCATTGGAGAATCACAGAAGCCTAGAATTCATTTAGGTTGGAAAAGACGTCTAAGATCATTGAGTCCAACCATTATTACTGTCTTTGTGTTCTTAATGTTTTGGATGACACATTTTGAGGATAATGAGGAGGAGATAGAGCTTTCAGAGTGACTTATTCTCTATACTAAGTTTTAAGAAATTAAATGTGAAAATATTATTTATACAGATAGTATTATAATTATAAAGTAAATCAGTTGTTTGTTAAATTAATTTTAACTAAAAAATTAGATAATTTAAATTTATATAAAATGTAAAATAAAATGTTTTAATGAGTAAGAATACTCCAAGTGCTGTGAACTGAATGTATAATTCATTTTGATTAGGCCTTTGAAAACACCCTGAAGTCTTGGGAAGACAAACAGAAGTATGATTCCTGTAAACCTGTCATTCGATCTCCCTTGTACCCTCAGCAGGCTGTTGAGTTGGCTACAGAAGAAGAAGTTGCACAGATACAGCTGTGCTCACAAGCTGCAGAAGAACTTATTACCAGGTACAGTAAAATTAATAGGTTAATGCACAGACTTAAAAGTGTGTATTTTTCCTGGGTTTTGATGAATGTTTCGTTGCCACTATATCAGTTATTTTATTCCAACTTTGAAGTATTTCTTTAATTTTATTCGTGTGTGTTTGTGTTGAGCTTTTTTCTTGTGAAAACCAACTTTCTGAAGTAGCACTGGAAATGGAAAACTGGAAAGCTTCTTTACAGAGATCGAACCCTCTCATTTTATGCAAAAGCAAAAATATATTTATTAAAAAAAACACCTTTAGAAGTCAACTTCAGAAGTCAGCAGGATGGGCACTTCAGTCATTTATCTGGGTTGAGATGATAGTGAGCTGATTGTATAAAACTGATCCCATAGCCTTGCTTATTTTCAGGAGCTACTTTCATCCTGAGATGCAGGTAGTTTAATAAAGAAGACACTTCCATTTTCAAAGAAAAATAAAAAAAACCACCCTAATTTTTTAAAAAAAAACNGCTACTTTCATCCTGAGATGCAGGTAGTTTAATAAAGAAGACACTTCCATTTTCAAAGAAAAATAAAAAAAAAACACCCTAATTTTTAAAAAAAAAAACCAGTTTGTAAAGCTGGTATTCAGTTCATCATCATAACAAATTATCTTTAGCATCAAAATCACTGATTAATATAAGAAAAGAATTGAAAAGCAATATACTCTTTTTATACTGTACTGGTGAATTAAGTAGACATAGAAGAATAATTTGGTCTATCAATTACTCAAAGTGAAGTTTAGCCAAGACAGCTTAAAAACTTTACTGTTCTAGATATGGTCCAGAGGTTGTAATTACAGCTGGACCTCCCATAATCTCAAATGATTGCAACCAATTTTTGTGTCACATCTGAAGGATATGCCTTGTGAAATAGGTGTAAAGGTTTTTAAGATAATTTGAAGTAAGTTATTTTAATGTGCTGGAGTTCTCCTCTATAGTTATTTGAATTAAGAGGCCCAATGTTTTTTGGTACATTTTTTGCATAGCATTAGTATTCTAAGACATATAAATAGCAGCATAAATAATCTGTGTGATGGATGTTATTTATATGAGGTGCTGTATTGCTTGAAGTGGTACTTGCATTTCAACTTTTGTTACAAAGGACTATATTTAAAAATGTTTTGTGAAACATGTATTTTTGTATTTTCTCATCTGATAATGCTCTGTACTTAAGAATTACTCTTTAAATAAATTAAGAAATATTCTCCTTTTTTAATACTTTTGTAGGATCTGTGAAGCAGCAAAAATACATGGCCTCTTGGAGCAGGAGCTTGCTCATGCTGTTAATGCATGTTCACATGCATTAAATAAAGCCAACCCAAGGTTTCCTGAGGTAAAGGAAGAACAGAGATTTATGTATAAGTAAATAAGCTATAATACCTGGGTGCACAAGCTTGTGGCACAGTGGCTGTATTGTACTCCCTGTCCCCATATTAAAACAAGTTGGATAACAAGGCAGAAGACGAAGTTTCTGTGTTCATCACTGTCCTCCCCAGCTGATACTCTTATGTGAACATTGGAAAGGGACATTAATGACACTTAAAATGCAGACCTTCTGGGAGTGGTTGCAGGGGGAATAGTTGAACGAGAGACAGGGAGTTCGGATTAGGGGCATAGTGAGGGTGTGACTGTTGCCTTTTGGAAGCAGTCAAGAGTTCGCTTCATCAGCAGTGGTGATCCACAGCCAAGGGTGCTCCTCCAGAAGGGATGCAGCAGTGCTTATTTAATCAAGTGAGGTGGTGCAAACAGCAAAAACACTTGGCAAAGTAAGCTCACTTCTGCCTGCAGACAAATGTGTAGGCTTGTCCCCAAACAGAGAGTGGAGGCATGGCAGAGTTTGAACTAGTTCTGTTACTACATAAAGGTCAATTTTGGTGGATGCTTTCAGAGAAATTTTCATGTTTAATTGCCATTCAAGTGCTATGCAGAGAATGCAAAGAGGCTGAGGCGAAATGCATGTCCTAGTTCCTCTCTTCCCACTAGACAATCTAGGTGTTTTCAGGAATTGGACACAGAAAAGATAATTGAGCAGAAACTATCTATATCTAAACTAAATTTACACATGATAAATATATCAGTCACCCTTTGCTTCTTAAAGTATGGCTAGTAGCTTACTTCTGCTAAGGATAACGTGAAAAATTGAGATCAACAGTCGTTGTTAAATGAGACCCACAAGTTCTCTGCTGGCCTTTGTCATACATGAAATTCATGGATTCATCTCACAGGTGGCCGGTCATTTGATGATATTCAGGATTGTGTTAAGGTCATACTAAATGAAATTGAGCAAAAGACAGTAAATAGATACTATATTTTTGGTTTCTATTCTCAGTGCTGAAGAATTTGTCAGTTTAGAGCTAAATCTCCTAGGAGTATTTCTCCTAGGAGGAGGCACTTAAGATCTGTTCTGTAAGCCCAAAGTACTTAGTCTGACTTGCATCACTTCAAATAATGTTTATACTTCTTATTCTCCAGAGCCTTACCAGAAACACTGCCATGGAGATAGCTGTCAATGTGAAGGCCTTGCATAATGAAACGGAATCTCTGCTAGTAGGAAGAGTTCCTTTGGTAAGATCACAGGACACGTTGTTTTATTCCTTCCTTCAGATTATTTGTGTTTTTCTGTGCTGATTTTTTAAAATTGGTGCACAATTTATGACATGCTGCAAGAAGCTCTCTAAGATCGATAGGAGGATATTACACTGTATTTGTGGTTGGATTAGAATGGTTACAAATTCTTATCCTAGGCTGGCATCCATCTTGCCTCACTTCGGGTAGCTAGGTCATTGCTTGGACTCTTCTTTTTAATAGTCAGTGGAGAGAAGTAACTGTCCCTGTTGAGGTTCATTCACACTCAGCTGTCTTGAGGGCTTATCTTAGAAAAAGATAGATCATCTTCTGGAGATAAAGCATTTAAGAGGACTTCTAGAGTGTACTATTATGTGGCCATCTTCAGAGTTTAAGGAGAACCTGGGGTGAGAGCTGTTTAGGCTCATGCATTCAACTTCCACAAATCTAGTCTGGGCGAGTAAATATTACCCTTGTTCTAATATCTGTCAGGAGTTATTTTATAATCTTTAACGCGTAATAATTAGAATATTTCTGTATGTGACATTGTGAAGAGAAGAAAGATGTCAGGTTTTCTGTGCTGGTCCAGTTTTACATGAACATACTCATGAGGAATAGTTACCTTTTCTTGGGTTCAAAAGCAGATTTATTACTAACTTACTGTTTATTTAAGTGTTGTAATTAAAAATGGGTATTAATAGGAATATTTTCATTTAGCTGAGTTAGGGTATGAAATTATTCATGCAGGTTCACATACCTTTTGACACAAGTGGTAAATGGTATGAGTCTATTTTAGAGTAACCAAAAGTGAGTGTGGTCTAAAGACCATATGGTTTAAGTTCTAGAAATAGTCAAAAATTAGGTTCATATGTTTTATTTCAGGATGTTTTCAAATGGAAGGTTATTCATTAGATGTTTTAGTCCAAGAAAAGCAAAAAATATCTTCTTTTTTTTTTTTTCAAATTGCTATTACTAATCCCCCATATTTCAGATTTAATGGGGAATTAAAGAACTTTTTTAGAATTTTAAAATAATTGAGGAAGAGGAATTAGGAGAAAATGTTTAAGTTGGAGATGTTTTACTAGGACTCGTGAAATTTATCAAGGCGGGCTGGAAATAATGTTATTAGGGAAACCTTCCCCTTGAAACATTACCTTTTCTGCAGCCAGTTGTGATCTCATTGTGTTGTTGAATCGGTCCCTTGTTCAGGCTCCAAAGTTTAATTTGATTCATTTTTCCATTTCTGAATTTTTACATGTTATAGTTCTGCTTCTCATTATGGTCTGTGCAAATGTCTTCATGAGTCTACATCAAGCCCATTTTTTAATAAAAAGACTGTTTGGAAGATACTGAGATACTATTTCAGAGATGTCCATTACAGTCATTTGACATCATACTTGTTTAGAATAGTTTTTCACACCCACAGTAACAAGGCACCCTGGTTAACCTTATTGCCATGTATTTTATAAATGCTGAAGTTGCATGTATGTTGGTCCCTCATTCTGTTAAAATGATGAAATGTAAGGTGTTGCTTGATGCATCAGCTGCTCCCCTCATAACCTGTTCTCCAAATTATTTTTCTCATCTAACAAAGACAGACATTCATTCNCACACATTCTTTTTTTTTTTTTTTTTTTTTTTTTTTTTTTTTTTTGGCCTCTTCAGTTCTCTCTCACCCCTCTATTCTGTGATCAAAGCTCCTAATAGCAGTAAACTGATGTCTTTATTGCATATACTACTTGAAGTCGTGGTTTAACCCCAGTCAGCAACTAAACTAGAACACTGGCTAAGGTGCTTCTTAGGATCACAGAATGGTTTGGATTGGAAGGGACCTTAAAGATCATCCACTTCCAGTTCCCTTGCCATGGGCAGAGATGCCCTCTACGAGACCAAGCTGCTCAAGATGGAACAGTGAAGCTGATTCGTGGAATCTCCCAGATGGTTATGGCTGGAATAAAGCTTGAAATCAATGAAAAATATTATGTTTTGTCTAGATACTTTCCAAAGGCACTGTTTCCATTTTTTATTTTTAAAAGGCATTTCCGATCTGGAGGAGAGCACAGTTTCCAAGTGCATTAAGGAAAAATTAATTCCTTTAATTAAGAATTTTTCGTTTCAACTGAAAGAAATTATCTGAGCTCACTTGAAATAAAATATTTTCATATTAAAAAATTAAATTGGGAAGGAATTGAGAAAACTTTCATTGTTTCATTCATAGTGTTAATTTTTGTCTTGGAAAGAAGATGATTTTCCAAGATGTTGTAGGACGAGCATGTAGAGTAAATTACTGATTCTCCCCATATCAGAATTGCACTATTATTTTGAGTTTATTTCAGAAGAACCATCACATGAGTGTGTTTTATTTTGTCCCCAAGCAAAATGTTTTCCTTTGATAATCAAGCAATTAGATAAGTATTTGTTGAGAAAGACAGAATTCTTTGCTTCATTCATTTATAGAAAAAATAGATTATTGAGTGATTTCTCAAAAATGAAAACACAAGAAAAGTAGTAACTTCTTCGTAGACAAATGGCTCTTCCGCTGGGCTCCAGATTAACTGAACTATTTGTGTTGGAAAAAAATGGTAAGACAAAAGAAACATCCAGTTTGTTTATGGATACTGAATTCTATGAACTTTAGAAGACAAAATAACACAATAGCAAGTGGGAGCTTTTCTTTCCAGTACTACTCTACTAGACAGCAAGCTCTTACGAAAGATCTTCTCTCTTTTGAAAGGCAGTAACTATGACAACTATTCAAGCAGAGGAAAGAAGTTTTTGTTGCGTAGGATAAATTAATGAGGGCTTGCAGTTTATCACCAAACCCCAACAATGTCAGAATCTTTTTCTGACGCTACAGATCAAAGATTCCCTTAGAACTCCATTTAAAAAATGCATTCACTAGGATGTAATGTAATTATATCCTTTCAAAAGGATATTCTGTACTGTTTTGGGACTTCTTTTACTTTAAATAGAGAAATAGATGTTCAGATTGCTTTATTAGTGATTCCAAGCAACTTGTTTTAGGATTAAATTCTTTATCTCAAAATGGTGTTTCAGCAAAAACCAGCTTTTCTAGGGGTCAGCTGCCTGCCTTACCTCTTCCACACAGGTTCACTCACACAACAGCTGCAGAATACTTTTCAGACTGTAGTTTTAAAGAAAACAGGTACCTTCTCAAAGTGTTGCTAGAGACAAATTGCCATAGGCCAGCAAGTCCCAAGGTTTTTACACTGCCACTGCTTTCTTTTACTCTTCGGCCTTCACTGATATCCTTGACTTTTTTGTCTCCTGTCAGGGAGTTCTTCCCACCCTCAGCCAGCAGCAGTGTCTTTGCTCCATGTCTCACCTATTTAGAAGGGATTAGTGCAGGCAACATACCAGTACTGGAAGACCTTTGGGCATGAAGCATTTTCAGCAAGATCCATTTCCTCTTACTTGACCATGAGCGAGCAATCAACCATCTGAAAACATCTGCAAAAATATAACTCAGGCTTACTACCATCTACTCAATTTTTTTACATCACTTTCCATTCAAAGATTTTCCAGATGCTTGCTCTTCTGGTCAGGTTTTCTCTCCCTTGTGCTGGTAGTTTCCCTTTCTAGTGGGTCCTAGGTAGTGGTGTTACCAGATAACTCTTGCTCTATAAAGACTCAGGAATGCAGCGAATGATGACAGTGACTGCGGTCCAAAAATCTCAGCTGTCTCAGTCATCCCCTTGTGGTTGGGACCATGGAAAATGTAGTGTCAAGGTGGTCTGATGCATCTCCCAAGGAAAGTAATTTTGGAAGATTATTTGTTTTCACTGTTTGTTTTACACTCATCGTGAAGTAGTCATCTGTTTGTGCGTGGTAACAACATATCTAGATTAAATGTTCAATCTCAATGAAACTAAAAATACTATTTTTCTGACCTGTTTATAAACAGCAGTTAGAAGCTCCCCACGAAGAACTGTTGTCTGATGCTTTGCACAGTGTGGAAATAGAGTTGAGAAAACTTGCTGAGATTCCTTGGCTTTATTATGTTTTTCAACCAAATGATGATGAGGTAAGTTTGATGAGTACTTCCTGATTTTAAGTAAACTTAATTTTCTTTTGACAGGGAAGAATAAGTTAAAATCTTTCACTATCCAGAGAAGCAATTTCAGTAGTGATGGTGGATCATTTTTGTCTGCTGTGAACAAGCTTCTAAGCTTAGGGTTGTTTTTTTTTTTGGCGTTTTGTTCCCATTTGTGAATGTAAAGGTTTTGAATAGTTATTTAATAAATGAAACTCATATAGAGTTAAATCCTGACATTATTCCTTACAGAAGTAAAATTGGGTCTTAATTTTTGAGACTAACTGTGAATTATCGTCACAAGCATGTAATTTAACTGTTGTTTTCTGTTAATTAAAGGTAACCATTCCCATTATTTCATGCAGGATCCCCCTCTGGATTATGCTAAAAGAAACAACAGAAGTACAGTGTTTCGTATAGTGCCAAAGTTTAAAAAAGAAAAAGTTCAGAAGCATAAGACCAGCTCTCAGCCTGGTATGTGTTTTGAAATTACAAGAAAAATAGTAGAATTTGTGGGAAATGTGATTTCGTGGGGTCTTCTTGGTAAGAGGCAACATTATGCATTCTACCTAAGAGTGAAGTCAGAGTGAAAAGCAGCTGAGCTTCTTGGTATCTTCATTAGGATAAAGATTTCTTTCAGTGCCTTTAGAAGGCATTCAGTAGGACCCAGATACTTCCAAGTGAGCCTAAGAAGTACTGTGAAAATACTTAGATAGTTTTATCATGCAACAGGACCTGTGTCTTTGCTGGCGGTTCCATTTGATTAACTCATAGCCATACAAGCTATGGGTAAAGATGTTGTTTCCCTGTGAAGCTCCAGTTCAGGATTTTCAGGTTAGTTCCAGAAGGTGTGCAATTGCTTTTATCACACCATTTTAATTAACCAGATATTCTTAAATTTCAGATGGGTTATAAATTCTGCAAATAACACAGATCAAACAAAAAACCATGATAGTCCATATTGATTTTATAATTAGAAGTTGAACAAACTCCACTCTCCTCTCTTCCCTCTTACTTCCTTAAGATTATGTCCAGGATCAGATGGTTCTAAAACTGTTTCTACATCTTTATGTTTTTAATGAATTGGTCGTAATCTGCAAAGTCTTGCAGTTGTTGATCAAACTTTAGTTTTCAGATTAGACTTAAGGTTTCACTTCATTATAAAGTGATCAGCATTGAATGAAGTTGCAAAATTATAGCATAACTAATTTTTTTAATAAATGTGGTCTTAATAGGACTAATGTGGGCAACTAACCTTAGAGAACAATGTTTTATAGAGAGCTTTTTAATGGCCTGTGTAACACAGTAGCTTAAAGAGTACTTTTATTAATTAAGAATACTAGAATCTGTTAATTAAATTTGGACTTGCTTGCTGCCATTGCTATATTTGAGGTATGGTTGCTGTTTTAATTTTACATGTTAATTAGTTTTTAAAGGCTTCTCCTCTCCCTGGATGGCTTCTAATAAATTAATGGCATAAAGCAGAACATGATTAGATTTTGCGTCACTGATCCTAAGCTGGTTTAATGTGAATTTGTTGGGACATGAGGTTTTAAAAAAAGGCTTTACTGAAGAAACTGGAGTAAAGCTGAAAGCATGGCTGCAAAGCAAAGAAGCCCAACTTTTTTTAGATACTTTCCTGTGTTAACTGCTAACCTGTAACCTGCATGTAAAAAGGAAACTGTAAGTTTTTGTGGAAATGACACCTCTAACCCTTCCCTTTGCTAGCACGGCAATTCTACTCTGTTTTCCACTCTCTTTGGCCTAACCTTTGCTTGTGATGCATTTGAGCATGTAGAAATTAAGGGGGTTTTGCTCTTAACTTTGGTAGTTCAAAAATGGGGCACAGATGAAGTTGCTGCTTGGCTGGATCTGCTCAGTTTGGGAGAGTACAAAGAAATCTTCATCAGCCATGACATCCGAGGCTCTGAGCTTTTACATCTGGAAAGGCGAGATCTTAAGGTATTTCCTTTGTGCTACTTTTCTGCTATTGACCATTTTCTTTGACAAAACAACACCAACTTTTCTTCTTTCCTTGCACCTGTCATTGCTTGTAGCTTGGCTTACACTGTGCAAATATGCAATAAACTAATATGCACTGTCCTTGAGCCTGACTTTCTGAAGTGCTGACTTGAACTCACAGCCAAGAATATCTGTGTTATCCGAAATTTCCTTTTTTTTTTTTTGCACTGTATGTAGAATGATAGCATTGCATTTTATGTCAAAAGGCACAGGAGAAGCACATTTGATATGTTAGTGACATCAGTGTAATATAATGTTATCTTCAAGAGCACTGTTTCCATTAAACGTGATCAGTGTGGATCAGTGGAAGGTGGTGATAATAATATTCAGTCTATCTACTGCAAAGGCTGATCTGCTCCAGGTGATTTATTATATATATGTATATATGTATATATATTGGATATAGCTAGTGTGAGAGAGATAAACAGCTCAATAAATTGCAACACTGGACTTATATGGTGTTGATGTTTGTGTGTCAAAATATATTTTGACCTAACCGACCTCTGCCTGATTTTGTCAATATAGATTCAAAAAAGAGCACCTTTTTCTGACTCCAGAATTGTAAAGCTTTCTTTCTCTGAGGTCAAATTGATAAGTTTTGCACAGAGAAATGTTACCCAGCAGTCTGAGGCTGTTATTTGAGCTTGCTGGTCCTTTTCAAGAATGACTTACGTGCATCCATTATATGTAATAGAGGCTATATCTTTGGGGATTCATTACATTACTTTTTCCAGGAACTCGGTAGTAATGAGTTCTTGGTAATGTGTTTTGCAACTGCTTTTAGCACATAAGAGAGGAAACAGGATATTGTATGAATTGCCAACATTTACATTTAGAGTGCATGTCATTGCTCTAGCCATAGTGCAGGAGTCTGCAGGTAGAGACAAGATTTTCATACAAATGTGATACTTGATGTAAAGTTTCTTGTATAGCATGAAATCCCGGCATTATAAGGTAGGGCTTGCAGTGTGTGACTATTGCAGTCGAAGGCAGTTGCTGAAGATAGTTGGTTTTGAGATAATCTGTTTGGCTGTTGTGTATCATTTTACCCTTTGGTATTAGATCGCCTAAGCTTCTTTCCATGGAAGTTAAATTCCTTTAGGAATTTAGGATAGTCCCTGATGTGCAGGGACAGTCCCTTGCTGCCAAAATTTAGGAACTTAATACTGTCCAAGCACTCCACCACAATGTTCCATTGAAGGATTTTGCAAGTCCCTGTTCTGTATAAATGATGAACAAACTTAAAACTCAACTGGGAAACTCAGCATCACACCATGCATATGTTTGCATGTCCAGCATATATTTGCAAGTTCATCTTGTTGGAATAAATAATGGTGGGTAAGCGCAGTGCTAAACTAGACATGGCTTCTGGCCATGCCTTGTTTCTCATAGGTACCAATTTGACTGCTTGCCCAGAAGACTGGCACTTCAGCCAAGTAAATATCTGCAGCAGGGTAATCATCAACCTGTCGTCCCTGTTGCTAAGACACATGCTGATTCGATTCAGGGTAAATAAAACCCCCTACCAAAGGTCTATGTATGAAATATCTAAAAGCTTCTCTTGGAGGGCCTACAGAGAGCCTACAGAGCCTACTGTCCCCTCTGTCTAGTGCTGCCTGGAGACACATAGGATAAGGACTTGGTCTACACAAGTTGCCAAGGGTATGTCCTCTGCTGACCAAAATCTTGCTCCAGAATCACCCCATGTGCTCGTTAGCAGATGCTGAGAGCTTCCAGATCAGTGCTGTTTAAAAGCCAGGTTTTTGGCTAAGCATGTCTTTCACTCTGTGTAACATCAATTGAAATAGCAGAGTTTAGCACTGTTGGCTATATATGGGGCATGATCTCTGCAGGGAGCCAATTAGGGATGGCTCAGACAGCCTACAGTTTTCCGCCAGTGGCCTGAATTGCTGTCAAGATGTGTAATGTGGTACTACGGAAATGAACAATACGTCACAAGCTGCCCTGTGAATCTTTCCTCCCTTTGGCTATCAAGGTGGTGCAGATGAGTCTTCAGTGCTCTTGCAAGGTATAATCTGTCTACAGCCTCTCCTCCTCTGAAGGCTTGTGCTTGCTGACAAGCTGAATTGGATTGCCATTGGCTCACAAGCTCCTAAGTCCTGTACAATAGATTTACATCTATTACCTTTCGGGTGTGCAACAAGAAAAATTGTTACCTATTTTAATTGAATCCTCTGGGCCCGCCTATCTTTCTGTGTTCAGAAGTAGAGATAAAGATCAGTATAGAAAAGGATTTGATGAAACTTCTTTGCACCTGTTGCTGAAATACATAGGTACATTAACTGAAGAATTGGGCACCTCTTATTGTATTTCTGCATAGCTTTTGGATCCTATTCTTAGGTAGCTCTGTGTGGTAACTGGCAAATAGAGAACACCTCCAAGAAGAACGAAATACCTCTTAGACCCAGCCCCTGCAGTAATACCTTCTGTTCAGCCTCCTATGCCTTATTTTATGTAAGGGAATCTTAGAATTTTATACCCATATGATTTTCTTTTGTTTGAGAAATGGCTGGGCAGGGAATTGTGAATTGTGCTGTAGAAACTGTAGAAAGAAAGCGTGGTGTGACCTTTTTTTAAACTTTATTTTACAAGCAAACCCACTGAAAACTAGCCTCTGATTTTTCTGAAATAAATACTGGCATTCTTAGCATTGATAACCATGTTATAATCAGTCATAATCAGAACTGCGACACATTTGGTAGGATGAGAGGATGATGTCTCCTTAGAGCTCCGTAACAATTTTGTTTACTTGGAGGAAGGGTTTCCATGACATGTTACCTTGATGAGCATTGCCAGTCAAGCTAAAATCTGTGCTGAGCACTGTGGCACTTCCTGCCTGTGTTTCACAGCAGCACGTTTTGGAAAAGTTCTTGTATGGAAAAGGTTTTGTAAGATTCATTAGCCTTCATACATGCCAGATACCTTTTTACACTGGGAATGCAAGTAGAGTGGATTTGTCATTTGGAGGATGTTGATATTAAGAAATGTTTATATAAATTGTTTGCTAGTGTTATATTGGTGGTAATTTGGCAAAAAAAATGGCCTGGAAATGGCAGTGATAATGGAGAGCAGAAGTAGAGGTGATACTGTGGTTTTAAGGCCATAGCTAGGGAAAAAGAAAGGCTATTTTTTTTACTTCAGACTCTGGCTAGAGTCTTGTCTTTGATGCCTGCGAGCACTTGGACTTAAAAAAAACTCCGGAGCAGTTAATTGGGGTGAGATAAGGAAAGGATTTTACTGAGCTATAGCAGATAGTTATTACAAGATGCGCGCGCAGAATACAGCTGTGTTACATCTTTTATAATACTAATTGACCAATCCTAAAGGTGTCCACCTCTTAACTGTCCACCCTTTGACCCACCCTTTGACCTCTGGTCAACCCTTTGACCCACCCCCAAGAATTGGGTCTGGGGGTGTTTTGGGACCACCCCTTCATCATCATCATCATCTTCAGAGCACAAAGGGTACATAGTTACCTAGTCTTTGACCCTGTTTTGTTGTTCAGGCCCTAATCCAGTTGTTCCCAAACAGTTCAGGCCTTGCCTTGACATGAGACTAAACATCTTCTATTGACTTCAGGGGTAGATTTGATATGGGGAGTATAGAATGGGGTAAAAGGGTTAGGAATGTACTATGGGGTAAGGGAACAAGGGCTGCTGCTTTTAAAAACTACTTCTACTACTTATAAAACTTATAAAGCTTACAAGAATTAGTAAACTAAAAAAAGCTATTAGGGCTTAAGGCATCATCTTCAAAACCATATTTTACTGAAATTGAATTTTTTGTTAATTAGATAGATATTAACAGGTTATGTAGAGGATGATGAAACCCATACATGCATAAAAATGCAGAGATATTCGGGGATCTTTTTTTTTTAATGATGCATGATATGCTGATGTAGCAGATCCTTTCAGCCTGAGGTGAAACAATGGCTGCAAACTATCCTTCATGAGCAGTAAACTTGAGAATACTACATAGCATGAAGTGTCAGGAATATATAAATTCTAATTTGCACCAAATGAAAAACTATTACAGAAGCATAAAAATTCTGAGTTGTTGGTTGGGATTTTTTCCCCCTGGAAGTGTAGCAGAATTTATCAAAGGGCTCCCCAGAATGTGTGATGAGGCTCTTGAGACTTGCTGTTCTGATATGCATTACAGCACCTTCAGCTGGAACAGAAATAAACCCAAAATCTCTTGCCTCTGAAACATAGGCGTTGTTGAGGATGCTTTATAAGGGTAGTGGAAAAAGTGCCTGAGTTTTCTGGGAATTTCATAATATGATTCTTTCCTCTGATTTTTGAAGTCCAGCAGCATGTCACTGTGTTGCTTATCCAGTAGGAGTCCTGCTCATGAAAAAATGTTTGTTCTGAAGAATTTGTAAGTTGCCTAACCTTTAACTTGTATAGCTTGTTGTGGTTGGAAAGTATCCTTATGGGTTTTCCCTACTAATTTCAGCAGTCGTGTGTATTTTTGATTCATTTGAAAATTAGGTTTAACATAGAAAATATTACACACATTGGAAAGTATAAATATTGCAGTCATTTTGGGATGAATTTCATTACTACCTACATTAATTCTCTTAAAAATTAGTACCACATTTATAAGTGAGATGACTTATTAGCAAAAATAAAATATAAATTGATGTGATGTGGAAAATTAGGTTTTTTCAGATAGATTTATCAACACCACTTGATTTGGGGACTTTTATGAATGTATCTTGAACTCTTTAATGCTGACACCTTTGCACCAAAATGTTGTAAAGGGTGATCATGTATTTATAGTGCTGATAATTTTCAGCTCAAGAAACAACCAAGTATTTTTCATCTCTAATATAACCAGGATTCAGTCTTGACTCTGTGAAAATTAATCCATCTGTTTAATCTTGGCTGTGCTACCTTTGTAGTAAAGTAATTAGTTCGTGCCTATCTTACCACCCCTTTCTTCCTTTTTCCAAAATTAATTGCACGCTAATTTTAAGTAATACAAAATACAGATTTTTCTGAGGTTTTTGTGGCTGTAAGAAGGTAGATACAGTCTTTGTGTAGAGTGTGTATAGAAAAATATATATGGTTTCATTATCCACTCTGTATGAGACTAATGCTTTCAAACTGCCTAATTACACTCATTTCCTTTTAATGTCTTTGAAATGGAAAAATCTTCCTATTAAAAGGAAAGGATTTCTATTTCATAAAAACAGATAGTGAAGCTTTTCTAAGGGTTTTTTTTTTCAATTTATTTAGTCACTATCTATTTATATAAGGTTTATTCTACAAATAACTAGTGTTTGACTCAGCCAATTTCTCAATATCACTGATACAGGGATTTTAAAGACTTTTGTAAAGCTGGGTTTTACAGATAAGGGAAGCAGATTTCCACCAAACTGAGCTGAAAATTCATTAGTGCAGTGGGGAATCATTAGCACAGCTGGGCATCCCATTCTGCTCCTCTGACCATTGGACCAGTCAAAATTGAAAAGGGTGCTGCTAAAGCTGTTGCTCATACTGGAAGAAGTTTGCTGCAAAAAATTCCTGTCTGTTGTCTCATACCGAGATGGGTTCCAGAAACCAATAATAGAAACATTTCAGCTGAAGTGAATTGATTTCATGGTGGCTACAAGGAGATTTACTCTTGTGCTTTTTACATTTTCCTTTAGGATGTGACTGTCATGCCTCTGAGAATTTCTCTTCCAGCTGTCTAATCAGGAAGATCCATGTTAGCAAATGTAACCTTTTTGGAACGAAAAACAAATGCTTACCTTTTCTATTGCTCTCTAAAGGGAAGTTGTCCTACATATCTGTAGCCGTTACATCCACTTTCCCTTAAGATACTGGGGATATGTGTGTTTGTTGATTAAAGCAGACATCATAGGGCCTGAGATCAAGTGACATTGCTGGACAGAAGCTCTAATCCATCACATCCTACCAAGCATTTGATTGCTGTATTAGAGAGGAGGGGGAGATTGTTCTTTTTTTGCCAGAAATTGTGAAGGGTTTTTGTATTTAGAAGTCAAGCCAGAGATGTTTTATATATATATTGGGGTGCCTTGTGTTGTCAGTAGTGCAGGTAAGTAATTTTCAGTCTGTAAGACAGAGAGGGATTCATTGTGTGCTCTAGGCAGTTTTTTTGTTAGGCAACACTTGCTAACACTTTCTGGTTACTGTTGATTGCAGTGAGCACATTTCTAGACATCTGTTGCGTAGATAGAACATAATCAATTAGGGTATTTTTCAGTTTTTGTAAATAAACTTTCTTCTTTTCCTTTTTCTCTTTTTCTTTCCTTTTTTTTTTTTTTTTTTTGGTTTTGTTTTTGTTTTTTGTTTACATTTCTGTAGGACCTGGGGATAACGAAAGTGGGTCATATGAAGCGAATTCTCCAGGGAATTAAAGAGCTCGGCAAGAACACCCCTTTGTTTGAAGTGTAATTATGCTGGTGCTTTCCTTAGAGGGAGAAGGGAAAGTTGCTGGAGAAGCAGAGCTGTTGCAGGCACTTAGCTGTCTTTGTAGTTTACTCTATGGAAGAAGAAGCACTGGCGTTTGTACAGGCTAGCATCTCTGAATTCTTGTATGGTGAAGAACTTGCTGCAAGAGTATGAAAGGATTTGTGCCAAAAAAAAAGAAAAAAAAGAAGGAAAAGGTGATATGTTCTGTGAAGACATTTTCTTGATGTGCAAATTGGCCAGTTTGGATAAGCCCAGTTTGTTAAATCGATTGGTTGGTGGTGAACTGCACTGACTGGAAAATATAATCAAGAAATGATTGCTTTGCTTACATGCAGCTCAGTATGCCTCTCTTTATGCTGCAGCAAGATGCCACTGTACAGCATGAGGTCGTCCAGTTATCCTTCCGAGGCACAGCTCCGTAAAACCTCCTGTGCAGGAGACCAAGAGGTTTTGAAGGTTCAACACGTGCACCTGGCAGTGCCACAGGTATCCAGCACTTGCTGGCCACACAGAAGGGGGAAAATACCTTGTGATACCATGAATGCAAACTATAATGCATGGTGTGCCTGCCTGAATTGTCTGTTGTTCTGTTGCATGACACATCTGATACTTTAAACACTTGAACAACTTTTATATCAGTTTGAATGAGATTTAATTTATTACTACTTGAGTGTCTTTATTTTATTTTTTTTTTCAGTTTCAGGCACTTTCTAGTCTTCAGTGTTGCGTTATGCCTAAAATGTGTTCTATGGCAAAGGGTGTGGAAACTTAGCATTTGTGCCATATTCAGCAGATTATATATGATTGAAATACTGTACAGTTAGATTTTTATATATATCATGTACAGAAGGTTTATCAGGTAACTAACTTATGAGAATTTTTGAAAGACCGGTACCTCACAAAAATATCAATTGGCTTCCTGCATGGAAAATGATAAAGAATTTTCTCATGGTGCATTTTAATATTGTTATTCAGTTGTCTTAAACATCCGTAGCATATTTGAACTTTTAGGCACTAATGGTTTTATTTATTGTATTGTTCAAAAAGCAGGTTAAAAGACTAATGAAATTTTTTACAGGAAAGTTTAATTTTATTTATCATACATAAGAAGAGATTTAAAATGTAGCAGCTGATTTGATTTTTGTGGGGTAAGCTTTTACTCATTACTAATTAACTATTAATTTAAAAACGCATCTGTATGCATTTCTTTAAAAAGGAATCAGTTTGTTTCTTGACAGCACTCCTACATCAGTAGACCAAAAAAAAATTAAGAAAACCCAAACTCTAAGGTTTTACGCTATGCATGCAAAGATGAATCACATGCAAGACAATAAGCCGTGAGAGTAAACAGCTTAAAAAAAATGAAACCCATCTTTGTTTAGAAATTGCGCTAGACCAGAGTTAAATGAAGTTAAATGAGTTAAATGAAACATGGGGTCATAATTGAATTTTCGGGTTAATTTTTCACAGAAGTATTAATCTAGTAGAAAAATAATTTTCAGATATCTCTAAAAAAAAAAAATCCTACTTAGATGTTTGAGGTGAGATGACATTGCACCACCTGACAGAAAACTTGCACAGAATCGCTGTCTCCTTGCTGTTCCTAGCAATGTGTCATTTCAGCACAAGGAGCACACTTGACTTTTACTTAATTGAGTAGCTTTGATGTTTCTTGCACGTTAAAGAGTATCTTAATATCTATATATGTTTTCCTCATAGGCAGCAGAGTAATGTTTCATTTGTTTTTTCCCAAAACTTATTTTCTCTGCATAAAGGGGCCAATGTCAAGTACTGCATCCTGGTTTTGCCCTCTACTTCCCATGCATATGATTGGAGTTGTTCCTTGGGAAGTAGACAGGACTCATCCCTTGGAGAGTAAAATCTAGTCTCCTCATTGTTTTATGGGTAAAAAAATCAGAAGGAGCAAAACAGGCCTAATTTATATCCAGTTGTATTTTTTTGTGCTCTTGCTGCTGTAGGTTCAACAGGCACCACTCTGGGATCTCCATGGATATAACTATCCTGCTAAACAAACAAAAGTAAAAACCTATCTTCTGTTATGTTTTCCATAGAAAACAAACCAAAATGCCTTTGCCAGTTCATACGATTTTCATGCTGTTTTATGAAAAGCATATGCAAAAAAATGGAAAGTTAGGTAAACAATGGAAAGTTTGGTGGTTTTTTTATTATTTTAATGTGCTTGATATTCACCCCCTAATGATGTTCAGATGACATCTGTCAAGTCTTCATGAGTTTTATTTCTATTTCTCTTTGGTTCTCCATAAGCTTCACTGTATTCTAATGTGTGGCAGCATTGTAGTATATTGACATTACAGTAGACTCTGTAGTTAATCTTTCTGGTCAATTCAAGGACATAATACATAGAAGAACTTTATTTGCTTTCCTGATTGTAGGATACAATCTCTTCACAACTTTCAGCCTTGCTATGGGCAATGCATTAAGACAGGCTATGGAACAGGATCTCTTTAGGTCGCTGTAGAAGTCTATGCTGAGTATATTAAAAAATGGGAGCTGCTTTTAGGCAGGGAAAATGGGCAAATGTTGTTTGTAACAACTTTCTTATGGCACTTCTCAAATTACCTCAGTATAGGACAACTGATCAATGATCTATGTATAGTTCATTTTTCTAAATGACCACCAAAGAATTTAACTTTCATTGTCGTAAGCAGTTTTTTTTTAACACGGGAGTAGAAAAAAAACAAAACTGCATCATTAATGCTGTATTTGTTAGATGCCCAGGAGAGCAAATTTTATGCAACTCTATGCCTTAGACTTGTGTTGGCTATGAAGTGCAAATGCATCTGACAGGAAGGCTCAAAATATTTAATGGGGGTTCTCTACTGAGGTAATGGATTTTAATTGTGTTTTCTAAAGACACAATCATGGCTTTTCTAAAGACACAGTGTTACTCAATGTTACTCTCTCATGATTATTCTAATTTCCAAGTATTGGGTTTTTTCCTTACTGCTGTAAAAGTCCCCGCTCCTAGAACTAAGAACATAAATAGCCACATTTTTTAATGAACAGTATTCTTTCTAGTTTAATACTGATGTTAAAAGTGCTTCAAAGCATACATCCCAATATTTCAACAGAACTAAGGTAAACACATGCTTAAAAGCAGTTAGTTGCTTAAAAGAGGAGTTACCATAGTAGATCTTGTGAAGCCTGATTCAGCATGCTAGATTTATCAAGACTATCACTATACAAAGTTTACTGGGTGAAATTTCCCCCCCTCCAGTTAAATACATGTGATTTCTGTGGTCAGTCAGCATATGTTAAAATATGAAAGGAGTACAGAGTCATCTGAATTTTTTTTGTAGTGGATGATATTCATATAGATGAAAAGCTTTACATCTCAGAGAGGGGAAGGTGACAAATGCATGTTTTAAAATAGCAGCAGGTTACTAAATGCTTGTTTCTGTTTTGTCATTTTCAAATAGTATTTTCCCAGTTCACTGGATTCAATTGCCATAGCAACCTCTGATTTGGGTCATGCAGATTTTGCCTTTATAATGTCTAATGTCTTCTTCCTAGAAACCAAATGAAATCAAGCAAATTTGTGGTTGTAGGTCTTGGGGATTTTTTACAATACTTTAAAGAAAAAATGTTTTCAAAATTTTTTTTTCCTTATATAATGGCAAGGGCAAATTTTCTTTGATACATTTTTATGTATTTCCCCTTAACCATTCTTTTTTTTTTCTCCTGCATGTCTTTTTCTTTCAAAGAAAAGTATTTCAAATTTGAAAGAGCAGTAAAATGTAAAGTGTGTGATCAAAACCCCTCCCAGACTATTTCAATCCAGTATTTCTTGTTTTGGGACTGGAGCAAACATGCTTAGTCCTGTAAATAATAATTAGAAATCCTCTTTATCTCTTTTTCCCTGCCCAAAGAAATTCCTACTGCAATGTTGTAAAACTATAATTCAAATGAGAGGAATTGATTTTTTTAAAAAATAAAGGTCCATTTCATATTTTCCTATTCTTTTTGTAGAGAAATAGATAACCTGCCAATTTTACTTTTTAATTGAACTCAGCAATGCTAATTCACTTAATGAAAATTTCATAATGCTTTGATAATGAGCAGATCTTATTTCAAGGGTAAAATTATCTGTGTTTTTCAATGCATCTGGTCTTCATTTTGGGAAGACTGGCAGGAGACAGCTTTTTCACATGTAATGGAAAATTAATACATAAAGCAAACTTGAGAGGATGTTCCGTAGTCCTACTTTAAAAACAGTTGTACAACTAGATACTGTCCATAGCTATAATTCCACAGGGGACATGTGAGACAAAAAGCCCCACAGTTATTCCATTTTGCTTGCTACTTCCTATTAATGACTGCATTACTAATGCTTACTACTGTTTCTGCAGTTCCATCTCTGTACCCCTACGTATTAAGTTCTTGCACATAAGTTCAACAGTTCTGGTAACTAATAATTAGCAGTGCAAAAAGTCTTCGTGAAATGTCAAGTCACAAGTGATGTAAATTGTTGAGGATGACCGAGCTGAAGCAATTTATTTAACTTACAACCAGGAAATGATCATGTCACTTGTGTAAGTGAGAGCCACAGAAAATTATATGAGTAATTCTAAATTTATTTTTTCACCCCAATAACATATGTACCTCTGAACTGCAGCTTTCTCGTATTTTTTTATTCTGTTTTCATGGGTTGTATATTTTGTGGTATGATTTTCAGACCATCAGAGTTTGATGCTGCTTATTCTAACTGCGAAGATTTAATGTTTGCAGGAACTATACGTGATTGTGTTGCTGTTTTAGGTAAAGGAATGAGTTTTTGATGACTTGAGGAAGCCAAGGAGTTTGGACAGGATTTAAAATATCTCTGCTGCCTCTTCAGAGATGAATAGTAGCATCAGTGGGATTGATAAAGCATCATTTGGTAATTATCAATAGAAAATCTTTACTGGTTGTTTGAATTCCTGTATTTCTATATAGACTATTGTGTGGAACTTGATCTTTTTTACAAAAAGAAAAAAATTTTCTAGTTGTTTTCTACTGCTGTTGTATTAGGTTTAATAGCTCTGTTAAGTGTTAGTTTATGTACTTGAAATTCTCATTTCTGCCATACAGAAGCCCAGTCTCTTTCTTAGAAATTATAATCCATTTGGAAGCCATCTGGAGACTTTCAGAAAACTATTTCTGTGGCCAGTTGGAGCTAATACCAAAATTCATAGCAACTTCTGTAGGCTTAATAGTGATTGCCTTTAATATTTTAACTGAAAAAATTTATTTTGAAGGGTTTATGGTTTTTTTCAGTTCATGGAATTAAACTTAAAACGTCACTCCCTCATCATACATAAATAATAAAATATTAGCATTGTTAACACTTTTGCAAACTAGCAAAATGCTGATGAATACAGACCCAAAAGCATTCCTGGACAAATTGTAATCAATTTAGCTGTAGCTGTTAAAGACCTACCACCCGCAGAGCAGTCAACAGAAAATTCATATATGTACATGGTAGAATTACAAACATTATTTTAAATATTTCAAGACCTTGTCTCCCAGTTGACAAAAACTTGATAAGCTCTTTGATGGGATTTTTGCTTATTATATATTGCTTATATTAGTGAGGGCAGAAGCAGCTGGTGCATAATTTATGTTTAACTCCAGTCACGTCTTTACTAATGTTCTCGTGCTTCTTCCCAGCTTCTGTCTGGGTAGCATCCCAGCTTCTTGGCAAGATGAGACCCTTGCATGTCTCTCTACTGTTTCTGTTCAAAAGAGCTGTACAGGCAGGCTGGGAAAAAGTTGTGGGGTGCTCCAAGATCAAGATTGACCAAGGCTTCAGGCTCCAAAGCCTAGCATAGCCATGGTGGACTAAAATCCTTTAAGTTACCCTCTTGCAATCCCGCTGGAAGCTCTCTCGAATGATTAACACTAACTACTGGAATGCCCTTGGGAAGAGAAGTGTTTTGTCTAATTCTACCAGCTGTGTAAGACTATTGAAAATAATGAAAATTATGGTAGCTATTAGTAGGACAAGTGTGCAAGTGACCAATCAGTATTTTATTCTATGGAACAAATACTTCGTAAAAATCTATTTACAGTATGATTCAAAGACTGGTGTTAGGATTGAAAAGCTACTGAAGGTAAAAGCAATATGGTACAAAGTTTAAGGTAATTTGAAATTAATTTTTTCCAAAATCATTTGAAACAACTGTTTTAGGAAGCTGTGTTTGATCTAGTATAGCTATATGAGAGCATGTGA
The DNA here is from genome assembly GCA_013399855.1 of Oxyruncus cristatus. NCBI lineage: Eukaryota > Metazoa > Chordata > Aves > Passeriformes > Cotingidae > Oxyruncus > Oxyruncus cristatus. The sequence goes on along the minus strand of VXAY01004719.1, from coordinate 2,323,949 downwards.
ACTGGAAGGTGAAAACAGGAAGAAATAAACTAAAAGTAAAATTGGATAGTTTGTTTTCTTTATGGAAACTGCGTGAAAAGCAAAGAATAAAATCTCCACAGTGCCTCAAATCCCTACTATGACTATTTAAAGGGAATTAGCATTTTGAGTCCTAATTTTATTAAACTAAAGTATTAATTGGATAAAAAACATTTTAGTTTAATTAATAACCTGACAATATCATTAACAGGGAAAGAGTTATAGATATAACTGTGTTTTTCTCCTGATGTTAGTTGAAGTAAGCTCTGTAACTGCAATTCTCTTTGCAGTTACAGTCACAATTATTTTGTGAATGGGGAGGTTGAGGAAAGCTGTTCGAAGCTGCTTGGTCCTGATTTTCAGTGAGGAAGAGCACGTGTGCTGACAAGTAGAGTCTAGGGCCTCTTCATGAGAATTTTAAGGATACAAGAGTTTCCGCTTGGGCAGTTTAGGAAGGTTTACAACCAGCACACAGGCATGCAGATACTGTGAAGGTTCCTAGTAGCACTCTCCTCTCACAAGATACCATCTCTATATATTGAAATAGGCATTTGGACTGTACCGCTTAGCCAGATTCCAGATGATTTTCTACAGGCATCTGTCACTTGTGGTGTCCTCGTTTTTTGTCTCCTTAAACTGTGCACCTTGAAAAATGCAGTTGTCCATATATGACAAAAATTTCCATTTTTCCCCACAAGGAGCACAGCTTGGGAACCTATCCTGAAATAATTTGTTTCATTAGCCACCCTTTTACACCATATCCTTACAATCCTAAAAGAGCTAAAACATGGGACCTCCCTAGAACTGCCAGTTACCTTAGTAATTTAATATGCTTGTATGTTGAGGGAATCATCAAAGGGCAAGGTAATATTTGCAGTGGCAGACAAGATATGCAATAGATAGCGTTTGTACATAAAGAGTACAAGCTGTTGAGGTGCTTCTGAAAGGTGAAGAGGGCCTGATCTCTGCACCTCACCTCGGATCCTTCTTTGTTGCTGTCACTGCACACAAATAATTTCATGTCATCTAATACTAGCAGCTACTTCTCTTAATTCACAGTGCTGGCAAACATATTAGTTAGTACTAACAAACTTCTCACTGTCACATCTGTATGTCTAGAGCTGGTATCTTTAAATGTTGAGCACTATGGAATTGCATGAATGTATTTTTAGTGTATGTTCTGGCGTTTAAAAGAGGTAGATTTCATCTAAAGGTATTCTAAAAAGGTTCTCAGAGGATTCCAGACCAACAGGAGTGGTTTCTGTCATTAGCCAGGCTTGTAACATAAGCTAGTATTCTAGTCAAGTGCAACTGTTAGTTAATTCTGTAATAACATCAACTTAATGTACATGAGTGAATGGATAAAGTGCACATGGAAGTGTTGCAGAGATATGATTGTCTGCCTAACTCATACATTTGGGTCTGAATAGCAGCTTGTAGCAAAAAGCTGAAACACATGATTTCCAATTTAATGAAAAGAAAAACACAGAACTTGATTTGTATCGGTTTAGATAAAAGTTGGTGTGTACTCAGTAGTTTCTGCCCTTTGTTTTCCCCTTGTTCCTGTTCACTCCATGAGAAAATTCATCATCTTTGCAAACATCTTTTGGGACTTAGGCATGTGCTTTTCTTTAAACAGTACTTTAGTCCTCCTTGGAGCTTGTTCATGTATTTCAATTTTAGCCTTTGCATGTAAGCCTACAGGTGATTTGAGTAGGGGGAAATTGCTCCTCTCATAAAACCGATCATCAGATTGATCATTGCTAGACTTTTAAATGCCACACCTATGAATGTTGTTCTCTTGCCAGTATTTGCGGGTGGATGTGTGTGGATATGTAGTATCTAGTTGGTAGGATGTATGTGCAAGCACACCTGTACATATATTTGTATATACATACCCTGGTTTTGCCCAATATAATGATGCCAACTTGTGTGTAGAGCCAAAAAAACTTAAAACTACACAGCGCTTGAGATGCTGCATTGTTTTTATTATAGTATTTTTTATATCAGATGAATTTCAGGATGTTTACAGATGCTTATTAATATTTAAATTATACAATGGAGTGGCAGGATGTTTATGATTGTTGTCAGCTAAAGAATTGTATATGATTCTGGGTGAAATTTTGGCTTTTTTGAAATCCTTGGCAAAACTCCCATTGATCTCACTGGGGCCAAGATTAAACCTCTCTGAATCTATTGTTTACTGGCTATTTTCCTACTGTGATAATTTTTTTAAATGAGTGAAATATATTTATTTTTTCCCAATGTGAAATCTGCAGTTACTATTTGGATTTTTCTACAGAACCTGCAAACTACAACATAGGTGGGAATAAATGCCTCAGAGAATGTACAGAAATTTTCACTGATCTGGTTCTTGAGTATGTCTAAGAAAACACCTTCTAAATAACTTTTGTAAGATTTAATACAGATCTAATAAGAGATCACCTTTCATACCTCTCTCCAAAAAGAGGGAATGCAATGTGGCAGGTGAATATGAAGAAGTATTAATTGATGAATAAAAAGTAGTCCTGTCTGATTTGTATACCTACTGATTTCATGCAGTTCACCTGGCTCTGCAGAACTGGAATGAGACACTTGAGGTACCTTATCCAAAAGTACCTTATTGGGGAAAAAAAATGTTATATAGTAAGTGTGTGGCTTTAAACTTCTCATCAAGACATGGAGGTATCTTCAGAGCCAGTCTTTTCAGTGACTTTTAGTATTTCACGGATGAATTAAAATGATGAAAATACAAAGTGGTAAGGCAAATCAGACAACTGCTTGACATTAGAGAAATCACTTGTATAGACACAGAGGGATCAGTTCTTTAATAGCACAAGGGAGGAGAAACACCGTAATGCAGTGCTTCCTAAATCCCTTTCCAGGGTATCTTTTAATTGTGTGTGCTCTAAGTGTATTCTTCCTGTAAAGAGACATAAGGCTGTGAAACAGCTAAATAGATGCATCCTAATTTCTTCATCTAAAACTCAAAATATCATTTTCAAACAAGAGCTGTCATGCACTTTGAAATATATGTGTCGGGAACAGGTAAGTTTATATTCATCATAGTCATCCCAGGGATAGTCGGAGTTGTGAAATGAGGTAGTTATGCCAAGGTTATCAAAAGAAATAGCAAGGCAAACATCTTCATGAGGCTCTTTCTGAAGACATCTGTGCAAATGCCCACCACTTCTAGGAATCTTTTCCTATAATTTTGTTTAAGAAAGGATCATATTCAGATTCCCATTCTTGCCCTTTCTGCTAAGGAAGGAAGTATGCACCTTGGTTGAATTTCCCAGGAGTTTGTTGGCTTTAGGAACAGACCTCAAAAGAATAAAGAGTCAAGGCAAACAGTAGGCTTGTGGAGGATACACGGGGCTCTGCCTGGGCTCACTAGTCTGCTAATGTGGATCCGATTACAAATTTGTGGGGAAAAACCTCCTGTTATGTTTCTATTCCAGTTGGTGGCAAGCCTCCATGGTTGCTAGTGGGAGCAGGTGGGCACCCAAGAGAACAGACACCTTTCCTTCTGCATGTTGGTTATCTTTCAGCAATTCTAGTCAGGGCTAGAGTTCAGGACACACGTATATTTGTCTGAAAGGCCATATGGTATGTGAGGAAATGAGGAAGAAGTGGCTGGAGGTCTGGATTCTGCCTTTACTTTCCTGCCATGGAGCTGGTGCAAGACTGGGGGTAACTCAGTTAACCCTTGTGTGCCTCACTTTCTCCGCCCGTGGGAATAAGGATGCTCTTCACCTCTGTACAGCCCCCTCAAGACCTGTAGGAGAGCAGCGTTATATAAGCAGCTAAGTTTTACTGACACTATTATATGTAGTATAAATAAATTACTTTTGTCCATAACACTCCAAGAATTGCTTTTCCTAGTTCCAGTTCTCTTTGACCTACTATGTCCTGGGTAGTCAGTTTTGAAGCTTAGCAATTGCTCTAATACTTAAAACTACACACATAGCAGGCTCTGTTTGCTGCAGAAAAGACTAAAACTTTAAACTGCCTGACAAAACTTGCCAATGAAGTATATCTAACAGAGCAGGGGTGTAACTTTTGGCTTTATTTACTTGTAATAATGGTAAGAAACAGTGAATTTTGTTTGTTTACATACTGTTTACAATGGCACAGTTTTATTTTTAATATATAAAAACAACTGAGGTATTTATTGCATATACTATTTTAAAGATGTTTTATGTGTTTTCACCTTTGGAATATATTGTTACATTTCCTTGTACAGATAATTTGGGTGGCTTTGTTAATATAGCTAGTAATTTTTATGACTACTAAGTGACCAGTTTTCCGTGCCTTTTTATTGTTGGATGCATGATTATGTATTTATTATTGTATGGAAGTCACTGAGATGTGTATTTTTGTATTCTGCTGGAAGCAATGGTTGATTTTATTGTACATGATAAGAGATGCCTTCCATAATGGGCACTCATGAGATCTTCCTTCCCAAATAAACAGAATGCATTCAATGTATGTAAGTCCTTGAAATTTTTTTGTGTGTCTAGAAATCAGTGGAAATCCTTGAACATCATGACACTGAATTTTAGATGTTATCCACTCAAAATATGGGCTGCTACCAGTGCCATCAAATCCAAGCCAAAATTCCCCAAGAAATCAATACAATGGCAAGTCCCTGGCATAGTGTAAGCTTTTGTAATTTAAAAGAAAACTCTGTAAGTTAAAACTAAATAAAATTTGGATGAGTGACTATCGAGCAGCATTTCTATTCAGTCTGCCAGCGACTGCCTGAAAATTGTTTTAAATTACAGGCTTTGAATACAGCTTTTATACATACTTTATATGGGTATGTGCAAACCCACATGTAAGTAGGTCACTGTGCATGTAAGTGTTTACATTTGCAGGGATCTTCCACTGTATCTTGCTGGCATACAGTGTATTAAGTGTAAAAGCAGATTTGCATTTGCATCCATAGTAACAGCAGCCGTTAAAACAATATACAGGAGCCTCCGTTTTTCCAGGTGTCACTAAAGCAAACACATTTTTCGTAAGTAGTGTAGACTGTACCTCTCTTAACACCAACCCAGATAAACACTCATTTGAGTTGATTCCAGAGGGCAGTTCTGCAGGCAATCATCAGCTACCGCGTATGTCAGTGAGGTACTAGGCTGGTACTTAACACAAGACATGATGTGAAAGTAACTACAATCAATGGCATATAACAAAGGTTCCTACACACTTTTTTCCCCCTAAGTCAGTTCATGAAGGCAATTATCTTGTGATTGATGCCAAAAGTCATCTTGTGGTTTGGACCCTATTGTCCTGAAGTGATCATACCTTGGAGAGGCATTTTTATGAATAACCCAGAATGCTTAAAGTTCAGTGCTGGGGGTTTTAATGCACCATGATTCCAGGTTGCTTACCGTTCTCTTAGGGTTGAACTCTGTACTTCAATTTTGGGTGTGTTTTGGGAGCGTTCCGTTCCATGAACTAAGTTGAAATGGTTGGTTGCAATAGTAAAAACTGGCATAAATGAGAGACTGTAGTAGGAGAAGTAGCTAACGGGGTAAAGTACACGGGACAGCACTGGGGATGGCACTCTGCAGTACATGGGGAGACTGTGTGTGATGGTGCTTGGACACCATGAACTCTGCAGAATTGCTTTTAGCAGCTAAACTGAACGATAAGGTAGGCTTCCCATAGTTTGTCTTGCCCATAAATTAGATTTCTATGAATAAGAAGTCAAAGAATATGAAAAAAGTAGTTGGATTTTAAGTCTTAAATTGGGAGATGCACTGAGGGAAGTTTTTAATAATTTTAAGAAAATTTTGGTAAATGGGTGAACTTTTCCTACTATATTTTAGTACTTGTGGCATATAATCAATCTGTGTCAGTGGCATCAGATAGCTGCCGCTGAATTCTGAAATTGTGCTAACTTTTAACTCCTACAACTAAATTAATAAAAATCTGAGGAAAAAAAAAAAAAAAAGGTGGTAGACAAGAAAGAGTTGAAAAGTCCTGAAGCAAATCTAACAGAGTTATTGCCCAGACAGTTTATCAAAAAGTGCCGCATGGATGTCTTGTCTACACAAAATCTAGTAGCAAATTATTCAAAGACGCTTAGTTTGGATGGCGTGACAAACTGCAAGGGCAAAAATGAAACTGATGAAGTATGAGCAGCTCCTTCATTTCATGTTAATATTAGAATATTGGTAAGTAGAATATGGTAAAAAGTGGGGGATGAAAGTTATTTTTAAATCATGCCATTCAGGCCCCTAAAAGTTTAGAAAAGTGTTCAGACTAAAATCTGCCCATTCTGGAAGCAGATGTGGCTGTATGGCTTTAGCCTGAGCTGGTTGTGTATTTAACTAGTTGTTTGCCCCATTTCCTTTGGAGTGGTTACAGACTGTTTCCTAATTACATAAATGTGGTTCTGATCATATTTAAAAGCATACTTTGTGAAAATAAAATATATCAGTGGACCCCCAGCCTTGATCATCCCCAGCCATCTAATGTCAGGAAGATGTCATGAACTGAAGCTGTCTTGTAAGCATGACAAAACACAAGGCAGGTGCAATAACTTCTGTCCCGGCCAAATGCACAACAGATGAGTGAGAGGGGCAGCTGGCCCGTGTCCTCCTTCAGATGAGAACTGAGGGGATCTACACGGAAGTGCATGTTTCTTTTTATAGAGGGAGAGATGATAGATGTCATGGTGATGAAATGGGACATCCTGGGATATCCTGGGACACGGCAGACACCTTGTTGAAGCCGCAGGATTTCTGCTGTTAACTTTAGTTTCCATTTCCTTTCCCTGACGGCAGCACACAGCTGTGCCTGCATTTGCCCCTTTGAACTCATTCCTCCCCTCTGCCCTTTTGCTGTTATTTGCCTCTCCCATAGCTCAAAGCTTTCAGCCTTTCTCACCTACCTACTGTCATTTCCCAATAATGCTTTGCCAGGTGCAATTTCCTTTCAGCAATTTCAATCCAAAAAAAATCCTTCTGCTGCCTAGCAACATCAATGTGACAGCAGAAACATGTTCTCCAGGCAGTCACACTATCCTCTGAGTAGATCAATTCATTAGTTAAGAGCCATTCATGTATCTCTGAATCCCTAATGCACTGTCCCTGGTAGTAGTAATAATAATAATCTGTTAATGGTTTAATGAGTCAAAGGACAGCGTACTTTCCCTCGTTCTGAGGGAGCGCCACTTTGCTGAGACTTCCTGGGCACAGCATCTCTGACCCACAGTTGAAGCCATCAGTACTCTGAAGGTTAAGTCAGCAACTGTTCACAGAGGAGCCTGCAAGTGGTGTAGGAGTATGTATTTCTGATTTTAGCTTGATGACTTATTTTCCAACTAACTTTGCTTAAAAGCATTAATTCAGTCAATCAGAAATATTACGGGGCTATTTTCAGATGAATAAAAAGAAAAAAAGAGTTCAAGAGGTTGGAGATGCCATGGAACTACTCCAAAAACATGGTTTCTTTGAAGTGAGGGGAAGCTCCTTTTTTAAGGATTGTAGGTTCATACGTTACTTCAGAATGCCTGCATAAAAAACTTGGTAGATAATGGTTTCAGGCTATCCTTTCTCCTTCACCAGCTTCTATAAACATTGGGAGGAGCAGGTGAGTTCTGGGGTAAACTCCTCATCCAAGGCACAGTGAAAGTTCAGAGGAGAGTGTCTGTATCTGGAATTGTGTGGGCAACCCTCCCCTAAAATTAAAACCAATGCACTTGAATAAAACAGTATGATATAAAGCGAGGTTTTCTTTTATAAGCGCGGACTTTCTAACAAGGTGAGCTTTATGTGATTCTGCTCTGGCATTGTATTTCTCACTTTCTCTCTTCTGGACCTCCACCTTCCATGCCACCATGTTTTGAGCATCTTCTCTCAGGTAATCCACAGGCCATAAACCCAAGGACGCGTTGGTACAGGAGGGACACTCCAGATCAAGAGAAGGGAGAGCATCAGACACCATTGATTGCCTTGTAAAATCCAGTTGAATTCTGAAATTATTTTCCCAGGTGCCAGTTAAAGTCACATCTGTCATTTGTTATTTTTCTTATCAGAAGAAAACAATTGAATGAGTTTTTATATAAATAAAAATCAAATATATTCCTTAAAGAGTTTATAAAGGACATAGCTACACAGGGAAAGATGGAGGAGAAAATACCTGTGCCAGCTCTGCTCCACCACAGCATCAAGAAATTAACAGCATAAATTTTACAGATTCAGTGTAAAACCTTCCAAAAGTTGTCTTAGGAAGGTATATACTGCTTTACAAATCAAATCTCCTCAGAATTAAAATTTTCAATATAATTTTGTGTCTCTGTGACCAGTCAGCCATGAAAATTGTTACTCTGTATTTCCCAGAATCTTAAAATATCGATAGAAATATTAATTAAATCTTCTGAACATTGTGGAAAGAGTAGCCTGGATAAATGAGCCTAAGTTATTGAAAAAATAATTTATTATGTCATGATAATCAATCGCCATGTATTCGTCAGTCAATAAGAACCATAGCTAATGGCTGACTAAGCTCAATTGAGGTTTGATGAAGTACTAGTTTTTAAACAAGTTAAATTATTAACCCATATCATTTGCTAGCAGGATCAACAACACATCATGGCTTATTTTCTCAACATAAATCCCCTCTCAAAATATATATATTTTGAAAACAAGATTCAATGTCCTGTGTTTTCTTAGATGGCTGATCAATCTGGATTTTCATTAAAGACTTTTTCCCTTGCTGGATTAAATGGAGAAAAGCTTGGAACATAAACCCCTGTGGTACTTTCACATCTGTTCAGCTATTAACCAGTTTGAATCCCTGGGGAAGCGGAAAGAAATATTTTCCCATAATTTAGAGAGGACGCCTATCCTCTGCAAACCTACTTCCTTTGTGACCTGTGGGAGCCTGACCATCAGGTTGCCTTTGGGTTGGTAGAAGGGGTTTGCCTGTGAGGAATCGTGGTTCTGGAAAGATGTTACATGACATTTTACCAACCTGTTAATGTTCCCGTTCTGGCTGCCAAACTCATTGTTGCTGCCATCAGTTTCTCTTCTTCCACATTAAACAGAGAAAAATAGGAATTTTAGGGTGCATCCCATGTTAAAATTCTGTTGCACTTTAGTTTTGGGCACTGAGTGACTGTGGTGTGTAAGGCATCAGTGAGTATAAGATGTGTATGATGATGCTGTTGCAATTTCTTGTTAGACTCACTGTTTCACCAAAGGTTTGTTTGTATTCAATATTAACTGTTTAAATTTATTTAGTGACTCAAGATGTTTATAGTAAATCAGAGTTTTCTTTTTGCATTGACTTTTTTTACTGGCGCAGAATAGAAGTCATTCTCTGTCAGAGATACACAGATTATAACTGTTAGAAGAACTTTCCCCAAAGATATTCAATACCTCAGCTAAAATGCAGTTTCTCTTTCTGAATCCCTTCATTTCCTCTTGTCGTCCCCTTTTAATAGTCAAAAATAAAACTGGATGAAAAAACCTGCTGGTAACATCACACTTTGCAGGGCAGCTGCATCCCTTACCTTCCACTCTCCTTTGGCCCTCAGTGTCTTTCAGGACATCCAACACTAACACTGGTGGTGCCTCTTGCATCAGACACGTGATTGGCATTTTACAGAGGTGATGAAATCTTAGCATGAATAGCATGATATATAAAATAGATGCCGAACTTGAGCAAATTGTACATTTAATCCTCTTTAGCACACGAACATGGATGGGATTTCCCATTTCCTTTAAAAGCAGGCCACCTAGTGCTTGCAGAACTTAGCACAGTGAGGAACCCACTGCCAACACCTTGGTTTGCTCCCTGCCTCATTTGCACTCCCTTTAAACCATGGCACTGCTCACCTACTTTTCAGACATACTACGCCATGGTGCAACTTAAAAGAACAGGAACTTTAGGTTGTGATTTTACATGCCTGTTCCCTTTCTTGCTCTCTGCTACTTACTTAGCCCCAGCACTGTTTTTTGTCAGACCTCTCTGTCAACCAGCACAAACTCCCCAATATGGTCAAGAAGAACCAACGAACTTGACAACGTCATAGGGATCTGCTGAATTAATGAACTAAACCAAATTATGGAAGGATCTAGAACCAGGACTAGCCCAATGAGGGGGTAGTACTGGGAGAAAAGAAGAATTACAAAAGGGAAAGAGAGGACAATATTTCCCTTTCACCACCACCAGCAAGCTGGCAGAAACTGCATCCTCAGGGTTACCAGAGAAAAACAGAATGAAAGTAGAAACACTGACAACTTCTCCTTCTCTAGACTGAGACCAATGCACTGTAAGAGTTAAAAAAAAAAAAAAAAAAGCCCCAGTTCTTTACAAGTGCTATTAAAAAGTCATGAGCTAAGTAGTATCCATACTGGAATGTGACAACTCCAAAGAAAGCTGAAAAGCACAGCTTGGAGTGATGTTACTAATTCTGTAGCTGTATGACTAGACATGTAACCAGGGTCCCGGGAAGATACTTTATCCCAGCCTTTTGCTGGAGCTTCCTTTCGTCCTCCCACTGAGACAGAAGGAGAAGATCCAACCAAATGCTGTTACTAATGGTCCTGTGACACTTTGCAGAGTGTGTCTAAATTCTGGTGGAGGTCAATTCTGCCCGCATTTTACTTTGGATATATTGGATAAATCTTTCGGTGAGAGGTGAGTTTGGGGTGTTTTGTGCATATGTTATAACTGTAAATACTGAGCTACTCAGCCTTGTATAAGATATAGCATAGCTAAACGCAGCCCTGCATGGCTGTCAATGTATTTGACAATATTCTCCTTTTATTGTATGGGTTTAGCTTTTCAGTTAAAGTGAAAAATCAGTACTTTTTCATTCTAGTCTTATTTTAAAGAAGTGCAGAGCTCTTATTTTCATTAAAAAAGAAAAAAAAAAGGAAATTTAACACTAGCTAGAGGATCAGTATATATCTCTAAGAAGTACATTTCTAGAAACCCTGTGTCTTAGACTGTAAAACTTGAGAAAATTAGTAAATTACAGAAGTTGTAAATAAATGGTTTCTATATTTGGTCTGCATTGGATAATGGGCATCTTCATGTAATACATCTTCTGTTAACTACTGTCAGAGATGGAATATGGGCCAGGCTGTTAGGTCTGAATTAGAAATGCTGACACTTCTACGGTAGTAAGAAGTATAACAGAAGTCTAAAAAGGCTTCTTTCAAATCAAAAAAACCCCTGTAATCATATTTCTTAGTGTTTTGTCCTGTTAGCAGAACTTTACTTTTCACTTCGGATCATCTCACATTAGTTCTGTATCATCCTTGGTAAAAGGTTGTTGAATGAAAAGAGAGGTGCATATGATCACTCTCCAGATGGATGTCAGAGAGGTTTTGGGGTTGTTGGTCTTTTTGTTTATAGATAATGAATGAAGTCTAAGAACCAGCAGTCCTTTATGTACACACAGTACATTAGTACTTTTAAATTGGGTTTTTCTTTTTGACAAAAGACATACTTTACAAAGAGCTGTACAACACCACATCAGGATTGCTCTGGAGATCACTGTGGGGGGAGAATGTATGAAGCACTTTGAAGCAGAGAGGGAAGAGGTTGTAGGGCACAGTAGCTTAAAATTCACTTTCTGTCTTCTTCCAGACACTTCTGGAGCCTGAGGGACTGTAATGGTCTTTCTATATGGTACTCTATTCCTCATTCCATAATGTGAGCAGCACTCCTAGCTCTGACAAGTCTCCTTCACCTGCAGTGTGCATCATTATCTTTCCTGAAAAGAACTGGAAACCATCCACACTAAAAATTAGAGGCCTCAGGGGAACACTTTATTTTAAAGAATATAATATATTTTCTGTAGCACAGTGTGTATTTTTCACTCACATACACATATATACACTTCTCTCAAATATACTATATAGCTAAGTTGCAATTTATTATTTCTATTATTATAAATATTACTTTCAATTTTTAAAATAATATTTAAAAACTCATCACCCATAAAACTGAAATAAAGTTTACTTGGAAACTCAGCCTTAACATCATCCATATAGATCAGGTTTCTGCAGTGTCTTCAAGTGCATTTACACAGAAAATTATCCTCCCCTGCCACACTTGAGACAGAAGGGGACAAAAAAACCTCCCAAACCCTTGAATTAAAACAAGCAAAAAAAGAGGAAGCTATAATCTGTACACTGGATCCTGGCTCATTTCTCAGGTTTAGGCTCTTCCCCCGTCACATACTAGCTACCAGGAGTGGCCTTGTGTGTTCTAACACCGTCCCTCATATAAAAATCCTTGTATTTTTGTGAAAGAGAAAAATCAGCTATTCAAAGCTGCAAAGCCTATTCAAAGCAGGGTTCCCCCTGCCTGGATAATGAAGGAGGCAGGGGGAGAAAGGGTGCCTTCAGGCAAACCTGCCTTGCCATAGGCTGAGGAAACCAGGATGCAAAAACAGATTTCCCAAAGGGACCACATGCGAGGTCCTCAGTGATTGTTCTGAAACCCTGCATTTCTTCCCCACAAAAATAACTCATCAATCAGCCTCCAACCACAAAAAAATCCTTTTGATGCCCTGAAAAATCAACACCGTTCCGTTAAATCAGATCAATTTAACTTTGTTTTCTGGTATTAAATTAGTAAAGTTAGGCTTGTAGGGGAATGGAAATCTATTTTCATTTTTCTCCTTTGGTAAGATGTGTTTTTAAGGGTATATTACTAAAGAATCCATCATTAGTACATTATTGTAACTTGCCCTTCAGTGACATTATTATACTATTAAAGTCACCTCATTAAGAACTAGATGGTTTAACACTTATGACTATCATAGACCTTTTAGCATCAAGTAAAGAAATATGGGTATTATCAATGCTTCACTCACTAATTTCTTTTCTGTACCCCGTCTTCACTGCCCATAAAGAACAGAAAATCATGGTTGGTCAATCCTTACCTAACTTTTTAGTCGCAGGAAAATACCTAAGAAACCTTTTGACTGCAATTTCTCAAGATAACCAGCTTGCAGGGACAGGCCTCAACATTTCCATGTATTCAAAGCTGATGAAATTAAAAGCTACTGGTAATTCTAGAAAATTTTTGACAGATAAGGAAAGAAATAAATTAATACACAGCTTTCAGGATCAAATTCTGATTTATCTATAGCACATCTGCTTTATTATGCAGCATATGACCTGGGCAGTTATCTGAAAGCAAATACTAATTCTTATTTTCCACTTACTTAAAAATAGAACAGTGTCTTATCAGTTGTAAATGATGACACATCGTTGAAGATCAAATAATTTGGTTTTAAAACACTTTTATTACTTTTTCAAATATTCCTAATGCAGTTTCTCGCAACTAAGCAAGCTGACAATGGATTATTCCCTTTTTGACTAATAAAAAATGTTTTTATACATTTATAAATATACAAATATACATATATTTCCACAGCTTTAAAGCATAAGTGGCCACCTTTCAACAAAGTTAAAAATTAATTTTCTTCATTAATTAACTACAAGAATAACTAATACCTCCATGGTATGTGGCCTAAAGTATCCAGTAAACCATGGTGTTACCAGGATGTATAATTTTAAGCTACATTTTGAGTATTGAAAATCTCAATTTACTCTCACAATCAAGTGAGCTCTAACTATTGATAACACCATGGAGCATTTCTGTTGCTGTGCAACAGGTACTCTCTTTTCTGTAGGTCACATTTTTGCAACAAAGAAAGATCAAGGCTTGTTCTTAGAAGTTTAGATCTGTTGTCTTACTGGTCAAAGCAAAGTCATGGAGTTGCTTCTGGTGCCAGGCTGTTTTGTTGATTTTTTTTCAAGCTGTCCCTTGACTTAATAATAGAACATTACAGACATTATTGTGATCATTATCCACATATCTCTAGATGCTGATTTTTTGAAAAATCATTCCTATTTAGACTCAGGCATAGTTTATCACTACCCTGCCCATCCCATTACTGACCCAATGGACTCCATACCTCAGGAGTTCGTGGGGTAATCATCACTCACAACACTTCAGCTAAACTGTATGTATTCTGGAAATACATTTCAGACATTGTTCACATTCCACATTTTTGCTCTGATTGGCTTCAGTTACTGTTTAAAAATTAAATTTGTCTGGTTCTCAATTGGGCCTGTAACATAGGCCCTGTAACATTTCTAAGCTGAGAAATTTTCACAGAAAAATTTCATTGGGAAAATGAAATAGCCTTCCATGAAGGTAGCTACTCAGAAATCTTATGGTGGAAGGGAAGAACTCCCAGGATTTCTCCTCAGTATTTCTGTTCTTTTTCTCATTTTGGACAAGATTTTCTGTCTTCAAACAGTGAGTTGCAAAGAAGTCCTTGGAAAGCAGTGTACAGATGATTGTTTCCTTGTCCCCTTGTCACTCCTAGTTTCATTCATTCATTTATTTATTTATTTATTGAGAGAGAGAGAGAACTGAAGTTTGGCAGAAGCTGTTAATACTCCTATTTTGTTGAAAAGGTATCACCAAGATGTATAAGGATTTGGTAGTTTCCAGTCAATATTTTGATGGAAAAATACAATAACACTGTAATTAAAGTGTTCTCATGTTTAAAGAGCATTTATGTTATAGACTGAATCAGAGGGGAACTGAAATAATCTCTGAATATGTGGCAATACTGAGGAAATTAGGAATCAGAAAGACTTAATTCACACATGGCAGCAGTTATTTGTGTGTGGAATATAAAACCAGGCAAGCCAAATGATCATATTTAGACTGACTTAAACCTTAAACATATGCTCAAGTTACTTCATTTGGGATGAAGAGCACATTTGATGATATGCTGCAGCAGCACACAGAAAACTGTGTAGCAAGTCCAGCAGAAGTGAAGACGAAAGTGCACCATAAACAGTACAATAAACTATTTTCATTGTGGGAAAATGTTCACTATGGAAATGATTTCCAGTTCAAGAATAAACTCTGTAAAAACAGCAATAAACTGTGCCATGCTTAGGGAATATAAAGGTCAATGAAAAGCAAACAACTGATATGAAATCCACTTGGAATCCAGATGCTGTAGCATCTCCGCAGTAGTTGAATTTGAGAGAGAAAATAAGTCAGGTTGATTTATGTGTGGAAGGAACAAGATCTGAAATGCACCTCAGTAAAGCATCTGTTTTTCCTCTGATTTCACAGCAGGAATAGTAGAGACTACTTAAATAGATGAAGTTGCAGAAAATTTAATTACCGCTAAACATTTACAAGGAAATTCATTGTTCCCTGGAGTTCCCACAGTTGTAGTGATGACGGTGTATGACAACTCTGGGCTTTAAGGAGGAATCATATGCGGCAACTAGTCGGAAACAAATGAGGGAAATGTATAGGGTGTACAGCATCTGCAAATTTAAGAAATGATAAGATTTATCCTACAATAGAAACTAACTAAACATTTGAAAAAAACAGCTGATACCTTTTATGATGATACCATAACTGTAAGGTGTGGGAAGACAAAGATGTAATTTTTGTTACAAACTTGTCTAATACCTTTCCAAAAATACACCAAAAGGGAAAAGTAACTGAAGCATTGCAATAAGTCTGCAATAATGTTTAAGGTTTCATTCAGCAAACAGCACTTGAGCATAGTTAGTTCTCACAAAAAAGGGAGCTCTCCATATCAGTGTTGACCTTAACATTACCAACCACCCAGTAAAGATCAGTATTTTTTCCTAGTTCAGAAGAGGTATTTGCCTCATTATTGCATTTTTGGCAAGTTCATCTTAACTTAAATTCATTCACAAATATGGACTGAAGACAACGAGATAGTGTGTTATCTAATAGCAGACAGAAGTGTTTATTTCAGTCTCACAGTGTAGCCTGCAGTAACTGTACCTTCTGGTTAGTAGGCAGGCATACACAAGCAGATACTGTGACATATTGCTGGCACACAATGTTATTTGAATGATCAGTACAAAACTAGCAATGAAGGACACTGAAAACTCCCTCATAGGCTCCCTCCTTAATCCTCAAGGAAAATTCATTGATTTAATCAGCTCATAGTAGCAATAAATGTGTGCATAACTGACAAGGCAAAAGCTGAAGAAATCCATAAGGAACACAAAATGCAGTACCGTTACATCCTTTCCTGACAGTGGTCAGTTATTAAGAGGGTTTGTTTAACCATCTTCTAATTGAACAGACTGGCACTGAAAATTCTGAACTGTCCTAGTTCCATCAAAACTTTCTACAGAAGCTTTAGCCATGATCTGGCTGTGGCTGCTGGCCAAGCTGGCTTCTTACTGTAGTTCAGCTGACTGGCTATCTAGCTCCCTGGCATCAGGCCAACTGCCCAGTTGGTTTCTTGGCTTCCCAGGCTTGTCAGCTGGCAAAGAAATAGATTGTTCCATTTTTTGCCAGAAAGGCTGCAGAGCCAATGTGTTTTGTCCAGCACTTGATGAAATAAAATATTGACGAGCTAGAATTTCCTGTAGAATAAAAATTTAACTTCCCAGCCAGATCCAGTTATTATTGTATGCTCTTGTGTAACACAGTGACAACGTTTATCGCATCCTCTTAGCAAACACAATGCACAGGAAGGATGTGAATTCAGAGAGCTTTCCAAGGCTTTGGATAATAATCTCATATCATCTGAAACCGTCTCTATGGAGCACAATGCACCTTTTGATAAGGTTAGTTTGTGACGTGTTCCATTTTGCGTTAAAAGGCCTATTTAGTTGGCTCCGAGAACTCATTTGTCAGCAGGACATAACTGGCTGTCTGAGGGATGAATTCAGTACACAGTCTGTGGACTACACCTCTTAGCATATTGTTTGGAAAGATGACTTCCACAGGTCACAGATCAAACTCCAGAGAAAGAGAAACCAGCAATAGCTGCAATAAATAGCTTGTATAAAGATTATTAGGTTTTCACTGTTGAAAAAAGCAATTAAGATCTCCATAAACATGCAAATAAAAATGACTTCTCAGACATGTCAAAAATGGATCCAGGAAACATTCAGTGAAGAGAAAGGAAAAAATGCCATCACATTATACTATAATGTCACAAACCCAATGCTTGTCAGAGACAAACGCCATGGTCCAGCCCAGATCAAAGATTCCTGACAAGATGACTAATAGAATTACCCACTGAGACGAAGAGTTCCAGTTTTGGAGGTGGTAGGTGTGTCAAGAATGTTTTCAAGGAGACACTGAATAGGGCCTAAATGGCAAAGCATGTCAACACATGGCTATGCCCTCGGCAGCAGAACAAGACCATTTAAGCTGTTCCTGTTCTTGGTTGTTTCTGTGCTATCCCCAGTGCTATGCTGACACATTTATTACGCCGGTGAACTGGATCAGCAAAACAGAAAGAAAGCAGGTTGTTCTCTAGTCTTCTCAGTTCAGTCTCATTTATTGCTTGATTTCACAAATGTTCATGCTGGCACAGTCCAGAAGCAGTGCAGACGCAGGAGCTGGGAAGCTGGGCTGGGGAGCTGAAGGGTATGTTATCAACAGAGAAGCCACTAGAAGTCATTAGTGAAATTATTACATTATGAGCTTTAGATTTTTAATTTTTTTTTTGGCATTTTTTTTTGAAGGGGTGAGGGGAGAAAGGTGGAATATTATAAAGCATGGCAGATCCTTCCCACCTTGCACATGGAAAAGGCTTACACAGGTTTTAAGACAGGGAGAGTATGCTATGCCTCCTGTTGAAGGTAGGAATACATAGACTATAAATTACGCATCAATTGCCTTTGAGAAGGCAATCGTTATTATTCTAAGTGTGGCTTATAGGATATAATTTCAAGTCTTGCCGAAACTTAATAAAGCTTTAGTTATAGAGAGACATTTTTCAGAGAAGTATCATAAAAACCCCTGACAAAACAACATTGACACAATTATGCGACTGTGTAGTTTTCCTGTACAGAGGAAAATAATATAAGTAAGGGACTAGGAAGAAAGTGGACAGAATACTGCCATAAAGTCACAGACTAGTTCTTCAACACCTTTCACAGAACTGGCATTCAATACCTGAGAGACATGACATATCGGTCCGTCTGAGATAAAGTTGCTCCAAGCCAGTGATCCTGAGATATAAAGCTTAAAAGACAGATACAGACAGTGAGTCAGAATAGTACCAGGGACATAACAGTAGTTTTGATAAAAAGATCATAAGGATGCCTATTTTTCATACCAAATGAGCAGGCAGAAAAACATTACAGGTGCATGGCCAGCTCTGCCTTATGCTGATCACCATCATGGGGCCTGATGTCCCAGCCTGGTTTTTACCTGTCCCTGTCCCAGTGCCCCAGGCTGGGGCTGCCCCCAGCTTCCCTGCTCCCTGACTGGGGTGAGCAGAATGGGTTCTGACCGGCCAGACCCTGCCCTGAAAAATATAAAATTAGCAGGACACAAAATACCACATCCCAGAAACCAACACTCTATTTCTTCGTAATTAATACAAATTTTAAGAAGTGTTGGCTGACCAGACAAGTTTCCTGTGCTTTAACACAGACAGTATTTCAAACAAGTGTAAAACCAAAAAAATTAAAAAAATCAGTATTTCAAAGCTATCTCCATTTTTATTGCATAAAAAATGACATTTTCTCTGACAAACAATGGTGTGCTGTGGGTTATGTTTCATAGTTTCCTGATGAAGATAAATCTTGATTTTTCTCAAGGTTTTGGCAGGGAGCCATAGGAACTCATTATTCTGAATAGTCTAAGGGGAATTATAAAACAAAGGGAATAAAAGGCTTGAGTTTATTTTTAAAGCATGCTTTCTCATGTTTACATTGCTTCCAGAGCTATTTTGTTTTGGAATTTTTTTTACTTATTGTTGATACATGAAAAACAATGATACATTAAAAGCTACGATACATTAAAAACAACAAAACCCTCTTACAGAATGTTTAGCTTTCATGAAAACTGAAAAGTGTTTTTAGTGATGGAGTTGGTCAAAAGGAGGTATTTTGTTGGTTAGCTGGAGATCTGCAAAATGTTAAAATGTCTTTACTCAAGACATTTGTGTATTTCCAAGTGAGGCTGGTCTCAAGGGGCACTGAAATGTCGACTAACTTGAGTTGAATTTGATTTACTCATTTACTTTCTCTCCATCCCATAGGGACCTGCAGTTCCTAGGAGTCTGAGAACCATTTTATTTGTCCCACTTATGCCACACAGTGTGACATATTTCAGAACCAGTCCTCTGTTTTTTTTATCTATCTAGTGTTTGCATGGTTTGTTGGCTTTGTCCACAGCTTACTAGTTTTTACAGTAAATTCAAGTGTAGCTCACCAACCTGTTGGCAAAAATTAGTACGTGAATATGCATCCCCTGACGTCTGAAGTGTCCAAAATGATTGCACGAACCAGAAACAGCCCATGATCAAAGACTAAATAGAAATAAAAGCCACAGCTCAAGTAAAAACAGAAGGTAGGCACAAGCAGGAATTGTCTAGAAAAGTAATGGAGATCCAGTAGCAAAAATTCGAACATCTTTTTTATAGGGCTTAGATGGTGCCCAGAAGAAAAGTGCAACTTATGAGAAGGTCACGGTAGTCTCCCTCTGTTTATCTTTCTCTCTGTAAAGTGGAGCAGGTTGGACTTTGAAATGGCCCAGTAACTGAAAAAGCTACAAGGCTTAGGATTCTTTTTCTTAGGATTCTTTTTCTTTTTTTTCTTCCGTAACCCCTTCCATAGTATATGAAGTTTGGGATTTTTTGCTGAATTTAGCTTTGGGGACTCTTTCTTTTCTGTCTTCCAGAAGCTGTTGCAAGCACATGCTGCCCTGCCTCCACCTGTAGCCACAGTGCGACTCTAGTTCTGTTGTTCCTCCTCCTGAGCTTCACTCTCATACACTGAATCTTAGATACCTGTCCCGATTCCAGGAGTCTCTCTTTCGGGGAGTGACACAGTTGTTAGTGCACATTGCTACGACGATCCATTGTGTATTGTCCAACACACTTCCTCATTTGTGTCCTTGTTGTCAGGTTAGTCTCTGAAGGAGCTGCTGCTGCTGAAACCAAGTTATTATGGGAAGCTACACGAAATTACTGTTTCCATGCAAACGAAATGAAATCCCAGGCCCCAACAGCACCTACACTTAAACACGTAACAGCCTAACTCATGAGGATGTGGAAATTAATTGCATATTGGGTGGGCTAAACTGTTCACCTGGTGTCCAGGATAATCTGGTAGCACGGAGTTTAAAAACGGCACGTAGACAGGAGGAAGGGTGTTTCCAGGCAGGGTTTGACAGACTTGTGTGTGCTCGTCTGACTAAAACCAGGCTACAGCCTCCAACCCATTCCCCGTGACCAGGCAGCGAGCCCCGTGGGATGCCAGCCTGCCGGGAGAGGTCATTCCGAGCAGCAGGATCGGCCCAGCCCGCCTGGCAGGCACACACCGCCCGGGGCTCTGCAAGAGCCGTGCCCACTCCTGGGCACACCCCGCGGGACAGGACAGGGGCAGGGGCAGGGGCTGGGAGAGGAGCACGGACGGGGACGGGGACTGGGACGGGGGCTGGAAGAGGCAGGGACATGGACTGGGAGCGGGGCAAGGCGAGTGGTTGGGGCGTTGACGGGGGCAGGGACTGGGACCCGGGCTGGCACCCGGCGAGCAGAGTTCCCCCCGGGGCCCGGCCGGCGCGGCGGCAGCGCGCGATAACCCCCAGGCGGGAGCGCGCGGGTGCGATCGCCGACAGCGGGAAAAACGACGCGCGCCCCAGCCTGCGCGCATGCGCCCTACCGCGGCTCTTT
>VXAY01004719.1:2284280-2302223 GCA_013399855.1 Oxyruncus cristatus | reverse complement strand
TTTTTAACAACTGATGTACCTTTCTCTGGTTTTGCCCACAAAAAACCCAAATGCAAAAGGAAAAAAAAAAAGTGTGAACTGTGGAGCTGTATATAGATTATAGCCTTCTAATTGAAACTCTGATTTATTGCCAGAGTGACCTAGGGAGAAAAAAAACAAGCCCTTAGATTGCATCTGGAAAAGATCAGTGATAATGAAAAAAATGGTAACACAGTGCTCTAAATTTATCCATGTTACACTTGGGAAGAGTTGTAGATTGCTTTGTATTTGTAAGATTATTTCAGAATTGTACAGTTAGAATTCCGTGATAGATACTACCGATATTTAACTAATCCTTGAGAAACTAAGTGTTTTTAAACAATGTTGGTCCCATTTGTCCAGTGGTATGTCTTGGTCTGTAAGCAAGGTGGGGGGCATAGTAATTGAATTATGCCATCTTTGTTGATGCCTCGTAATTCCATGTCCTTCAGGGATTCTTTAAAATATGTTGGCAGTTGAAGTGGTGAAAAGACTTACTAAGTGTGGAAAAATCATAAAATAGATTAGATCATTCCCGTTTTCTGGTAATCATTTGGTAAAAACCCCAAAACAAACAATACACACCTCAGAAGTACCTCCTAAACAAGGTGTTCTTTGGTGAAGTTTTCTCTAAGGGGAAATAAGATGGCTTGAGAAAAATGCTATAGCTTAAAAAATAATACTCCCAACTTACTTGGTATAGTTATGTTAGGTACAAAATACAGAGCAGAATAAAGTACAGAAATTTGAAGTTGGTTGCACACACAATCAAGGCTAATGGATATGCCTGGTACATCAGAAAAAATGTTATCTGTTTTTTTCATAACAAAAGTGTTACCATGTTTTCCCTGGATGTATTTGAGAATCCAGACCCAGGACTGGGGGAAAGCTGTGGGTGATGACTTTGTGATGATCTAGGCAAAGAAAATGAAGGATTCTTTTGAAATTGTTGAGGCTTTGTATTCATGTCATACTTCTATATGTGATAAAAATACAATATAGAAGAGTTAGAATCAAACAAGAGAAAGGGGACCCAACCTGTCATTAATGCTCACCCTCAATGATGTATTTTGCTCCCCCCTTCGTAGTGTGGGTGTGGCTGTGGTCAAGACAACTTGCATTTTATAAATGGACTTTTTCAAGACTGCCAACCTGATTAGTGAAATGGATAAACCATTAGAAATGAAAAAGAGAGAAGGATCCTTGTCAGTGTAGACTTGTTTAATTTGGTTTTCAGTAGCAGTTGTTTTGGTAAGGCTATGAATGCACATGCAGGACAGCCAGGATATCAGGCCCAGCCAACATAGATTTACTGAAGGAAGGTCCTGCTTGACCAACCTGATCTCCTTCTTTGACAAAGTGACCCGCATAGAAGATGAGGGCAAGGCTGTGAATGTTGTCTGTCTTGACTTCTATAAAGCGTTTGATGCTGTCTCCCACAGCAGCCTCCTGGAAAAACTGGCTGCTTGCAGCTTGGATGGAGGACTCCTCGGTGGGTAAAAAACTGGCTGGATGGCCAGGCCAGAGAGCTGTGGTGAACGGAGCTAAATCCAGTCAGCAGCCAGTCACTAGCGGTGTTCCCCAGGGCTCAGTTTTATGGCCAGTCCTGTTTAACATCTTTGTTGATGATCTGAATGAGGCCGTCAAGTTCACCCTCAGTAAATTTGCAGACGACACCAAGTTGGGCAGGAGTGTTGATCTGCTGGAGGGCAGGAAGGCTCTGCAGAGAGACTGGATAGACTTGATCAGGGGGCTGAGACCAATGGTATGAGGTTTCAATAAGGTGAAGTGCTGGGTCCTGCGCTTGGATCACGGCAACCCCACGCAGTGCTACAGACTGGGGGAGGAGTGAGTGTCTGGAGAGCTGTTTGGTGGAAAGGGAGTTGGGGTGCTGGTCAACAGCCATCTGAACGTGAGCCTGGGCAGTGTGCTGAGGTGGCCAAGAAGGCCAATGGTATCCTGGCCTGAATCAAGAATAGTGGGGCCAGCAGGAACTGGGAAGTGATTGTCCTTCTGTGCTTGGCACTGATGAGGCCACAGCTTGAATCCTGTGTTCGGTTTTGGGCCCCTCACTTCAAATAAGACATTGAGGTGCTGGAGCGCGTCCAGCAAAGGGCAACAAGGCTCGTGGAAGGACTAGAGAACATATCCTGTGATGTACAGCTGAGGGAGCTGGGGTTTAGTCTCGAGAAGAGGAGGCACAGGGGTGACCTTATTGCTCTCTACAACTCCCTGACAGGAGGTTGTAGTGAGGTGGGGGTCGGTCTCCTCAACCGTGCCTGCAGTGAGAGGACCAGAGGAAATGGTTACTCTGGGAAGTGGTGAAGTCACCATCCCTGGAGGTGTTTAAGAGGTGTCTGGATCTGGCACTGGGTGGTATGGTTTAGTGTTTACAGTGGTAGTGCTGGATGGACAGTTGGACTGGATCATCTTGGGACCTCTTCCAACCTTGATGATTTAGAGTGTTGTTTTTAAAGTATTTTTAAATTTCACATTTAGAATGAATCTTTCAAAGTTCAGTGTTAGATTAAGCCTGACTTGTGTAAATCATCATCAGAGTTCTCTAGGCTCTTCAAGTCATTGTGTTGAAGACCAAAAAAAAGTACTTTTTCTTTAAAAGAATCTATTTTTGATGTAGTACTAATAAAGAAAACCTTTTCTAAACCATAATTTTAGATATAGTATTGTCATTGTGTAGAATATTTAATTTTAATGAGAACATATTACATATATTTCAAATTTATTGCCTGTACAGTTTAAATTTCTCATATCCTGTATTTGTTTAACATAGGTGTGCACATGTCCACATATGCCCCTGTAGCTATTGAAGAGATTTACTCAGCACATTTGCACTTTACAGAAAAAAGATAAATTTTCTTCCTTTCTGCCAGCTAGTGATTGTCAATACACACTGACTTAAAATAAATTTAGGCAGGGGATAAATTTATATAAAGAGTTTAAATCTGGGGCAAATTTCCTGTTGGATTCCCTTAAGCTGATTATTTAATTTTGATCCTTACATATATTCAAACAAGAATATATGTATATGGAAAAGCTAGCTAAATGCTTGTTACATGGTCTGATGAAAATGGTATTCTCAGCAAATCACTGGAAAAATGGATTTATAAATTCATAGAATGGTTTGGTTTAGAAGGGACCTCTAAACGCCATCTAGTCCAACTACCATATGATGAGCAGGGACATCTTCAACTAGATCAGGTTGCTCAGAGCCCAGTCCAGCCTGACCTTGAATGTTTCTGGGGATGGGGCATCTACAGCCTCTGGACAGTCTGTGCCAATGCCGTACCACGCTCATTGTAAAACATTTTTTGTATCTAATCTGAATCCATCCTCTTGCAGTTTAAAACCATTCCTCCTTGTCCTATTGCAGCAGGCCCTGCTAAGAAGTTTGTCCCTGTCATTTTTATAAGTGCCCTTTAAGTTTTGAAAGACTGCTATATGTTCTCCTGAGAGCCTTCTCCAGGCTGAACAACTCCCACTCCCTCAGCCTGTCTTCATAGGAGAGGTGCTCCATCTCTCTGATCATTTTTGTGACCCTCCTCTGAACCCAGTCCAACAGGTCCATGTCTTTCCTGTGCTGGGGCCCCAGAGCTGGATGCAGTATTCCAGGTGGGGTCTCACCAGAGCAAAGTAGAGGGGCAGAATCCCCTCCCTCGACCTGCTGGCCATGCAGCTTTTGATGCAGCCAAGGGTACAGTTGGCTTTCTGGGCTGTGAAGACACATTGCCAGTTCATGTCCACTTTCATGTCCACCAAAACTGCAACTCCTTCCCGGGGCTGCTCTTAATCTGTTCATCCTGCAGCTTGTATGAATACTGGGAGTTTGCCCAGCCCAGGCATAGGACCTTGCATGTGGCCTTGTTGAACCTCATGAGGTTCACATGGGTCCACTGCTTGAGCTTAGCCAGATCCCGCTGGGTTGCAACCCATCTCTCAGGGACATGAACCACACCACTCAGCTTGATGTCATCTGCAAGTTTGGGGAGGGTGCACTTTCTGTGTCATTGATGAATATATTACATAACACTGGTCCCACTGTGAAACCCTGAGGGACACCACTTGTCACCAGTGTTCATCTGGACGTTGAGCTGTTGACTGCTCTCCTCTGGATTGGCCCATCCAACCAACCCTAAACATTCCACCCATCAAATCCATATCTCTCCAGTTTGGAGTGTAGGATGTTGGAGGGGACTGTATCAAAGGCCTTACAGAAGTCCAGACAGATGACATCTGTAGCAGCACAGTGGCTTACAACTCCTCCTGTGTGTTTCCTGTGCTGTGTGAACTTAAGGTGGTCCAACTTGCTGTAAAGGTAGAAGTGGTTAAACTTCACGTGGATATTTATCAGTTATTTGTGTGATCAATTTTTTCCTTTTTTTTTTTTGGGTGTCTACTGATACATTATTCAGTAAAAGTCCTATTGCTCTTATATCTGATACTTCTGCCATTGACTTCCTTTTTTGAGTTTGCAGTAGAGGGGGGAAATTAATAGTCAAATTCAGTATGCAGAAGTAAAAGCAATTCTAAACTGTAGGTTTTATTTACACAAATGTTTTGTTTGTCAGTGCTTTCACTTCCTTTCCAGTTAGTTTTAAAGTTTGTGTACCTCTCAGATGCTTGGACCATTGTTTTTTTGAAAATGGATAATAATTTTATATATTAAAAATAAAACCTCCAGGTTTTGTTGCATTGTTGAACAAGTGCGACCCTTCAGATCTCTCTGAAATTCATGACAGAGAGCTGAAATGTGTAGGTGGTGGGGAGAAGCTGTGTAATTCAAGTACAGAAGGATTGGGTGCATACAAGACAAAATGGTTTTGATGTTATACTGATGACCTGCACCACTCCTGTCCAGTATCTTTATGAGTCTGTGATTTACAAGTCTGTTGGTTTCATGAGTAGGTGACGCTACAGGTGGCTCTGTGTTGATGCTCGGGTCTCTAGAGTTTAGTAGCACATGACACAGAAAAAAACTTACTGCCTGAAGGCAGTGTAGCTGTAAACTACTGTACCTGAGTAAATTCTGCGCCCAACATGGTTATAAAGTCATGGTGTACTATACTGGGCTTTGTTAAAATTGCTGCAAGGAGTGATCAGTCCAAAATTGTAGAACACGGGTACTTCATCCCATGTGGAAAACCAGCTTTTCCCATAGGTGACTTTTTTTAAGACAAAAAGTATCTAAGAGTATTCCCCCAATATGGTTAGATTTATAGTAGGTTAGCCATTTAAGATAGAGCAGTAGGGACAATTGATTTCTTTTTCTTACTTGATACTGTTCTATGGCTTTTTTTCTTTTAAACACATCAAATTTCAGCCGAGGAATTGTGGTTTTTAATCTTCCATCTGTAGTTTACTGTGAAATGAGTTTCTTACTTGTATTTATTATATTTATATATAGTATATAATTTGTCATGTACCTAGCTGCTTCATGTCATTGGCTTAATTTTCCAAACCAGACATCCAGTTAAGAGAGATGCTCTGCTCCAGAGATTAAAACGTTGCAGTTAATTTGCATAAATGTATAGAATCTTAGAAAAGAGCTAAAGTTAATTTTTGTGAAGGAAAGTAGAAATCAAGGTGAAATGTCAATAGATGTGCCTAATAATAATCTTTTGCTATTGTATTCTTGAAGAGGTTTTACTGAAGAGGTGCTGGGGTGGAGGAAGGTGAAGAATACAGTTACTTGATGACGCTACTACTAATCTTATTTGAGTTACTTACACCGAAGAACCCATATAAATATTTATTTCCCATATGAAGGGTAAATATGCACTTGAGATAAGATCAAGAAAACCTATCTGGTCAGTTGTGTGAAGAAGACCCATACTCAGATATCTTGATATTTTTGTTTTTTGTTGTTGTGGTGGTTTTTTTTGTTTGGCCTTCATTTTTACACGCCTTTGCTCCTTGCCTGGTTTATTTTGGATAGTCTAGGAGTTCTTTTTCCTGGTTAAATTGTGTGACTATGAGAAAAGCTGAATTATTAAAACTTCCATAGAACTTAAAGTCCAGCACAGGCTTTCTGTCATTAATAACACCCTCTATTTATTGCCTGTTTTGGGGGTTGTAGAGATGAATGAAACAAACGACTCATTGCTACTGGTTAAAGAGGGAAACTTGAAAAAAAATGTTTTCATTTCATAGCTGAAATGTTCTATATTCTTGTTGTTAGAATTAGACTTAAGATCAGTAAGGGCAGCTGATTCGAACAGAAACTCTTGTGACATACTTCATTGAAGTGCTGGTAAATTCAGCTTTAGTCTGCTGTGTTTTGCCAGCAGAGACGCCTGCCCAGAGCAGGGCCAGAGAACAGGGTGTTGATCCATGTTAGCCTGTAGTACCTCCGGTTGACAGAAATGACTAGGCCAGGTGGTTGAGTGGGTAAGTTGTACATTTGCCTCTCGAGATTGTTGAAGGGTAGTTCCAGCACCTTGTGAGTACAAGAATCTGCTGATAGACTATTAAGAGTACCAGTGATAGTGAAACATTATATAATGTAATGTTATTCCCCACCCCCCTTGTAGCCTTGAAATCTAGTTGAACTGTGTAACTTACTGCAAGGTGCGTGTTCTATATTTCCTGCCTGGTCTTTAAGGCAGTACTTTTTGAAGGAAACTGTCAGTATGGATGGTGTGCTGTTTAATCTTTCTCAGTTTTAAAATGCTTTTTAATTGGTTTTTATTTTTGGTTCTTGCATTTTCAAAGTGGATACAAACTTAATGAGTAAATATAAAATGTAATTGTTTTTTGTAGGTATTTTTGAGCTGACTTCTTTCATCAAATACTAAGACTGGTAAGATCATGGACATGTATGCCAGAGCTCAGGGCAATCGAATGAAACCAAGAATATCTGTGAAAAAGGTAATTATCTGTATTCAAATAAAAAAAATATTTTAGAGCTTTTTGACCTAATAATGAAGCAAGTGAACTGGTTTGGTTGAGGTTTTTTGAGTATGGGCTTTTCATTAATATGTTTTAATTGTGGTTGTCTGACATTTCAAGGGGGAAAAGAAATTGCCTTTGCTTTATGCTTTGGCATGTTTAGTGTAATTAAACTGGGAGAGAGGTGCCATGCTTTTGTGTTTCAAGGTGACATGATGAAATCATGATGCATTAATTTCCTAGACATTGCCTTGTTTATTGGAAGATAGCTTTTATTTTAGAACAGATTTTTTTATTTTATATGTAAATTAAAATACACATATGTAGTCTTCATTGCGTTCTGTGAAATCTATGTTAGGGCTTCCTGGTAATATCTGTATCTTTAGATCTTGGTTTCTTGTCTGGTTTGCCCTCCTGTTTACAGGAACATTTAGGAACTGCCTAGGTGAAAAAGAAAATATGTCTAGCACTTACAAAAGAAATTAGTGTGGTTTTTTTTTTTCAATAATAATTATTTATTTATTCTTTAGCTTGGAGAATATAAATACTCTTTCTCAAATTTTCTTGCTGTTTATGTAAGTGCTTATTGAATTGAAAGTTTCAGTTTATCCTAAAGGAAGAAATTTATTTATCCAGTTGTATTTCTCAAGTTGAGATCTTTCCTGGTTACAAATAACTTTTTTATTTGCAAATTGCTGCAATGGTAAGAGGAGAAACTGAGCAAGGAGGCATCTTGTCAGATGAAAATTGCGTTATTCTATTGCATAAGCAGATTTTGTTGTTTTAAGGAAACAGTGTCTGTGGTATATGTCCTGTAGAAATTGTTTGAAGGCAAAGGAAGATATTATGAGACAGTCAGTTGTTCCAGGTCCTGACATGGAATGTTAACAGATGTTTATTAAGCAGTTTGTAATTATGGGTGATATTCTTTCACTGGAAGGCACATGGTATAAAACCTTCTCTTTTATTGGTTTAAGAGAACTCTCCAGCTCAAAGAGTTCTTTAACTACAGTTAAGTAAGTTTGCATTCTTAAAGGACTTTTAAAATCTGTTCTTTATTTATTTTTCTGTTTCAATTTACAAAACAAAACAAATACCACCCTCCCCATTAAGTTTTTAAACTTAATGAGTTACAGAAACATCTTTCTAATAATGTCAGTGACCAGTGATTCCTCACTGATTCTGATAGTTGCCTAAAATATTAGCTCTGTGAGCTGCTCTATTAATTGCTATTAAGCATTCTGGACTGTGTGGTTCTAGAAACATGAATTTGACACTTCTTGAGTGTCTTGAAGAATTCTACGTTTTCACACAGCCAGGCTCCAGTGTTTTGATCTGTGGCTGCCTCTTAATGTTTCCCTGAGGAATGGCTGTTTAGATTATGGTGTGGAACTTTCTCTCTCATAGAGCCAGACAGGGTGTTCAGAATTGCACTATGTTTCATCTTCTGTTGTTTCACAGAAGATTGCGGTCTGATTCCTGTCCTCTTTGTCATAGTTAACAAGAATTGTTGCAGTAATAGCTCTTAAAAGTCAGTGCAAAGTTGTGTTATGCACTTTTAAAGCCTAAGTTTCTATTTTTACAAAATTACCTCAATATTTAGTCCATTAAAATCTTACAGCACATGATGAAATCAGGAAGAGCTGCTTTGTTGCGTAAGAGCAGAGTAAGCATGACTCTCCAGCACCGAACTTAATTTCTTTAGAGATAATGGCATCTTACAGGTTGTTTGAAATTTAGAGAGCAGTTGTTTAAAACACTTCATGAGACAAAATACTATAGAATTTCCTCCAGTGTACTGTGAAGGATCTGTAGATAATGACTTCCTGATTTGCTGAGGGGACAGTGCAAATCTTCAAATTACTCAGTTGAGCTAGAGGTGTGATGAAGATTTTCATTGTTCAGGTCTCAGCACTTTGATGTTTTTCCCCTGACATGACTTAGTAACTTTGAAACTGTGGTCAAGAATGATATAGGATTACTTGCAAGACATGACTTCAGAATTTCTGTGAGAAAGGAGTACACAGGCCTAGCAAGTGGAGCCTTATAGATTGCT
This sequence comes from Oxyruncus cristatus, assembly GCA_013399855.1. Taxonomy (NCBI): domain Eukaryota; kingdom Metazoa; phylum Chordata; class Aves; order Passeriformes; family Cotingidae; genus Oxyruncus; species Oxyruncus cristatus. The sequence continues at coordinate 2,293,243 of VXAY01004719.1, read as the reverse complement.
TGGGTGTTTTTTTCCCCGTATGTCACTGTAGATTGGAAATAGTTGTAGTATTTATTAAAACAAATTACCTTCTTTTGCTGAAGATGACCTCTTGTCCTAACCTAAACTGAGCTTATAGTCTTGGGAACTTGCTAGTTTTCAGCTTTTTATGTAGCTGTATCTTTCCTCGTCTAGGGTTGTGAAAGAACTTGCTTTCATTGTCTGTTTGATAGGAGGATTTCTCTGAAATTGAGTCCGGTCCTTTTCTGTCACGAGCACAGCTTTGATAGGGATAAGAATATGAATAAGTTATTAAATATAGTCCCTCAGTTAATGAGGGGAGTTTAACCCTCCCACCGAACCTACTGCTGGTTTTAAGTATTTTTGAACCACACTGCGGTAATAGCTAAGATTCTTATGAATTTCAGGCTGAAGCTACTCAACAGCAAATTTATAGCTGTTGGTTCATGGATGTCATTATTCTTCTGCTTAAATAATTTATTTTCTTTTGCTGATGTTCACACGATTTTTTTTACAATTATGTCCTCTGTTAGCCTTGGTTTACGGAAACTATGTAAACTAAGGTTTTAGTCTGCTTTTGTATGAAAGCCACTGCATTCCAGTGATTATCCTTCATAGTCCTACTTTCTGTGCTTGTTGTGAGTTAATCTTCTTTTTATATGTGGATAATACTGTATGTGCAATTACACAGGATGTCCTTCTCGGTGACTGCTGTCAGTTCTTTCACTAAAGGATGCACATTTGCTATTTTCAGTGCTGTATCATATTGACCATTCATTGCTATACCACGATCAAGAAGTCAATTCTTGACTTTTTATTTCCTACCTTGTGAATTTGCGATTCTGTTTTAAAGCTTGCTTTTAGTTTTTAAGGACATAACTTTGTGCTTCCTATGGTTGCCTTTTAAAACACTGTCACGTTGGGCAGGTCCTTCCTGTATGATTTGCTATTCTTCTTCTTAGCTGATGACACCTGCTTACTTCAATTATCATCGGTTTTCATATCATATTTACTTTTTTTTCCTCATTAAATTTATTAATGATGTTGCTTGGCATCAGTCTCAAGATAAATTTTGAAAAAGTTGGTTCCTGACCTACATCAGCTATTCTCAAAAACATCACTGTATTATCTCTATTGATGCAAAATCTTCTTTTCCAAAACCAGCTCTTCTAGTAAACTCTGTCTTTATCTGGTTTTGTTAACTCTTCATATATTTCAGTCTAAATAATCTATGGAAGTCACAGATAGATGAGATTTTTTTTCCATGTGTATGTGTTTTGCATGTTAATATCCATATCTTTATTATTTTCACACTCTGAACTTTTCCATTAATAGGATCTGAAAAACATGCATCACTTGCTCCTCATTTTAAATGTGGTATTTTATCTCTTTGGTTACTTACTGCTACGACGGGCTACCAGACCTTCATATAGCCTTGTATGCTGGTTCTTCCAGGCCTTAGGGAGATTTTTACGGTTGTTTCATCTTTCTTCTTCTCCTACTTCAAATTAATATCCTCCAAAATGTTGAATTTTGCTTCACTCGGTAGTTCCTCATACCATGCTCTGGTTCATAGTTATCCATTCTGCCTTTCAGATGTAAAACTAGAGAACAGTACTTGCTTATAAATAAGATGTATGTAATAATTTGTAGCTTTAGAAAACCCAACTGGGGAATAACAATGAGCCCTTCTCAAACTGGAGCACTGTTGACTTGCAGAAAATTAGCAGGTCACGACATACGACTTTTTTTTTCTTCCCCTAATTAATATTTTGAGTGCTGTAACTGATTAAATTATTGCAGAAGCTGAAAATGAGACATTTCAACATGCTTGCTTGACTTCACAAATTACTTCTGTACAAGATGAATGAAGGAATTGTTAGGGAGCGGTCTTTGAGCAATATTGCAGCCACCTGTAAATTTGGAAGATCCAGAGAATCAGAGAAAGACACTGGCAGCATACTTTGGAAAGTAAAATGCTACATTACTGAACTGTGGAAGTAAATTACAACTAAATATGTGGGGGCAAGAGAATAGATAAAAATGGAAATTTGGCAAATGCTTCATTACTTTATTTCGAATGAACCAATAACTGCATAAAATGCTTTTTAAAATAGTTCAGCTGTTGCTTTTCTATAACAGTTACTGTTTTGACTTCTTTAGCATCACTTGGCCTTGATTTGTCAGGTTGGTCGTCTGAGCCTTGTTTGCTCACATTCTAAAATGTATTTTGGTAATTTCAAGGATCCTGATGTTCTAATTTGCTTTTTTTCTATTCATTCTAGAAATACTTTCCTAATTTTGTGTTGCCATGAGCACAAAAATGGTGACGCTGGCCCTGCTCTAATACTTTGACTTCATATGTAGTAGTACTTGATACTGCTTTTTATACAGGGGAAAAAAGAACATCTTTCTTGAGGTTTAACTGTAAGATCACCTTTTACTATAAAGGGGTTGGGTTTGTTTTGGGAGTATCAGAAAGGCAAAACATTCTCTGACTAAAATTTGGTTATCTAGTACTTCTGCTATTGTTTGAGAAGCTGTGCAAATTTGAAATACCTTGTCATATGTTGGACACAGTGATTTCTCACTTCACTTTTAACGGGAATCTTTTAGAGAATAATTAAATGGATTAACAATTTTTAACCATATGATGATCTTATTTGTCTTCTTAACCTTAGAACTTGCTAGAGAAGATGACAATTTTAAATTTAAAAAAAAATTGCTGACTTCCTAAAACGATTGAGAGGATATTGCCTCCTTTATGAGCTGAGCAAACCAGTTTTGTTGTTGTTCTGTCATCTTATTTGCCTTCTGCACTTTGTTACACTAGGAGAAAGTCTTGGATTCTTCAGCCTTTTTTAGCCATCTGTGGGTGCTTGCATGTCACCATAAGTGTTATTGTAAGAAATGTTACAAGAAGTGTTTACATGGGATTAAGTTACAGTTGTTTCATAGCTTTCACAGAATGGGGAAGAATGTGTGTGGATTTTCTTGGGGTTTTTTTGTTTGTGTGTTTGTTTTCTTCCCCTCTGACTTTTGAAGCCACCTGCATGACTTTTCTTGGCTAAAATTACTTTTCATCTTATTTAAGGAAAAGCTGTTGAAGAAATTCCATATATAGGCTTCAATGCAAGGAGTAGATGGGATTTGGATTTCTCTTGGATTCATCTGTTCTTTCTTTCCAAGTCTGTGTGTTCTTATTTTTTTTCTTTTTTTTAAAAATACAGAACCTATTTGGGAGTAAAAGTATTGCTTGAAGAAAACAACGCACCTGTTTCAGTTCCATATCCTAAAGTGAATTTAAACTTCTAACCTGATGATTTATATACAAAGTAATTTGAAATAGTAATTAGAGTAGGGAAGCCTATGGGGGGCAGGGGAGAGATGGATGGATCATGAATTCAAAACTAAAAATGCATTTTTTTTTAGAAGTTTTCTTTTAATTATTTTTCAGAGTTTTGGTGAAGGTATACTGCACTCTATGAAGTCACTGCTACACAGCAGGAAAGAGTTATGCAGTGTATCAGCAGAGGAATGCCTAAATCGGGAAGAAGAAGATAATTTTATTGAGGTTTGGCATAATGTTACCATTTATATATATTTTGTGGCTATGATAAAGAACAGTTTCGCTTGAAATAGCATGGGAAGTTGCGGGATTGTAAACAGGAACAATGTTCAAATTACTGGCTGTAAAATCTGTACCGTGTATTATTGTTCCTGAATTCGGTCACTATAGTCTTAAAACGAGCTGTGACATTTCAAGATGACATTTCTCTGCTTTGGAGGATTTGTGAAACTAGAAAACCAAAATGTGTATATAGATGATTTGGGTGGTACTGCATTTGCGAGCATTGCTGTGATCAAGGTTGTGTGGACGGTGTCCTAACAAAGTAGCAGAACACTTTGATCCAGGTCTGAAGATAAAAGTTTAAGTGATTTCTCTTGCTTGCCCTGTGCTTAACTATAAAAGCAGAAGCCTCAAAATTGGAGATCTAGACTTGTTTTATGTGAATACAGGAGGGCTGAAAGCTGGACAAGGTCTGGGGAGAAGTGGACCTGGACAGAATGCAGGACTGTCTAGGTAAATCTCAAGCTATAAGGAGGAATTACTAGAACTGTTTGAGTTACAAGACTAACAGCAACTTCTCCAAAGGGAAAAGAAAAAAAGTAAGAAGCAATGTATATTGTATAACCTGTGTTAAGTGTTTTACAAGACTTCTAATTAGTAGTTGACAAGCCTGACAAGGAGCTTAGAGAAGGAGAGGATAACCTGAACTGGCCATGCAGAGGAGCTGAGACAGGGAGAAATGAAGGAAAGACAACTGCGGAAGTGGTTAGGGAGACTGTTAGGTAATTGCATAAGGAGTAGCAGGAGGAAGGCAAGAGGCAGATTGTGTGACTGGCAGAGAGGAATTAGGATTGCCTGGATAACAGCAGGGATTTTGTGATTGGATGGATACAGTCAGGGGTTGTGACTCTATGGAACGTTTGCGGAGCAGGCAGGAAGCTAAATTTGTGAAAGATGAAAAGCTGTGGCAGATTAAGGTAAGGAAGAAGAGCTATGCAGAAAAACTTTGACAAAAAACCCGAAATCCTGTGGCAAAACCTTGTCTGTGTCTGACCAGATGGACCATGCTTTAGAAATCTGTGAAGCATTTTTTGTCTTATATTGCCGGCTCTATGTCAGGTACGTTTTATATGCCTGCATTGATGGTCCCTATGGAGAAAGGTAGCTGACTATATTAGCTACCTTACTAGAGCAAGCAATTAAGAGCCCACTGGTTGAAGCGTAAGAGGGTCAATAACCCACCACAGAACAGGGTTTTTTTTCCTTATGGAAATATAGGAAAGATGTGGAGAATGATGTTAATGGAATATTATTAGGACTGCAAAGATAATTACTCAGACTTCAGAAAACCAGTATTTAGGTTTTCCTGTACCATTTTGATCCATTTCCTCTGTACCCGTGGCTTACGGTAACCTTCAAATACAACATCTCATACACTATTTTTAGTTTAAAAAAAGGACTTTTGTTACTGACGACCTTTTTATTTCCCTGGCCCACTCCCCAACAGCTTTTGAATTGGTGTAGTAACTTCAGATATGTTCAAGGTATTAAAAGGTGGTTGTTATTCTGTGAAAACTGGCACAATAAAGAAATTCAAATTAGTATTGTCATTGAGGCAAAAATAGGCAAACTCAGTAGGGGTGTGGTCTCTGACAGCAGTCTGCTGACCACTTAGTGTATATATCGTTCTTCATTTGTGTGAAGCTATTACTCCTGCGTACTGCCCTGTCTTGCACAGTGAATTATCCCATGAGAGAAGGGAAGGGTTGGAATTGTTATCTTGAGGAAGGGTCATCTGTTAAAAAGACCAAACAAAACTGCCAAAAATACCCCAACAGCAACAAACTGTAAAACCTCTCAAAATGTTCTTCAGAGGACTAAGTTTTTTCCTAAGTCCTTTAGATTGTTTGATATTTTACTGCTTCTGTGGAGGAATTCAATTCAGATTGTAGGTACTGTACAGATAAAAAGACACAGAAGTTGAAAAGTGTCTTGCAGATACTGTGCAAATGAATTACTTAGGAGTTGAAAAGAAGGTGTAGGAGTTGAAAGATAGCGTTGCTCAAACAGGATTGTTTCACAGTTAACACAGTGAATATGGTGGTGGAGATGTGTAATTTGTCTGGAGCAGTTCGGAATGCTACTGTGAAGCATTGTTTCATTTATGATGTTGTCATAGCTGACATAAGTGGATGTTAGTGGGAAGATGTTTTCTGGGGGCATGAGATCTTTTTTCCAGCATGAGACCCCTCTGAAATAAACACATCAGAATTTTCATAGTATAATTCCAATTTGAAAGAAAGTTTGAGGATTTTTTTTGGTCACAGTTTGAAAGAACACATGCAAAATACAAATACAGTTAAAACAGAATTGTTTTTCAGCTATTTCTTTTTCTAACTCTGTAGTTGTCAGAGATTCTGTGTATATACAGACAGGAAGCTGAACCAGTTAATAATAAATTAATATAAACATAGTGGTGTTCTTTGGAGTAATGGGAGTAGTTGCTACAAATTTATGAACTGTGACTTTAATACATAAAATTCAGTCTGTTGCATAGTACTCTGAAATAATGAAACCCAAGCCATATGACACTAATTTCAAATGTCAGTGAAAGTATTTAGTCTTTGTGCTTTATTCCATATCTACAAAATGGAAGCAAAATTTATTTTCTGACAACCATGTTTTGAAAATAAATGCCTTGGGGTTTTTTGGAGCATGGTGCAGATACCCTACTGATTTGTTGTTAGGGAAATACTAAGTGAAAACTGAGGAAATCTGACGTTTGAAATGAAGTTAAGGGTTTGTCTACTTGGATATGGCATGCAAACATGTGGTTTCAGTAATCCGTTGTGTTTTGGCCTTAGGCTAATCAATTTACATGGCAAATTGTATAATGTGTTGGCTTTATACTTTCTTTAGTATATCCAAATGTGTAACAGTTTATTTTAGCATGGACAGATTTCAGACTGGAACTGTTTTATGTGTGCCCAGCCTGAAGCAAGCACAGATGAGCACTGATCTTTGCAAAATCATGTTTATTTTAACAGATGTAATGAGGTTTGTACGTGTTACTCTGTATGTACCAGTCACTAGCAAAATTTCTGTGTAGTAGGTTTTAAATGTTGTATATGCTCTTCTGTCTGGCCTGACCTTTCACAAGTCAAATAGTATAGGATTACTTGTCTTTATGAAAGACTGTGTGCTACTGTTTGAGCAAGCTACGCTTCCTAAGTTATGGTTATTGTGGCAGTGGAATGAAACTTTATGTTACAGTCTGCTGAATTTTTAGCTCTTAAATATCTGCAGGAAACAAAGTTCTTTACTTAACTGTGTTAATGTATTTATTTTACAGATTACATTTATAGGTTTTGCTGAAGAGATGGGTACTGCTCGCTTGCAGGTACAGTATCTATCTGTCTATATTGGAAAACAGTAGCTGGTGCTTTCTTCTAAGTAGTACCTAGTTTTTTAAATTTAGGAATTTTGGTGTTTGAGAAATGAAATAGATGTATCTTGAGGATGTAAAAGCCTAAGTTTCAAATGTCATTGAAAGCTTGTAAATAATTATTTTAATATGATAATTGGTGTTTTAGATGTATTTACAGTATTACCTGTGTCAGTCTTTGTATTAGGATGGTCTGGAACAACTTATTTAAATGCGGCAGAAGGGTATGATTGTTTGGGGGAGGTGTTTAGGTGGGAAGGTGCTCATTTGGTTATGGGGTTTTGTGGGTGCTTTTTTGGTTTGGGTTTTGTTGTTGTTGTTAAAAACTTGTGTGTATCAGTATTTTGGTTTATAATCTTCTCCTTAGTTGAGTTGTGCTTATTCATATGGTAGGGTTGCATGTGTGAAGCTAAAACTTTATTGAACTGACTGCTAGCTGTGAATTCCTGGTGGGGGAGTCAGGAGTCAGTATTATGTCTATGCCTTAAGATAATGTTCTGGAGAATTAGATCAGGAAACACTATTTTAAAATGTGGAGTGTGGCAAACTAGGAGGGTTATAATGTGTGATTTTCATAGGCTAAGGATTTAGTCTTCCTGTACAACTTACACATCAGTATAATTCATAACATGCATCATCACAGTGCAGTTCCACACTTCTACTCTGTTTAGATTCTAGTAGATAGAGATTACTGTAAGTTTCCTGATGTTTAAAAATGAATAAAGAAACTCTGAATCCATTTGTGTTCTGACTTATATCAGAGTTCCTATTAATCAAATTATAATAACACTAGACATTCTTTCAAGGATGAATAAGAACTGTTTTATTGTCTATAATTAGGTGGAATTTAAAGAACATTGGACAGAGTATGTTTATGGAGATTTGCTTTGAACCATAGAGATCAGTAGTGTTTGGACTGTTGAAAAAAAACGTATAAGTCTTTCATAGGCTTCTTCTATGTTAGGTAAATCTAAAGGTTATCCAAGGTCTTGCTTTAAGAAGTGCCTTGTCTGTGTTTTTGTAATAGGGAGCTAGAACACTATTCCAATAAAGCACACTAAGAGCATGTAGAGATCCACTGAGAACCATTATTAGCTGAGGTCAGTGTTTGTAGTTGTGTTGTTTGTAGGATGTGCAGCTGCTTTTCAGCACTTACAAGATTCTCCTCTGTGACTTTTAAGTGTCTTCCAAGTGTGGACTGAATTAAAGCTTATTTACACAAGCTTTACACCACAGTTCGAGAGAATAAGTGGGGGATGGAGCAAGAAATAGGGAATAAAAAAACCCTTCACCAAAATTAGTAGCTGTTACTATTTAGGGGGAATATGAGATCAAACCCACTGTCATTTACAAGTTATTTTTTTGACTTGATATTCTCAATGTGTTTGTATATTTACATCAGGAGTTGTCAGCTGTCTCTGTAGAGCTTCCAGATGTTCTGAAATCACTCCAGTTGCGCAAACTAAAAGAAAACGAGGCTATATTTCTAAAAGATGTAAAGAAAACCTTGGCAAAACCTTATGTCATGAAACAGCAGGTAAAATTTTTCTGTCTTCTTGCATGTCAGAAGCATTGTATTTCACCTCCTAAAGAGTTCAGTCATATCACACCTTGTCTTGCTTTTGGTTTTGGGCCATCTTAGCCACAATGGTATTAATGTTATATTTCTGTGGTTCCATGAAAATAAATATCTGAAAATATCAGAATAAACAGTTCTGTATTGTTTACAGAAAATATTCAACAAATATTTAATTATGGTGCTGATCCCATATTTCTGCTAGGCTGTAGTCCCTTCACTGCCAATTTGGAAAGAATATGAAATTTGTCAAGTTACCCGTCTGCTCAGACACAGCTTTCATCTTCAGCAGACTTTTCTTGTTGAAACAGAGATGCCAAAAGTTACGTGAATGTCCAGTGGACTCCTGTCTCACAAAAAAAAAAAAAAAA
>VXAY01004719.1:2215959-2284260 GCA_013399855.1 Oxyruncus cristatus | reverse complement strand
AAAAAAAAAAAAAAAAAAAAAAAAAAAAAAAAAAAAAAATTGTAAATTCTGTTAATTATGCAATTTTCATTATTTTTATTTCGATGCTGTTCCCATTATTGCCAAGTTAATTATATTCTTTCCAATTACAAATGTTGCGGGTAAGATAAAAAATACCTTGAAGAAACAAATATCCTATAAACCGAATTACTATTCAGCATAAACATGCTGAAGAAATACTGCCTTCCTCTACAATTTTTTGACATGCTTTCTTTAATAGATTCTTGGGAACGTATTATCAAGGTTGTGTTATGTTATTGCAGTGATTTATTCAGAATGCAGAAATTATGAAAATGGGTGATTCTAACTATCACTCTGCACAAACTGTTTCATTAATTTTCTTATATTTAAAGTATTTTTGAATTATTTACTCTTCATAAAAAGTGCATTGAAGGAATCCCTTGCTACTCCTGACAATTGAATTATTCTAAGATTGCTATGTTTGTTTTCTTGTTGCTCTCTTTTTCAAGAATCAACTTGCTGAAGTGTTTTGTGTGGTGAGACTGTCTCCTTCATTTCCAAGGATCAAAGTTGATTATATATTTACCTTGCTGAGCAAGTATACCACAGGCATAAGATATGCAGTAGAAATAAACTCTTTGCAAAAGCATCAAACAGAGACATCCCGTGGAGAAGATGATGACACTAATCACTCAGTTTCTTCAATTGAGGATGATTTTGTTACTGCTTTTGAACATTTAGATGAGGATGAACCTTCGAAGATACAAAGTGCTGGTAAGTTCTTGCACACTTTATCCTTGTAGAAATTGGTATTTGAAATTTAGGCTGTTGGGATTTAATATGAAAGTAAATGTAAATGAATAGTATTTTTTTTCCATTAATGATGTTTTGTAAAAAGGCATTGGGCAATTGAAAAATAATTTTTTGCTCTTTTCATAACAGTGAAACAACAACTCATAAACCAAAGATTCTAATCTCAGTGTCTGATGTATATCAAATAGAACCTTATTCTACTTTGTGTACTAAAAATACATTAATTTGTCAGTGATTAGATTTGTGTAATAGGATTTGAAGAAAATGAAAGGTTGCTTCAATCATGAAAGATAAACTAGCATTTTGCAATAATAAACCCAGCAGTTACCATTAAAATCTGCCCTGTTTTCTGCAGTTTTGTGGAAATTCTTGGTTTTGAAGAAATCTTTTTTTTACCTTTTTTTTTTTTTTTTTTTTCAGGTGCATGCAGCATTCCTTCTCAAAACCATCGAGATGCTGCTTCACAGACCATCCCTGCTCAGTGTTTAGAAGCTGTTGACTCAAAGATCCTTGTAGGTTCTGCACATCGAAAGGCATCTGCCAGATCTTCTACTTTGATTGATATTTTGGGACTTAAGGAACTGTCCTCAGTAAAGAATTCAGTAACAACCTCAATTTCTGATCCTTGGATACAAAGGAGTTTCTATAAGCCATATAATCCTTCTGATCAAGGTGTTAATTTTTTACGTAAAACGTTGTTTTCTTCCTCTCCAGCTGAATCCTCTGAGTCAGACTGCTCCAGCCCAAGCCCTATCATCTTCTTAGATGAAGAAGGGTATCAAAAAAGCTTGAAGGCAAAACTTCAGCTGCCAAAAATTCCAGTAGTGAAAGATGGTATAGAGGATTCGGACTCAGAAGTAAGTGAATTTTTTGATAGTTTTGATCAGTTTGATGAGCTGGAGCAAGCCTTGGAAAACTCTTGTAAAATTATTAGGGATCCCATCCTGGGGAATCCCACCCAGAAAAGGAGGACTGCACATGAAAAATTGTCTTCTGCAAGCATTACGATGAATCCTCAGAAATTCAATTTTGATCGTCCCACTCTCCCAGCCAATGTAAAGAAACCAACTCCTCGTAAGCCAGAATCACCATACAGCAGCATCTTTGAGGTCCCGGATTCCCCTCGCCCAGTGAAAACATCAGGGGAAGAGAATGGAGGCTTCTTCAGCCCTATTAGAACATCAGCTTTCAGTCCGCTGGGGAGCTGTGGTTCTTCCGAATGTTTGTGTCGAAGTAATCTTGGTGGAGATGTGACAGGTCAAAATCACCATGATGCAGCTTATAATAGTTACTCGGCATATGCTGATAGTGTTTCATTTGAAATACTGGGTTCTGTTTTTTCTTCCGAGTCCTCATCAGCAAAAGTATGTGCAGGAAATGATTCAAAGCCCAAAAGGATTGCTTTGAAAGAGAAAAAAAGGCAAGCTGCAGATCTCAAAATTAAAACTAGTAAGGAACCGGATAAACAAGCAAAATCTAAACATAAGTCACTTATGATTAGAGATAGCATTCAAAAGTTTGCAGCTGAATTGGTTGAAAAAAGTTTTGGCAGTGCATTTAAAGACCTGCAAAAAGGTGTTTCTTCATGCACCAATGCACTTTGTCATTTGGCTGCTAGGTTGACTTCTTCAGTCTTTCAGATGGCTTTTTATGAGATTGGAAGACGTAGAGCAATGTCCCTGAAGGAGCGTGCCATTAATGGGATTGCAAACTTTTTGGTGAGCGAAGCTATAACTGCTGCTTTAAAAGAGCTGCGTCACGTAAAGAAACAAATATTTACCAACACTGTTGCACGGTTTGCAGCAGACCTTGCTGAAGAACTTGTGTTTGAAGGAATCATGGAAGTATGCCAGTTTTCATATCCATCAACACCTACAGCTTCAGGGCCTTCATCATTTGATTACGAAAACAAAGTGGTAAGATCCTATGCCCGAGATTTGTCTGAATCTGTCATTCAGGAGGCATTTATCGAACTATCTCAGGTTGATGTGACCTTCACAACACAAGCAGCCATTAGTGTTTCCATGGACAATATTAAATATGTAAGTGCAGAAAGTATGTTAGAGTCAACACAGACGTCCACAGTTTTTCCCAGTTTTAATGATAGGATAGCACTAAAGCCAATCCAAGATTCCAAGAAGGAATATACAGTACAGCAAGCTCTGTTTTGCACCTCTGGTGTTGTAAGTTCAATACCTGTGCCCTTGGCTGGAAGAGCTCTTTGTCAACAACAGGCTTCCTCTGATGCTTACAAAACAAAAGTATCCAGTATTCCAAATGCTGATGACAATATGAAAGTATTCAAAGACTCCACTCATCCGTTTTTCACAAGCAGAAAGAGAGAGGAGGAAGTCTCTTCTTTCAGAAATATATATCTAACTTCAGATCACAGCCCAAGTGCTGAAAGTACTCCATCACTCTTTTGTAACCAAAACGATACCAAACTAGCAAATAACAGATCTGGAATGAACAGTAGTTCAGATTTAACAAGTGGGTCAAAAGGCATTAATGCTTTCTCTGGAACTATGGTAGATATGATAGTAAATGAAGCTTATGAAGCCATAACCTCATCTAGAGTAACAAAAGCAGTAGAAGAGTATACAGATTTTTTAACCAGAAAAATAATAGATAAAAAACCTTACGTGCAAGGTATTGGTGAAGACTTCCCCAAGAATATGTTTGCAGATCATTTGACCAAGTATGTCATAAAACAATCTGTGGATGAAAGTAAAACTGTGTTATGCAACACTAGTGAGAATTTAACACGTAATGTGAGCTCACAGGCCTACCGAGATACCAATCTAAAAGAACAGTGTATGGTAAAGAAGCAAGAGACTGAGAAACAAAGTAATATTTCTATAATTGTGGAACAACAACAGTTGCCTTTGAATAATCCATGTAAATTTCTTACTCCAGCTCATTCTGTTCAGTGTTTTTCAGAATCTAAAGATGGTTGGCAGGAACAAAAAGGACATAGGTTTTCTTCGAAATCACCACCACCTTGTTCCACTGTGACTTTTGCTAAGCATGTTCTAGAGGACTGTACTGACATGGAAAGCTGTTCAATAACATGCTTACATAAGCCTTCAAAAAAAAATGATACCCAGAAACTATCAGCAGGAACTTTGAATTACAGGCAGGCCGATTGTTTTCTGCATGCAAATAGCTTTTCTTCAGTGATGTTTAGCAGTGAAGGTGCTTTGCAGATGGAAGAAAAATCAAGTCTCAAACATGGAAATACCTGTTTAATGCCTGATACACCCCCACCAACTCCCTTAGTGCCATATGAAGGTACTTCTGAAAGGAACCTAAGAAAACTATCCAAGAAACTCAAGGGAGAATTAGCAAAGGAATTTGCACCTGCAACACCACCTTCTACACCCTACAATCCATCCATTACTGATTTTTCTGAAACTGAACATGACTCTTTGGAAAATGAGGAATTTATGCTTAAACTCATGCGGTCACTTTCTGAAGAAGTGGAAAGTAGTGAAGATGAAGATCATTCTCAAATGCCTGTTGAGAAAGGGGAGCATTTGGAAAAAACAATTCAGTATGCAGATTGTTTAGCTAGCCATATAGTTTCGATAGCAACTGAAATGGCTGCTTCCCGTTTAGATGGTCAAACAAATGAAAGAGATGCTGGTAGGCAGGCTCAGTTAGGTATACAAAAGAAAATATGCGGATATACTGCATTTATAAATATCCCAGAAGAAACATGCAATTCTTTATGGAATTATGCAGGTGATATGGCAGGAAAAGTCATCAGTGAGGCCAAGAAAGTAGTGAAATCAAGGCATTGTAAACTGTTGAGGTTGAAGCGGGTTAACTGTCAGGTGGATTGCTTTTATCTGAGAAAAGGTGATAAAGATGGTAGTTCAAAAGAAGGATATGGTCCAGTGCAGGACCAGGGGTTGAGGGAGAGAGGTTCATCTGTACTTCCTTTACCCCAAGGTTCAGGCATGGCAGGTTTGACTTCCAAGTACCCGAGCTGTGAAAGTGTGACTGACGAATATGCAGATCATGTCATTCGAGTTTTGAAAAGAGAAGGTGGTAGTGCTGAGCTGTTAATGGATCAGTATGCTAGCAGACTTGCTTACAGGTCTATCAAGTCGGGCTTGCAGCAAGCTGCTAGAAAAAACAAATTGCGATACAACAGAAGGACATTTCCTGGGCAAAATGCACAGGTAAATGGTAAGCTGGAGCTGGTCAAAGCAGAGAATAAAGATGCAGTACAGCCAGTGAAAAGCAGCATTCATTGCTGTGAAGGCCAAATGTATGAAAGGAGTGTTGGCACACAGAGAACAGAATATACTGAGTTGTTGCATTTTTCAGGATCCCTTGCTCACAGTATCACTTCTGATGTCAGGAAGACACTGAAAATGCCGGGAGCGTCTTTGCCGAAGTCTCTAACAGATTCCTGTCTGTATAAAAAGACTGCATTTGATGAAGTCACGGGGGATCTCATTAAAACAAGACTTTCTAGGACATTTCTTCCTTTCTCCCCAGACCATAAACTGTATCATAGTACAGGTAGTATAAATGAAAATGGCTACACTGAAGGCATAATTCAAGCTATAGAACAATATGCTAGAAAAGTAGCAGATGATACTCTAGAAATGAGTTTAGAGTCGGCTATTCTCCGTGTGGCTGAAAACAGAAAAAGTGGCGATAAGCTCTTATATACTGAGAAACTGTCTCCTTTTTCTGGAACTGTCTGTAGATGCTGCAGTATGAAGGAACATCGGTACTGTACAGAAAGTATGTCTCATCATCTACCTGCACAAGAATCCTGCATTCCAGTGAGGCATTTACTTCATTCTGGATCGGGCAGTGCCTGTCAGAATTCAAGAGTGTTCCAGCTTGATATTCCCAAAATTCACGTTGACATAGAACAGAGGACAGTGTTTTCTGACAAAGGGGCTACTGCGGCCATAGAGAAAGCAGAACGAGAGCTTAGTTACACAAGTCTGACAGCTGACAGTGGTATTGGACAAGATGGAGTCAGTTTTGCTGAAAGCCTTACTACTGAAATAATGACATCAGCTATGACTAATATTGGTCAGGCAGTTACCATAAGGTAATACTATTTTTTTTCTTTTTTTGTTGCATTTTGTACCAGAAAAAGTACTGTTAATACAAATATGCGCTCAAAAGGAATTGTAATATATGTTTTCTTAAAAATGCGCACTTTATGTTCTGAATGTTTTCTTTTTTTCTTCTGGTGATATTTAAATAATTCAGAACTGTGAAAAAAAAGCTTTTTTCCGCCTGTGTGAGCTTGAAACCAAGGTTTCTATGTATATCATCATGGTTACGTTCCTGTAGGTGACTAATAAGTGGAACTTATAATTTCAACTTGAAAATACTACCTGCAGTAACAAATACTCTTACAGGTTTTGTTAATCTGTGAGTTGTGACAGAATCTAGGTTTGCTCCCTATTTGTATGTCCTCTTCAGCATCTGGTGCTGACTGAACGAGCCACGCTTTGTAGTATGAAGCCTTAATTTTGATAATGGCCGTGTTGTGATAGTTTCCTTATTATTTGGGAGAAAAAAACCCTCAACCTGTTACTTTAAGAAAAAACAACTTACTAAACCACAATTTGTTATAGAATAGTAATACAATATTTAAGGAATTGACTTTGAAATTCTTATGTATTTAGCAAAGGGTAACGTACTGTTTTCCTTTAATAGGCCTATAAATAGGAAATACATGCCACAATAAATTTGTGACAAACAACAACTGTTTCTTAAAACAACCTGTGCAGTGATTAGAGTCAAATCTGCTCTTCAGGTCCAAGAGCAATCCTTACCATGTTGTATTTTTAAATTTGAGGTAGTATTTGTATTTCTACTGTGTGTTTTTTTTGAGGGCCATCATGACGGACAATAAAATTGATTATTTTGTGTTCAGTGGGTGAAGGTCACAGTGGGACTGAGCTAAATTTTTCAAGGTTGGATATGAAACACATACATACTAACAGCATAAAAGTACTCATGAGATATATATTGTCAGTCTTTGCACAACAGGATTGAGTCCTTCCTCAGTGTATGACAAAAGAGAAAGTAGTCATGTGGTGATGTTTTTCTATACCTACAGTATCAAAGATGACACTTCACTTAAAAATTGTAGTCAGAATATGTCAACAAAATGCAGGCTTCAAAGAAATATTGTTTATTAGTAAATTTGTAACGAGGAGGCGATATGAGAGTTTTACTGTGGCAAAATTTATAAATGTTTTTTAACGTTGTCATGTAATGTGTGCTAGTTAATGCTTACGTTTCTTGAGAAGCTGCCTTGTGTGGTGTAGAGAGCTGCTGCTAGTGCTGGTATAACTAAATAAAAATGGGGAGAAAATGACCTTTGTACTACCCTGGTGGGTTCCAGTTCAAGCTACATATTTGCTTTGTATGTATATAGATAATCTCAGTTTGCCCATGAAAGTTAGTTCGTAACTGCATGTTCTCATTTTGTAAATTTTTGTGTGTAAGGAATTCAGACTTCTTTAAATCAGTTTTTTGAAGTATCTTCTAGAAACTACCTTTTATAGACTATGTTTGATCGATTGTTTTTTGGATAAAAAAATTAAACTTATTTCCTGAGGGAAAAATTCTGTACAAGCCATGCATTGCTACACTTTCTTGAAGGAGGAAGACAAATATTTTTCTACAGAAAGATCTTTTTAAAGAATGGACTCCTAACATTTTAGACACCAGCTCATACTTAAGCAGTTTGCCTACAATAGCAGACCACCTAGCTGCTTGTACCAAAAGCAGGCTGGGGAAAACAGCCAAACTGTCCTATGGTGAACAAGTTCAGAAATTGTAAATTTTCTGCTTGAAAAGTGTACGTTGATACACAGTCTTCAAGGCTACAATGCCTTCTGTGCTTTACAGCAAAAATCTTCCAAATGTGAGAATTATTTGTGCCACTCACTTTGACTTGTAGTGAAAGAATTCCAAATAGCAATCCCTGACCAAAGGCAGTTGGTGTTCCGGATTAATTTGTTTGCACCATTTCTTGTGTTGAGGATAGGGTACAAATTAAGGGATTCCTCTCCTTTTCTTTATCTTTGGAATTTAATGGCTTTGAAATGGTGTTAAATTGATTTGAATGAATTAATACAGATCAGCATGAAATGCAGTGACGTTTTTGTCTTAAATTTTTGTTTAGCTCTGTTGGAAGAGAAGGATTTCACTCTGTTGAATCTGTTGTTAGCCAGCAGATGAGTCTTAGTATTGGTGATGATAGCACTGGGAGTTGGTCCAATCTAAGTTTTGAAGATGAACATCCTGATGAGAGCAGCAGTTTTCTTCACCTCAGTGACAGGTAACTATAAACATGCTCGTGTAGTTAAAAAGTTATCTTGACATCAAATAACTTGTCATGAAGTGTTTTTTTCCTGGAGCTTGGGGGAGAAGAGATTTTGTCTTCAGCACACAATGACTTTTTTATTAAAAATGGCTCTAATATTATGGTTTTGTTTTCTTTCAAAATATTGTTGGCCATGAATGTTCATATTTTAAAATACGTGGAGTATGTATTGTCATCGACGTCAGGGAGTCACATCAAGTAAAACCGTACATATAAAATTTAAGTATTAGCAAAAGATGGAAACATTTTAAAAACAACTACCCTGTGTAAAATACAACCTGAGAGTACCATTTAATAAGTTGTGCTCTAAAATATTAAAACTTAATCATAGAGAATCCCTTTTTATATAAATTCATTTTTTCTTGAAAATAAGTAATACTAGCTTAATTTGCATGAGGAGCTTTTAGAGCTGTTTTTGTCTTTTTTGGTGCTGGTATTTATAAACTACTCTAACTGATATTGGTGGAATATGTATACACTGCTAACCATGGGCTTGCAGGTGTGTGATATTGGAACTTACTTGTTCAGGGTAGTAGCTTCTCACTACACTTTCCCTGGCTGATTGATAGCTAACAAATATTAAAATGGGAATTCTAAAATCTGCAATGTCTGCCTGTTGCCAGGGAGAATTATACTGGGAGTTGTGGCTTGAGCTTCTATATAAGGAATATATGAGGAATGAGTAAACTTAGTTTTTTATGATTAACACTTACGTTACTGTAGAAAGTCCAGCATTTCTGTTGAAGAATAGCAGAAGTGGGGGAAAGGTTTTTTTCTTTAGTTAGTATTTCCAGCATCTCTGATGTTAAAGGAAGTATGGGAGATGTACTTCCTTGTGTAATATACAAGTAGGTTATTTGGTACCAAAGTGAAACTGCTCAGTTAATTATTTTTCTGCAATATTTTTCATGTTTTGCTTAACTAAATAATTTAAGCCAACCACTACTGTAATTTATCACTCATAGAACTTAATTATTTTGTAAAAGAATACATTAACTTAGAGTTACTTTAATAAAACATCATCTGTTGAATGAGTGAAAACGAGCTAGACTTACATGATGAAATTCAGAGTATAAGGAAGAATATTCAGCATCTTGGAAGTTAAAAAAAGAGAATAAAATATAGGTTAGTGGATACTGGGGAAGAAAGTATAAAAAAATTGCTGGACCTGCCATATTTATGTTGTATATGTTACTTGTTTATCACCCCCAAAACAGATATAAATGAAAAGAAGGCAATTTATATAACTTGGAAGAAAATGTGTGGCTCATTAGAGGAGGAATGACCTAAATTAGCTCACAGAAGGGGAGGCGTAATTAGATAGCAAGGTGTTGGCAGGAGAAACTAACATACGCAAATTGATCAGCTGATTTTACAGAACTGACTGTGAATTGGTGACAGCACGTGTGTTCATTTGTGTTGCTGAGGTTTAGCAGGTGGAAATGACAGGATCTGGGGTTATTACCCTGAGTAAAAAAAGATACCTGGGGGAGACCTGTAACAAGAAAAGGTTCAGTAATAACACCATTGTTGCGGTTTAACTGCAGCTGGCTACTGCTGCCCACACAGCCAGTCACTCGCTCCTCCCAGGGTGGGATGAGGGAGAGAACTGGAAAAGTGAAAAAACTCATGGGTTGAGACAAAGACGGTTTAACAAGTAAAGCAAAAGCCAAGCATAAGCAAAGCAAAACAAGGAATTCATTCACCACTTCCCATGTGCAGTTCCATTTGAACAGATGTTCTTTAGAGAACTTGGTAAAGTTAGTTATGCAGGGGATTGCTTGTATCTTCTGCTTTTTGTGCCTGATGTTAGTAACCTAAATTTAGAAATAAAATAGTTTTAGGCTTTCTCTATAGTTAATGTATGGGTATAAGCGTAGGCATGGACATAGGCTTTTCCAGGGGATGCATCAGGGCATCCAGGTTAGGTTATAATTCAGAGCAGAAGCCTCTTGCTTTTCTTGTTGCTCTTCTGGTGGCTAATGCTGAGTAGCTGCATGAACCATTATAGAAGCATTATAATGCCTTTCTGTTTATTACTTGTTCTGTGGTTACAGAACTTTTATTTTAAAGACTGTTAATTTGGCATCCGAAAACAGAATTTTGAAATTAGGATCCAGGCAGGCATACTGGAAGGCAGTAGAGGTGATACTGTTACCGGCAAACTCTTGAAAAGAAATTAGTCTCTTGAAATGTTCCTTTCCACTATTTTGCTGTTTGCCTTGAGTGGTATGAGTGGAAAAGAGCTTCAACAGTCACGTAAAACTTAGGTGAAGAAAGCATCTTCTTGCAGCAGTTGTTCTCTGGAGTTAGTTCATATATACTTCTCATACTATCTATAGTAGACAATCCCACTTTCTCAAAGAATGCTCCATATCTGGTAGTCCTGTTCTTGGAAGGCTTCCAGACATGCTGGGGGAGGTATGAAGTTGGGGAACAGAGATTTAATCATGAGTAGCTCAATCTTGTACATAATCACAGGCTTAACAAACTCAACTATTTATAATGACTAAAGGAGTGTAATGGCATGGTCCATTTTTTTCAGTTCTTTGCATTGGGTTGAATGTAGACATGGGATAAATGAGTATTTTTATGAACTGGGAGTGAAGTAATCTTTATAGTATTATTTTCACAGATTTATAACCCCCCCCCCCCATTTTTAAAGGTTCCACTTGCAGAACAATATTCAGAATTGAAAAAAAAGAAATTATTTACTCTAGGAATTCCTTCTCATCAGGCTGCTGGAGATCATTACTGGATTTTTGGAGTGAGTTGGAAGGATTTTGATTGTGCAGTTGTCTTCACAATGCATAATTTTATTAACTCTTAGCTAGTCCTTAAGCAAATATTGCAGTCGTAATCCATATTTCTATGAGTAATCATTTTGAAATTGTTGAGCCTGTGTAAATGATGACCAATATGCTTAGAACTGAGGACAGAATTCCTGCTAGCACTGATCTGGAAGATTAATGAGTAAAAATTACTACTTTGACCTGTGTACTGAAACTTACTAGTTCTGCAGTATTGTGCACATTGCTGCTCTGAGTAGCACTGGCAGTCAGGTTTGTACTCTCTTCCGGCAAACATGTTTAGGAAGTTTCAGTGCTCTTGCATTAAATGTCTTGACGAAACAGTTGTAAGGAAAATGAAGGTTCTAGTTTGAGCTATTGTTCTTTTCTAGTTCAGCCGTGTTCTCTTCTTCTCCTGGCAGTAATGGTAACAGCAGTAGCTGGAGCAGTCTTGGTTTAGAAGGGGATATGTATGAGGAGAATTTATCCTTTCCAACATCAGACAGGTTGGTTGAGCTGAGAAATATAAACCAGATGGGTTCCTCATAATTAATGCATGAAATAATAATTTTGGAAAATAAAAATAAAGTGCATTTTTTATGCTGATACATTAGTCACACTCTTGTCACTTAATCACAATATGATTTTTCATTAATTAATCCATCCTGAATGATTAAATTTTGCTATGCTAAAATGATGAATGTGTTCTGCTTGCAAAATGAAAGGTCTCTTTTATGCATGTTCCTGCCTGCAGTTTTACAAGTCTTTAGATTTGCTTTTCTTTCGTGCAAACTAGAGCTTGCTTCCTACAGGATTTCTTTTTTTTTCTTTGTTTTTCTTTTTTTTTTTTTTTTAGCTTGTGTAAACTTTCAAAATTGCTTAGTAATTGATTTTCAATAGAACATTTATGACTTACAGATTTGAGTAATGTATAACTATTCATACCTGTGACATAAGATGGTTTAACTTTTTCACATACGGAGCAAAACTATTAAAATCAATGTTTTCTTCTTTTTTAAAATATCTTGGTGTTACAATCCTTTTTAACACGCTTCTCTTGTTTCTTTCTTCTCATTTTCCTAAATGTGAAGTGGATGATAAATCTGTTTCCACCATGGAGTGGTTTGAGAAGCAAAGCTTCTTTTCATGATCACTCCTTAATTCTTTTATGATCTTCCTGTCCTTTAACCTTCATTATAATCTTAGGATTTACTACATTTATTGTGCATATATTGGATTGTATTCGTATTTTTGTTTGGTTTTTTTTTTTAAATACAGTGATGGGACAGAAGATAAAGATGAAGATTCCAAGGATGCTGTAGAAGGTAATGTCAGTTCCAGCATATACTACTGTTCTTGTCCTGTGCACGCTACATTAATTTTTTTTTTCTTTGCTTTTGTAGTCTGCAAAACAAGGTGACAACCCTGTTACCTTATTCATCATAATGGATGTCAGCCAAGTGTCAGAATGTATTCTTAGATTAATATCCTACATATACCTCTTAATGCACTGAAATTTACAGCCTTCAGGAAACAATAGTTTCTGATGCTCACACGAGCTTAATAACATAAACTAGGGAACTCTGATCAGCTTGTTGAAAGCATAAATTTATATGCATAGAATAACTTCTTTTTAAAATACTTTTTAAAAAAAGTATAACTTTTTAAAATAAAGGAGCCATGGGAATCGTCTGCATTGCTGTGTTTGAGATGCTGAAGAAGTTATTCAAACTGGACACATTAACCTTTGGAGAGAGTCATGGGAAACAATGAAAAAACTTGTATTTGATGCCTTTGCTATATTCTCTTTCTTCTTAGTGAAATATAAAATGGGGTTTGTCCAGCATCTTGTTACAGCTTTGTGGCTTGTAGAGGATCTCTGTGCTCTGGTTCCAGTCTGATTGCCAAAGGTTGTTAACTCACATGAAAACAACCTGCATGAATACATGAATACGCAGTGTATGAGTGGGTTTTAAGAGGAGCTGATATTAGAGCAAGTTGTAATAGAGCTCTTCTTGTGTTGGGTATTTTCTGAAGATGAAATAAGCATTTCAAGAAACCTCTCCTACTTACTTACAGAGGATATTGGGCCATGTTGCACATCTTCAAATAGTCTTGATGTAAGCAGAAAGATGTGTGGGGTTTTGTGGCGTTGTTTGTTTTTATTTTTTGTTGTGTTTTTCCCCTCCTTTTAAGCTTCTGGAAAAATGTTTGTAAATGGACAACATCTCTTATTAAATTGGGTGTGACTGTAAGGTTATAAGAAAAGAAATTATTCAGTATTTTCCCTCAGAATAATTGTAATTGCTTTCTTTTGGTCTCAGCTTTAAAGAGTTCCAGCATCTCAAATATTCAGGTTGCTCCATTAGAACAGTGCTTGTTTTTTTTCATTTACACAGTTTAGGTGTCACCTACTGTCTATAGTGCAACAGACTGCTCTGTATTCTAGTGAAATTTTTCCAGCTTAATCTCTTCACCATCTCACTACTGTTTTGAAAAAGCTCTTTCTGTTGCTGTCATTGTAGGACCATTTAAATAGTATGCTGGTAGAAAACCTTTGTACCTGGTCTTACACATTTGGAAGTTCTGTTTGTGTCATACCTGAAAATGTCTGGCTTTTCCTAGGGTGACTGAGGCCTTGTTCACCAAAGAATTTGAAACAAAACCTTGTTATTACCACATGTACATCTATTTTATAAAACTAAAAAACATACCAAAATTTCCCAGTGATACATTACCACAATGCTTTCCATCCACTATGTGTTGTAATTTTTTTTTTTTTTTATGATTGGTTCTTTCCTTTCGCAAAAGCACAGTTCGGTTTGACAGTGCCAGTAGTTATTTTTCTCCCTCTTTTACTTCCTGGGGGAATCTGTTTCAACTTGCTTGACTTTGACATTTGGGAATTTAGCCTTACATACTGCAGTTTTCATAACCTTGATTGGAAGAGTAGTGAGATTGCAGTAAACTGAACATGAATATATGTTTTAGTTGCAAATATATTCCATTCTTCTAAAGGGTCAAGTTCAGTAGTCTGAAAGTAGAGACTTCAAGAACAACTTGGAGAGCACTATGTACTTGCTTAGTTGTTTCTGAGAGTGTGACAAAGGATTGCTCTGTGGTAGCTGGATACAGCAACTCGGTGTGGGAACAAAAGATGACAATGCCGTAGTTCCTAAGTGTTCCTAGCACAACTGTTCTTCCTGTGTTAATACTGTGTTAATTTTTGGAACTTACGATATAAAAAAGTGTTGAAAAACTGGATGTGCCTCAGTAAAACCATCAGTATATTTTGGAAAAACTCATAGACAGTCTGACCGATACAGGAAAGAATTCTGACAATTTTTAAAATCAGTAGATGAAGGCATAGCAAAAAATAGCAGCTGGAAATTTAAGCAACTGATGGACCATGTGAGAGCCATTGCTGTTCAGTTTATGAAAGGCTGTGTTAAATTCCTTGTCATTTGGAATATACATTATAGTTTATCTTGTAATACTCAGCTATGTTTGCACACAATTGTAAATGGGATAAACAGTACTTTGTTATGTGAAAGTACTGGAACACTTCAGACCAGCATGATTTTTTCTTCCATATTATCTGTGTACTAAATTGAGGTTTTTAAGATAGTAGAATCTGTAAGCAGTAAACTACAGAGATTTTTTGAAACAAAACTACAGATTTGATGATTTTATTTTTAATATTAGGTTTGGAGCAAATCCGAAAGACTTTATCAATAGCGAATATTGATCTGGAACGAAATCTAGTGGACCCCCAGCTCAGAGCAGCACTCCAGTGGCTGGCAGCTTCTGAAACAGAGGTACCTGATCTTCACTTCCGTGACACTGCCTCAAGGGAATTTGTCTTTGTAAGTACTCAGGTTTGATGAGTGGTGGGAAAGGATTATCTGGACTTCATTGGCTGATACACCAGCTGCTACTACTTCATTTGCTATTCACTGTTGAGAAAAATCATTGTTTAAATCCTGAGAGGTCAAAATGGAACAGCCTTGTTAGGCTGTGTATATACCACACATAAACCAGTATTATCAAAGCTGCATTAGCTTGTTTCACCAGTGGTGTACTCCAAAAGGGATACAATGACAGCATTTTTGTTTGAAAAAACAGAATTTGGTGAAAATTGTACTTTTTCAAGCATTTTTTAATTTTGTGTTTAATTGTCTATAAATTGAATCTTTCTGAGAACTTGGTCATGCAAATTAATTTCTAACTTAATATGTTCTGCCTAGGGGTTTTTTTGCTAGCCAAGACACATTTTCTTGTTTGGAAAAAAGTTTGGTTTCTGAGTTAATATTAAGTATGTCTTTATTCTGTAAGCAACTGAAACCAAAGCAATTGAGAAAGAAGACTCAATAAGACTGCTTTATTCTTAGGTGCCTTTATTAAGGTTTTATAGATTGAATTTAATTTCTTTGTGACCCAAGAGAAAGCGCAACTTTAAAGAATTAGGCTTTAGCAATTTGTGTCTCTTTGGGAAGGCTCAGTATTTTGGTATGCATATTGTCCTGAGTATTTCCATCACAAACGTGTAAGAGGAACGTATTCCTGTAAAATCATCAAAATTACTCTTTTGTGGCTGCACATCAAACTGCACATGATAATCTGGAATTTATTACATTCAATATATATTTTTTAGTCTTCTACCAAGGAATTACATTACCTGGCTATTGAAAGGCTAACTTAATATATGTATAAGCATTGTCTCTAACGATGAGATTCATAGGAACAATAAATTATCAAAGATTTAGGTTTTGTGATCTGGTAGTATGAAAAAGCATTAATGTGATGCCATTAGTATGGTTTTAATAATTAAGATCTTGCCAAAACCAACTTAACGCGCATATCAGTATATTAAGGGAGGACAAGCTTGCTCTCAGTTCTGAAATTTAGTGTTGAGTCTTCAGCTTGGTGCTTTCCAAAGCTCACATCATTGTTTCAGGAGACAAGGGGAGTGAGTGGGAAGTAGAGGTCAGTATGACAAAACAGACTCCCAAACGTTGATGGATGTGTGCACCTATGGTGCTTAATTACTATAGGCTTAAGAGTGTGAAAAGTATCTAGTGGCCAGTCCAGATTGTACCTGGTCTGAAGTGTCCTGAGACTGGCTTCTCCCTTTCTAGCCCACAGAGACAGTGACAATTTGAGGGTGTTTTTTTGCCTGTGTAACTGTGTGGTATGTGTGTTTGATTTTGAGATTAGGAAGTTTTTATTTGAAATAACCCAGAAAATTAGGAAATGTTTTTTTGACATGTAGAAGTATATCCCCTATGCTCCTTTCTCTGGAGCTGGGTATGTTTGATTTAGAATTATTTCAGGAATATGCTTTGTTGTGCGTTAGTTCTAATACTTAGAGTGGACTTTATGCTTTCATAAACTAGAAGGCAGTTTGAGAATACTTTTCTCCATTTTTGTGTTATTTGAAATTGTTTGTTTTAATCCTTACATTTGTATGCTCTTCTCTTTGTGCCTTAACACAAAGAAGAAAATTCTTCACTTTTTCTGTTCTCACATGCCTGGCGCAGCGTTCCCTGAAGTTTTTTTGATGGGAATGAGTTGGGTTTACAGTCTTTCTTACCTCATGATTTTTTTGCAATCTTTTGAAGATCTGTTCATCTGTTTCATACTTGTTGTATGCAGTGTTGCAAGTACTCAGGTAGGATAGTGGTAGGACCCACAAGTGTTAATTTTATTTTGTGTGTGTGTGTGAGAGACCTGTATCTTACACTGCAACATAATACATAAGCCAGAAAGTAGACGGTAGGTGCCTATTTTTCTAATTTTTCCTCAAGTGTCTTATTCTTCTGCCAGCTCTGAGTTAATAGATTTCAAAGCTGTGATGGTACGATTTGAGCCAATGCTGAAAGACACGGGAAATGTATTATTAGCTGGCTGTGTGTCTGAGCATCACTCCGGCTGCCTTAATAAGAGAATATACTGGGAAGAGTACTCTGGAAAACAGAAGTGTCTGTTATGTATGCACTTCTAAAAAATGATAATATTTTTCAACTTGATACTTCAGTCATAAATTGATACTGAGTTGACACCTGAAGATAAGGCGTAAGACCTTCAGGCAGGCAGTTAGTCATGCAGTCTTGAAAATGCTACCGTAGTTAATTGTTGCACTTAGTTTTATAGACTATTTTTAGTTCTCCAGGTTCAGGTATGTTAAAAGAAATTGAAATCCTGTTTCCCTCCCCGGGGACAGGGAAGGATTACGTGTTTTTTATTCCATCCCATTTCCCAGTTGGAACGATCTCTGACCCAGACTTAAAACGTGGCGTTTAAGTCAGGAACAGTCGGTCCGAGTTCTGTCACTTGTAAAGCTGAGCAAGCACCTCCAGAGGGCGCTGCAGCCCAGCGGGAAGCGAACCCAACCCCGATGTCCTGGTCACTGGCCAGCTGTGGGCTTTGGGGCAGCTCATGGGTACCTTGGGAAGTTACCTCAGTTATGTGGGGAATGAACCCGGGCTTTAGATTACACTGAAAACAGTAATTTTCAGTATAAGCAGTTGGTGAGTTCTGGAAGGGAGGAAAGGCTTGTGTTAGCTGTTCACAGCAGGGTAAGGAGCCACTGGTGTGATGTGGCTGTATAAAAGGCAAAAATACTCCTGGCATGTACCAGGCAAGGTATTACTTGCTGCAACTCAGTATGAACTCTTACTTGAGGGTACATGTTATGCTCAGCAAAGCAGAAAGAAGTTAAATACCTATTTATGAAACAAAATACGTTTGTGATGAGCAATAACAAGAAACCAGTAAATTAGAGTAGATAGTTCTTGACTTCTTTGAGAAGCCTGGCAGTGTGGATATGCAAGTGCCTGGATTGAAAAAACACATATATTCAGTTTTTAATCAGACCTTACCTAGCTGTTTTAAGATTCCTGTTTTGAATCGACTCTAATATTTCCCTTGTCTGACAGTAACAAACTGATTAATCATCTAAAGAAATAGTGAGATTAAGTTCTGAACTCTAAATTAAAATTTAGGTGCCACCTCTGTAGTTTTACCATGGTGGAATCTTCTTTGGACAAACGTTTTAAACTGTATTTGCTGAAGTAGATATTTGGACATTAGCCAAATTTTCCTCTGGCAGAGGAAATAAAAATGACCACTATTTTATAAACCAACAAACATAATTTACGAAATTGCATGTTTTAGACTATAAAACTCTTATTTCCTGTACTCTCCTTCAAAATTCACAGAAATAGCTACAGATTTCAGTCTCTTTTTTGTAGAAAAGTTGTCTTTTTTTTTTCCACTGAGAAAAGTTTCAAGGTTTCAGAATAAATTGTTCTCAGGATTAGAGAGGATCTTTTTTTGCTTGTTCAAGTCAGTTGTTTGCTCAAGAAGTTAATTGTTCTATATATGTTTTTATGCTTACATTATTTCTGTCAGTTCCATCACCTACCTTCTTGCAGCTGGAACATCATCTAGGTGAAGAAGAAGTGAAAGATTGTCTTCATTTTTAATAGAGTTTTATATTGGAATCTGACAGGTCTTATAGTAGAAACTTTATGATTTTTTAATTTTGTAGCTGTAAAAGATAATTCTCTAAGCACTGTTTATAACTTTTTTAAAACTTAATATATAGAATATCATGGTAGGAACTATAAAAGGCCATAAAAATCTACAGTTCCAAAGAGTAAGTCAAGTGTTTAAATTGTGTTTACTAAATGCAGCATTAACAGGTGTCCAGAAAACTACAGAGAATAAAGTTTGTTCGTGTGGACGTTAGGTTTTTTGATTGTTTTATTTAGTTTTTTGTTTTAACTAGAAGTTGTTTGATTTTTTTACTCCTGGGCAAACTGGCAAATTCATTCTTTCCTTAGGGTAGGCTTTCTTACGTATATAGCTGAGCTTGACACATAAGCAATGGAAGAATTTTTTGCTGGGACCCTGGGCAAAAAAAAATATTTTCAGCTACACTGATCTCTGCTCCTGAGTGGTAGTTTAACTTAATTGTCACCTTTCCTCTTCCCCAAGATGTTATAATTTCCCAACTCTGAAGACACTGTTTTCATTGAGGGTAGTGTCTCTGCCACCCGAACCACACTATATGTTGTGAAAGGAAAATCCACATCCTTTTATTAAGACTGAGTTTTGACTTTTTATACATGCATTATTGGCATGGGAGGGGTGGCAGTGTCTTAATCTTGTGTTCAGAATTTCCTGTTTTCTGCAGTCTTGATGAACCACAGCCCTCATACCTGTGGCACCACATAATTTGAAAATGTTGCTCCCTCCAGAAGAAAGCTTTGTGCAAACTGCCCTAACGAAAAGTGCCTGGTTCTTGCGGAAGTTTTTGTTTTTATAGATGTGGGGATAACGATTAACTCATTACAACTGATCTCTTGTGACCTAATGTTTCAAGAATAACTTCTGTAACTGTTCATCAGGATGTCCCAGTCAAAATATTTTGTTTTGTGTTGCTCTGTCTCCCCTTTAGCTTTCCAGAAGACTGCAAGAAAGGGATTGGAAAGTTGGAGATCTCTTGCAAGCGGTGCTGAAATATTGTGAAATGATAGAGAAGGCATCTGATGGAGAGCAAGCTCTAAATAAGTCTTTCGTTGGTTGGCTTCTGGAAAATGTCTGAAAAGTCCACAGATGCAACATTCTTCACTTCATTCCTCTTCTGAAAGGAGATAGAAAGAACACAGATGTATAAACTAAAATTCAGCTAGTGAATGTTTAAGTAATAGTCAGCAATTAAAAGACTTTGAGGTGAAAGTCAAAATAGCTGTGCTGTGCTTTGTGATACTGTGCACATGGTATGTTTTATTCAGTCCGTAATCGGTATTGTCCTCTCACGCATAACTTGTATTTACTGCTGTGTTCAGACCATTGAAATATTTATGAAAACATCCCTTGTCTATGATAGTAGTTCAGAGGAGGCAGTCTCAGGCATGATATTTAGGATTCCCACTGTGCCAGGATAGCACTTTTTTCCACTCCTGTGTGTGCTATATTCACAGCGTGACTAAGAGCACTGATTTCTGCAAGGATCTGTTCTGGAATACTGTGCTGTAGACAATGGAAAAAATTTCCCATCTTCGCCAGGCCTTACGTGCCCAAGAGCACCATTGCCAGGAAGAAAATTGTGACCTGCCCAAACAGCCCCTAAATAGCCAACTTTATCAGGTTTAACTTCATGTGAAGGTGGGAGAGTCTGCTCTGAATTGCTGAGGTACAAATACATGTTCCCTTTTGTTGACTACCATAGAGCTGATAACTTCTGGTAGAAGGGCAGAGTGCGTAGTTGAACATAATTTCATGCATAATTCTTCAGCAAGGTTTCCTGCAGCTTTCCAATCAAATTTAAAATGCTAAATTTTTTACTGAAGCTTTTTGTATGCAGATACTTCTGTGACACTAATTCCGTGTCAAAGAATTTGTACATTAGTCACACAGATGTATTAAAAGTAGCAGATAGAAATTTATGAGGATTTTGGCTTTTTGACTAGTTTTAATTCTTTATTTCTTAGCATTCACATGAATTTTCTTTTCAGTAATAAAGATAATTTTGTTACTCAGTGAACACGTAAGCATTTTAGCAAAGAGAGCTAATTAAAACGTAAAGGGGAAATTTCTTGCAAATTGATTTTTTATTTTTGTTAACTACCTTCACTGAATTTTTTTTAAAGGGACTTTTAATCAAATGTTTTTAGCAGTCTCATCAGGTTTCTCACCAGTGTTGCTGACTTGCCTTTCTGTCTGAGGGGAAATCTGGACCTTTACATACCCTGTGGTTTGAAAATGTTTTTTTGGGTTTTGTTTTTTTTTTATATCCTTTGAGAGAAAAAGGCACGTGCTGGTAATTACAAGGTTGCCACCTCAAACTTACAAAAGAATCATAGAACCTTACTTATTTTGAATGAATAAAAAAAATCTTTAAGGCTTTTTCACAGAAAAATAGACTGTTGATATGGTGCACAAGTTTGTTACCCCAAACAAGGAGAGAGAGATGATCTCTAAATTTATTCTGAATTTGAACGGTGTATGTACAATTCTGATTTCTCCTACCCCAATATCTTCATGTTTCAGGAAGGCATTCCGCTGACCTTTTTGTAAAGACCTGGTTTGTTTTTGTCCTCGTTTGTCATCTGGATTTCTGCCTTGGATCTCACAAAGTTCACCTTCCTCACAGAGCTAAAGATTTTTAATGTTTTTGTATGTGGA
Organism: Oxyruncus cristatus; assembly: GCA_013399855.1. Classification (NCBI taxonomy): domain Eukaryota; kingdom Metazoa; phylum Chordata; class Aves; order Passeriformes; family Cotingidae; genus Oxyruncus; species Oxyruncus cristatus. Next base: position 2,263,086 of record VXAY01004719.1, on the reverse strand, counting down.
CATACGTGTGTACACATGTGCATACACAGATAGATATGTATGTATATCTGTTTGTGTATGACATCTCACCAATATGAACTTTAAATGCAAACTTTTGCCACTAAATTAAAGTTCTGTTACACTCATAGTTTTATTACCTCACTTTGTATATCATTTCACTGATGGCAAAATCTATGTATTCCATGTGACAAAAAGACCAAAACCTACTTCAGTGTCTTTTGTTATAGGTAATATAATTCCAGGTGTCAGGAATGATTTTTCTCTAGATCCCAAAGCAGGGCAGGTGAAGTTATCTTAATTACCATGTTTGGAAGATGGGCCTAGTAGCAAATATTTTTTAAGAACTGTACAAAAGTTATCTGGATTTTTTTTTTGCTCCTCCATCCCCATACTCCTATTTTTTGAAGGTTGACTTTCAGTGTTGTTTTAGACAAAAATTTGAAACCATTCTCTGGCTGTATCATCTTCCCTAGTAAAAATTTACTTATAAAATTGAAATGCCAAGAAAATAAAATACTCAAAGCAGTGCCTTGGTGGTAGGTTTTGCTCACCAAGTGAAATTTCAGGATATGAGGATACAAGTAGTAATAGTAAAGTGTTTCTGCACGTGTCCAAATTGAGAAAGATATTGAAAGTATTGTGAATGCGCAGAGCTGTACATTTGATAAAAAAACCATGCAACAAAACACAACCAACAAAACAACACCACAGGAACAGACATTTTTTAACTGATTTATTCAGTATGTTGGATTATATAAATTTGAAGTGTTTTTTCTTTCTAATTACCTCTGTGGAGAAGGGCAGAAAATTGTGTGATTCCCAAAGCTTACAACTATTCAGGAAGTTAAATAGACAGTAGTTGCACTAAGAATTATTTTTATAAATGGAATCTTTTTTTCAGACTGGATCAAATATCTATGTAAGTCTTAATTGGTGTTATATTAAGGAAAAACTTGTTTTATTAGCCTCTGAGGAAAGAAGCATAGTTTCCAAATTTACATGAGAAAAATGTTGTAAAATACTTCATTTTTACTGAAAACAAGCAAAGAAACCAAACCAGTTTTCTACATAAATTGTTTTAAATTTATTCGGAGTGACTTGATTTTTCTCCTTGAGTATGAAATTAGGAAAGCTTTAAACTAGCCTGGCAAAATTATTGTAATTTAATAATTTTAATAATCTTTGGAAAACCTTACTCTGACGATATCTAACTGGTGCTGTCTGCCATATTAGTGAGAAAGCTCTTCTTTGCTAGTGAGGGTCTTAAATTATGCTATTACTGAGTTTATTTAAAACTCCTGACCACAGATAGAGAAGTGTAAGTGAAAACTAAAAATGTGAAAGACCACATTCTGGTCCGTTTAAAGCAGACAACTCTGCTTTATAAACAAACATAAAAAGGTAGAGTTTATTTCATCGTGCATTTTTTCTGTATGGGAAACCCTGGTAATCTAATTTTTAAGTTGAGGAAAGTATATCCAATGATGTTATGGTTTCAGAAATCACCCAGACACTTCATAAATACATTTGGTGTTCTGAGAAATGGAAGTGTCAGGATGCTTTGTAAGATTCTGTGGAAAAAAGTACTTTGAAAATAGTCCCTCTATAAATTAACGATTAAAAGTTGGCCATATTTAAAACAAGTTTAAACATTCAGAATGGGGTGCATATACAGAAGTATGCGTAAAGCCTTAAAACCAAACAAAACTCAAACCCATATGCTAAAATTAAAGAGGGTTTGCTGTCTCAAAATAAGGATGTGAAATTGTAGCTAAGACGGTGTACTTGGATGCAGTTTCTGTAGTATCTTTGTTCTTGAGTTTTAAAAGGTTGTGTGAGCTTTTTAAAAAAAAGCCAACCAAAACTCAAAAACTCAACAATCCACATTCCGAGACTAATTAGGTCTCTCAAAAATGGTATCAGATTTTAAATGTTACATTTTCCAATGTAACTTTGTCTGGGACCTTTTCTATGAACAGCCACACATTGTTGGAGATGGGAACACAGTGAATAGTAAACATTGTCACCAGCGTAAACCCCTGTAGTTTTAGACAGTTGATTAGCAAATTAAAATACGAGATTCAGGAATGATTTTTAGTGTAAGAATTTCAGCTTTTCAGCAAGAGCCTCTGCTGTCAAGCGTTTACTGTGCTTGAGCTCTGAAGGGACAAGTACAGAGCCCAGCCACTGTAGTCACTTTATTTTGCACCATCTTTGTACATTCCTATTGTATAGCTGGAGTTGTAGTTTTAGAGGGCCTTTGTTCTGTTTTAATGTCTGAATAGTATTTAATACTAAAATTTATTATAATTTGGTGGAACTGCTGCTTATTTGTGCAGTGTTACAGTAATTCACAGCCCAGTTAGTGATGCAATTGTATACCAAAAGCAGTTTGAATAACTATAAATGTTTATGTAACTGTACTCAATGAATATGAAGGTCTTGTACTGTATAATGCTGACAAGTTTTGCCATTTCAGTAATTTAACTATATTCAGTTTTCAGATTATGAACTCCAGGTTGCACTAAATTTGTCCTTGTTTAAGCAGTGGCTTAAAATAAAACACATTTCACTGGCTTGGAGAGTGCTGTCGTTTCTTGTAAATTTGTGAAATACTATTTTTCTTTTCAGCTAACACATCTAAGACTGGTCTCAGTCAGTGGTTGTGTGAAGGCACTTGAAGAATGGTATGGTAAATAATGTATCAGTAGATGGCATACTTCTTACAGAATTAAATTGGTGTCCAGCCGGAAGCAAGAATGCTGTTCTCCTGTCTTTGGATTGAAAGGTAAACCCATCGTTCCACTTACATGCAGTAAAGTGTCACATGGACTCTAGTCTCAACACAAGTAGGATATAATAACCAGTCTACCTCAGCCTCATCTTGCCTGGAAGCTAGGTTAGGAATGTTGCCTTGATATTTCTGTGTGGACTGAAGTTGGACTTTGGCACCTTGTACAGTATTTGGGGAATTGATTTAGAACCCAGCTTTAGAGTCTTCTGGACAAATGAAAGAATACACTGCTAATGAAAATGTATGAAACCTGAAGTTTCATAGGCTTCTTCAAAATCCTCAAGTGTTTGGTATCTGTTGAAATACACCAAACAGCATATTGTCAAATACACCAAAATACTAATGCTGAACAGACACGATGTGCACAGGTACCAGTTCTAAGATTTAGAAGTACTGCCATTGCAAATGCTTTTTGATGTATAAGTTGTGAATCTACTAATCTCATCTTAAAGTTACTTTAAAAACAGTAAACACAAGCAACTGTCCCGATTATTTTTGCAATGCTTGTTTAAAGGAGGTTTCTATAGTATTTGGAGATTGCTTCCAAAAGTAGCATTCTTTTGTTTCATTACCGTGTCTGTTCCTAAGATTTTTTTGTTTGGGTAATGCCTCATGGTCAATCACATAGAAAATATATGTTAATCGAAGCAAGTAAGTAATTATCTTACTCTTCAAATATTGCACTGCCAAAAAAAAGACAAGTAGCAAGTTTGGGAACAAAGAAAATAAAGATTTTCGTAAAGGGAAAGAAGAGGATATTAATGTGAAGGATGAATCTGAACTTTTTTCTTCCTGCCTGAACTTTATTTTTCTTTCATTCAGCAGTCTGGTTCTGGCTGGCTTTATTCAACCACAGAACAGTATCCATGCACTTTGTTTAACCTTGGTGTATTAAATTGAGAGTTAAGTCTCCAGCTAGTCCGTAGTCTTCGCCCAACATGTGTGCTACTCCATCTCTTGCTGCTGTTGCTTGGACCTTCCTCTTGCTCCGTAGCTTGAGCTTCTGGTGTGACTGAATTCCATGCTGGCTTCTGCTCTGAGCCTCCGACTGGAAGGTGGCTGTGGAAAGTGAGTCATGCCAAGGCTGAAGAAATGTACCCAGAGCACTGACCTTACTGGTTATGGAGCACCATATGAATCAAATGCTGTCTGTTTCCCCTGCTGTTAAGGCAAACCACAAAGCATGTGACTGCTTGAGGCAAGGGAACTAACAGTGATGACCATGAGCCCATGTCTGTGGTCAAGGTACTGGATATCTAGTTCATGACTGCACAACACCTTTCCACAGAAATTGCAAGGACTGGAATTGGGACCTTTACGTGGTCAAAACGTAGTCTGCGTTGCCTTTATCCCTCCAAAAGTTGCTGCTGCTTCTAGGACTGTGAGGGAGCTTTCTGTGCATTTATTTGTGTTTGTTTATTTTTAATTGAGAATGGGCAAAAGGAAACACTTGTACAACTCATTTGACTTGGTTTCTTGAAGATCCAGTGCCTCAACCAGGAGTAAGATGAATATTGAGAAAAGAAAGGGTGTAGTAGCGTGATACTTTTTTCTGCCATCTGCCCTGTAGTTCACTTATTGCCAATGTCCTACTTCGTACAGCCTCCACCTCATTTAACTTCGGAGTTTCTTCCTACGCTTTCCTTGTGGCTATCGCTTGTTTTTAATTTTTTTCTGACCCTCATCCAGTCTTGTAGTACAGCTATCGTTTCTTTGGCTTCTTTTTTGACCCTACACTGTTGTCCTGATGTGACTTCTGGCCTTCTCATTCTTGGCTGGTGGAAGTGGTTAAAAACCAGCAAGGGGAGTCTTCTTAGCTGTGAGGGTATGGAATAAGGCTTGCCTACCAGAAATCATCAAGCAGTGAAGAAGAGCTAAGCTTGCTTTTGGCTGAGCTCTTCACTCCTGTAGGAAAGTAATCTGTGGTTGCTTTGGTTTGGAACCCAACTTGTTGCTTGCAAAACCCTTGGATTTTATGCTGATCTGAAAGTAACTTTTATACTTGAAGTATAATGTAACTCCAACACATTGCATAATTCGTGCAGATGTATCTGGTGTGTGCTGTGTAACAGCGGCTTCTGGACACAGGGCACAGCTCAGTCCTTTTGAAAGCTGGCAAAATCCCAATTGTCTCACCCACTTGAATCAGGTCACAATTTAAATAGATAGTAACCTTCAATAACAAATAGTCTGCGTTTCTGAGAAGGTTGTGTTTTCATAATTAGTGCCCCACAACACAAAATCAGACATAGTATTCATGGTGCTACAAAAATACCAAGAATATGGACAGATATACAATGAAGAACCATCTCCTCATGCTGGAAGCTGTAGATATAGAGGAGTTGCAGAATGTTTGTCTAGGAGATTACAATATGGCTCTGTGGAAACCAAACTGTAAAAGCAGCTCATCAGAATGTAGTTGGTTAGAGAAGTTATGTCAAGAGAAATGGCCATACTCAGCTGTCGTGTTGAACTCATTACAGTATGTTATGCACTATGTATCAGAGAAGAGTTCACAAGTAAATCCATTGGATTTGAAAAGCACTGGGCATAGGAGAGCATCCACGTTAACTATTACAGGACTGTGAGATGCTTAGCTGGTATTTCTGTGGTAACAGATCATAAACATTTTTCATTCTTTCAGCTAAGGAGGTTCAGAACTTGTCTTGTGTCCTAATTTATTGCTGTAAACCGTGATGTGAAGATTATATCCTAAGGAGTCAGTCATCATAGGGTTAAGCCTGAGACATCCTGACAAGCCTAGTACATGCTGGCATCTTCAACAAAACCTCTTTTCCTGTGACTGCCTGAGAAAATAAAGAGGTGGGTGTTGGAAATTCCCCAAGGAGTCTGGAAGGCCCTCATCAGTATGATCAAAGTGCTTCTGAGAGGCTCCTAGAGAGTTGGTTTCAGAGAATTTGGTAGTTTTTGCTTAAAATTACATTGTGAGATTTTTATCTTTCTTATACAAGTGTTGGAATGCCACTGCTTATGGTGTATGCCCAGCTTGTAGCAGCATGTTTAAAATTCGACTTAAATTTTCTCTTGATAGTTGTGGCTCGTTAATATGTGGAGAAAAATAAAGTACATGAAAAAGTCAACCTTGCTGCAGTCATCCAAATTACAGTTGGTGAGCAATTTAGATTAATTAGGGAAATAACCATTAATCTGAATACATGGCAGCAGTGGGAGGGTTGGTTGTTTCCATCATTCGTTTTTAATTCTCTTTCTTAAAATGTGAACCTTTTTTCAGTAACTAGACTAAAAGTGCAGTAAAACTAAAGCTCATGTAATTGTATCTCATTAACAAGGAGAAAAAGAAGGAGAATGAACTGTGGTCATAACACAGTCTTGACACTGGCAGCTCACTTAATTTGAACAGAAATTAGTTTCCTACCAATTGTCTTCTGTTTGCAAGCCCAATGTTCAAACACAGTCATGTCCTAAATTCAATATCTGTTTTTAATTTTGCAGTTTCTACAGTGTTGGAATGTTGAGAAGAGTAAAGGTTGCAAAGCTTTTCTTTCTTTTTGTTTGTAGTGTCCTTACTGGGTGGGAGTTTTTAACTAGGCTACGCTCTCATTCTAGTAACTTTCAGCAAGGGTTGTGGATCACACTGACCTCATACGGTATCCTCGGCACCTATTCCCTAGAATTCCTGCGTTTTGCCTTCTTGACTTGGCTTTGATACTACTCTCTGTTCCTAAAAGGTCTCCCAGTCTTAGGTCCTATGCTCCAGACCCTTCACTGACCCTGAAGAAGGTTTGTCACCATCAAAAAAGGTGAAATCTCTGTTAGGAAGAGTCAGTTTGGACAGGAGCGTAGCAGCCAGGAGAGGGCAAATAGCCAGCCCTCTGCTGCTCAACCTCTTTCTTTCCACTGAAATGTGTGAACTGCCACTGAACAAGACTTAGTCATATGGCTGAAGCCTTGCTTGACCTGAGGCAAGCCCTGTGCCCTTCAAGCGCTCTTGTATGTTCTCCTCTGTAAAGTGGAACAATGCTCCTGGGCTTTTCTGAAGAGTTTGGAGCATTAAAAAAGGAATGCTTCCTGTAGTTGCCAGATCCCACTATAGTTAGCATTTTTCTTACTCTCCCAAATAAATATTTTACAATTTCAGATACTTTCCTTTAATAAGGCTCAAATATTTTGAACCTCTTCAGGCAAATCCAGAAATCACTCAAAGACTGATCCAAACTGGTTGCATGTAGAAAAGCCTTCATAATTTGGAAGTTAATCACATGGTAAGTTTAGCTCTGCGGCTTCCAACATAAGAAAGATGTGGACCTGCTGGAGCAGGTGCAGAGGAGGCCACAAAGATGATCAGAGGGCTGGAGCACCTCTCCTGTAAAGACAAACTGAGAGAGCTGGGCCTGGTCAACCTGGAAAAGAGAAGGCTTCAGGGAGACCTTACAGCAACCTGCCAGTATGTGAAGGGAGCTACGAGAGAGTTGGCGGTGGCACTTTTTAGCAGGGCGTCTAATGATAGGACAGGGAGGAATGGCTTTAAACTGAAAGAGGAGAGATTTAGATCATTTATTCAGAAGAAATTCTTTACTATGAGGGTGCTGAGACACTTGAACAGGTTGCCCAGAGAATTTGTGGTTGCCCCATCCCTGGCATTGTCCGTCACTGGATTGGACAGGCCCCTGAGCAACCTGGTCTAGTGGAAGGTGTCCCTGCCTATGGCAGGGGGGGTGGAACTAGATGATCTTTAAGGTCCCTTCCAACCCAAACCACCCTATCTTTCCAAGTACTTGACTGTTTTGGAAACCTTTCTGTGTGGAGTCATAAGGATGAAATGTCTCTCTCCCTGTTGTAGATGATGACTCACTTCAAGGCAGTAGCAAACCCATGGCTACATGGCTAGAAAGTCTGGGAGTTCCCAAAGATAACACTAGAAATGCAAGGATCTGAAGTTCCATATGATATTGTCCCTCTTTGTGTTGTTTTCCCAAGGGCATGACTTTGCCATAAAAGCCAGAACAGTAAAGACTGTGTGAGGATGCTTGATGTCTATAACACTGCGATTGCCTGGAATAAGGGAATTCTCTGCTTAGCTCTGACAGGGGAGCTTCTGGAAGGTCTTTTGAGTAGGTCTCCTGTCTTATTCTTCTTTATTTCTCACTTTAGGAAACTGACTGACGCTTCCTGCCCTTTGCACAGGGAGATGGTGGGAACTGTCTCCCTCTCTCCTCTGTGTGAACAAGGAGTCTCCTGCCAAGCTGCATTTGATGGATGAGGCTTCACAGAAAGAGGTCAGGAGCAGAGGATGATGTGCGGCAGATGGATGTTAACAGGCATGTTAGGTTGTCATGTGTTAATTGAAGTGCAGAGAGATAATTCAACTGCTAATTAACCACCCCTTGAGAAGACCTGTGGTAACCATTTCAGAATTGCAGTCCTCTCCCATTGAACAAGTATTGGTTATAGATTGACACAAAATTGCAGTTTAAAAGGTAAAAGTGTTCTTTAAGTTACACTGGAAAGAAACAAAAAATACTTTAGGTACAGTTATATAAATGACTGGATGCTATTTCCTGCTTAATGTACAGGAGTTCAGACTGGCGTTGCTCCTTGTTAGCCATAAAATGTGTTCCGATGCCTGCAGCCCCTCCAGAGAATGGTTCTTCATACACTCGATTTACAGCTGAGCAGAAGGGAGGCCTCTGGGATGGTACTGAAGCACAGTGGCAACACAGAGATAAAACCATCCTGGCTGTGCTACTCACCTGATAAATACTGTGTTCTCAAGAAAGCCACAAAAATGTTTTGAAGAAAGCAACATAACCACTCTACTGCTGGTGGTTTGGTGAACCTCACGGGGCGACCCGCAATCGGATGTCAGCCATACTTTCCAAACGGCAATAGGGCTGGTCAGTGGTTTGACATAAAATGCAGCCAGGCTTGTGCTTTGGCTCCAGGTAACACCACCACAACCTGGTTAGAATGTTTGCTCTGTCTATGGTTGGCAGTGGATGTCTTGGCCTCGCTGGACCATTAGAAGCACCTTCACAATGAACTACTTTAAGCAAATTGCTCTGACTGTGATCTTTCTGGCTGAATCTCATGTAAATGCTAAATGCTTGAAGTTTTACCCTCACTGAAATACAGAATTCTGATGCTATGGGCTTGCATGGTAGCAAACTTTGCCAACTTTTAAGGGAAGACCAGTGTATTAAATTATAGTAAATGTAGTGCATGCTTCTTTCTGAAGCTTGATAGCCATAATTTGTTAGCTAGAAATGCACTATTACATACATACTGAGGTTTTGTGGATTTCCTGGCTTCGTTGTTACAATGAGGACAAGCGATTAATCATGTAACATGTCTAGCAATGAGTGAGTACATCCGGTCCAGTTTTTATTGCTGTTTTATATTACTCCATTTTTCTGTATTTCTCTAGCTTATACATAGCTTTATATGAGTACTTCTGCTCAGCTTTACTCTTTGTACTAATTACGGACAATTCCAGCAGCCTTTTAAGGAAAACAATGACACAAAAATAAGACTTTTAAATGCTATAGAAAGATCGTCTATACTCAGACTTTTTTGTCTTTGAGATATAGTCTCTTAGTAGGTAAGAAGTTTCAAATGTAGATGTGTCTTACATTAAGGATGAACATGCAACCCTAGAAGTTGAAGATAAAGTTGTGGGTTTTGACATCATATGAAGCAAACCTTTCCTATCAAATCCTTACACATGAACCCTATCTGTGAGATAGATGCATCTTTATTTTCAGCAGCCTTAAGTGACCTTCCACATCTTCCACCTGCCTCTCACCCTCACTTGACCAAAAGCACTGTCATAGAGACTCAGCAGCAGCAAAATCCCATAAATAATGTTCTGGGACCATTTAGAGGATAGTGGCCCATTTTTAGGTCTTTTCATTTTTCTGCATCTCCTTTTAATTACCTTGCTCTAGAAGTTTCAGTAAAACCTGGCTCATAACTGAGTTTACTTTTAAAAATCTTCGTCACCGTTTTTCTTCACCACAGGAAGAGTGGCAATTCCAGATTATAGGAAATATAGTATGATTAAGTTTGTGATTTCGATACTAGATTTAAAGAAAATGCACATTTACCCAGCTGTGAAGATGACAGAGGTGGGTTTCTGCAAAGGGGATTTTCCCATTTGATTGCTGTTGCAAGAGGGTGAGAAGAGCAGTTGGCCAAGAGGTGAATGAGGTTACCCACAGGCACCAGTGGTGCACCCAGTACGGCTCAGTTGCTGAGTTGCGGGTATATGGGTCAGCGAAAAGGCAGAGATTACTGGAAAAACAAAGAGGTGTTGGAGCTGGGGAAATCTAAGTAGCAGCAAAAAAATAGGCAATGTAACATGTCAGAGTTGTTATGCAAAAAATGAAAGCAGACAACTTTGCTGTAAGGTGAGTGCTTGATAATAAATCTTTGGAGAAAGGCATAGATCTTTTAGCTTGTACATGTGCACTTCCAGCCAGTGTACAACTAGAGAAGAAAATGTCACACTTTGCAGAACCAGAAACAGAAGCCAGAAGCCCAGATAGAGGTGTTAAGTTAAAACCACAGGCCTGGTAAAGCCCAATAGTAGTAATGGATTTTCAAAGATGAACATGCTTATATATGTCATTAAATTCGGCATTGTCTACTTTATGCCTGTCTGCTTGTTCTTCAAATTGTCTGCAAGCATAAGCTCATGTTTAGCTGAACACCTGAACTGCTAGGAATGTGTAAATGCCCAGGTTTAGGCCCAGCTTAAGATGTGTGCACGGTATAAACACTTTTCTGCATATCTAACTCTGGGAGATAGACTCCAGCTGGAAGCCTTTCAATCCGTAGTTTTTAGCTCTTTAGAGAAGAAGTGCAGTGTCACCAGTTTTAGATTGTGTCAGGATTTTTTAGATTGAGAGAGAAGAAAGATAAACAGAGTTCTCATGTTTGCAGTTTCACAAAGCTTTTGAGTTACTTGAAGGAATGAATTTGTGTAGACATCAGAGATGATTGTAGTCTAAGGATTTTAAAGGTAAAATTGGATGCAGAAAAACTTGATCCTGATTTCCAATTAGGCAATTATTTAAACTGTTACTCCTATTTATTGGAAAATCTTTTAAGACTGATGGCATTATACAAATAAAGGAAGATCTTTGGAAGTACAAGAATCACATGGGAAGATGACACCTTTGTTATTGTCTGTTGCTAGGAGCATACCAGAAGGAAGCTGACAAGGCTTCTTATTCCCATGACTATTCTTACTTTGAGTTTTTATGAAAGCCAATGCATCTGACAAATCAAAATGACTTATAGATGGCTGAAATGGAGACATCCAGTGTCCTTACTACTTAACAGTGAGGTAATTTTCTACAGAAACTTCTACATATCCTCCAATGTCTGGCCTCTGTAAAAGGGGTCAGTAAAACGCATTTGTCAAAATGAATGCCTGTTTGGAAAACTGCCACTTTGATACACTAATGGGTAAGAATCAAGAGGAAAATAAATAGCTAGGACTCCTTACTGGGTTAGAGGCTTTTCTGAGGTTCAGAGTTCAAAAATAAACATACCGAGGGGTCATCAGATTTATTTTGTAAGACTGAAAATATTTCTTCTGCTAGAGGCTAATTTTACAGCATTTCAGTTTTACTTTCCAGAAACATGCAGGACAATGTCCTTGGCCTATGTATAAATGTTAGTATTTGACAGTATAAGTAGCAAATGCTGCTTCATGCTGAAGATGGCATTATCAGCCTGTTGCCTAGAAGTGGCACTTAAAAGAAACCTCTAAGACTCAACGTGTGACTTTCAGAAATCAGACATTCTTTAATCGGTGCCGGGTGCATTGGCCATCATTTCACCAAAATGCACACCAAGGTATCTTCACTGCAGCTTATATGTCAGCATTTCATGATTACTCATGTTTCTTTCCCCGCATTCCTGTTATGTGATCGTGGCATTTTCCAACAGCTATTAGCACATGTACATATCCTTACAAGATCTTGGAGGGTTTCATCGGGGGTCTTTGGTGATCCTCTCAGCCTGGAGCCCCCAAAGTTCTAAGTGACTGCCTTATGAACTTCAAGACAGTTCACTGGGTTATGCAGGAACTGGATGTTGCTTGGCTGTCTGACTCAGTTCCCCTCCTCATTGTTTCTTTACTTTGCTTGGTTAGTCCTTTTAAATCACTTGGCTCACCTATATGCAATTTTTGTGGTACATTCTGTTTGGTTTAGTCCCTTTTTATCACTTGTCTCAGCTATATGTAGTTTCGATGGTACACTCTTTTGCAAATACTATCAGTCCTTGTTACATCTCTAAACCCTGACATCAAGCCCACTAGAGGAATACAGATATCTCTCAGCCGAAGGCCCACTGCTGACTATCTCCACTGGTTTGTTTGTTCTCGGGTAGGATCTGCCCTGAGTACAGTTGAGACATGTGTCCCCACTGCAAACTTCTGTAGAGATCTTCTGAGAGAATGAAATACCTGATCTGCTGCTGAATATCTTGATTTTCTAATATCTCCCCTTCATTCTTTCTTGGCATGGGTGACAACATAAAGCTCCAGCCAGTGAATAGTCAGGTCTAGATCTTTATGCAAGGGTGGACAGGGAAAGACATTTCAAAGCATTTAAGGCTTATTTTCAGAAATGGACCAGAGATTGCCTTTTGGCAGCTCTAATACAAGTGTTTGTGCATTTTCTCCAAAGCAGCTTAAACAGAAGAGTCAAATGAATAAGCAGGGCTAGAAGGGAGACCAAGACATTCCCTGTCTTTGGGGAAGATGCCAATGTATAGGGCTACAGTCAGAATGCTCCTCTAATTTCTATTGCTTGTTCCATGATATCCATGGGATATTTTGCAGCGAATCTTATTAAAACTCTTAAGTGTAATTTTTCTATAGAGTCCAGCAGTGAGGACCAGCTTTTGGAGTGCAAGACCTTGACAGTTTAAACTGCCCTCAGACTAGACAGCCATAGTAGCAAGTGTATCCTTTCCGGGAACAATGTTCCTACCAAGAATCAAGTACGTGAACAGTAAGAGGTCTCTTGTCTGAGGATCTCTGTGAGTCCCGGTGCTTTAGACGCTGCTTGAGCAGAATAGTACTGGCCTTCCTAATGGATTTAGTAAGGTTTTGAAGCCCTTCCCTCTCCAGTTTGAATTTGTAGCAGAGATTTGGCGTATAGCTGAGATCCCAATGCTAAAACATGCAATGTGACTCCTACTTCATAAGCATAGTCCTATCAGAGCTGGAATGTCATTTATGAGAAATGTAGGCACACGAGGGGTGATTCACCTTGTTGGGGGACTCCTGCATATGATGGAATCAGCTGCCATAAATTCCCTGTGGGACTCAGGAAAAACAAAACCAGACAGAAAACTCTCATTCTAGGGCACAATTTGTTTAATTTCATGTAGACATTTGAAAACGGACCAAATGAATTTTCTCTCTTTCTTTAATCAATCATAGAAACATAGAATTGTTTAAAAAGACCTCTAAGATCACAGGGTCCGGCTGCTAACCCAGCTCTGCCAAGACCATCACTAAACCATATTCCTGAGTGCGAGATCCACGTTCTTTTTGAACACTTCCAGGGATGGTAATTTCATCACTTCCCTGGGAAGCCTGTTCCAATGCTTAACCACCCTTTCAGTGAAGAAATTTATCCTCCTATCCAATCCAAACCTTCCCTGTTGCAACTTGAGGCTTGTTCTGTTGCTTGTTCCCAGGGAGAAGAGGCTGACTCCCACTTCACTACAAGCTCCTTTCAGGTGGTTGTAGCGGGCAATAAGGTTTCCCAAAAGCCTCCTTTTCTCCAGGATAAACAACATAGCTGCTCCTCATAAGACTTGGTTTTTATTCCTTTCACCAGCTTAAAACCGTAATGGAGCCTGTATTACTAGTTAATGTGTTGATATGTGTCATAGAATCTTGTAATGGTCTAGGTTGAAAGTGAAGTCGAAAGATCATCTGGTCCAACCTTTCTGGAGTAAGGGAGCCTTAATGAGGTTATCTAGCACCCTGTCTAGTCGTGTCTGAAAAACCTCTAGTGATGGAACACCTCCGCGCCCCTGTGGAGATTGTTCAAGTGAATGACTATACTCACCGTAAAAATTTTCTTTCTTGTATTGGGATGATTACATAGTAGTTATGATAAGATAGTAGTATTTGATATTAGTAGATACTAATCCCTCTTTGGGCATCTGGCTCTTTGGCTTAACAGCTTCGTCCCATAAGATATTTGCACTGAATTTCTGTCTATATGACCTGCTTGTAGGACTACTTTTGGAGTAGTTCTGAGAATTCCATATTCCTGGAAGAAACTTGGAGGAGACAATGGACATTTGTTGTACTCAATGGTTGAATTGGACTTGCTTCTTATTACAGAGAAGTAGAAAATGGATTGGAGTCTCTTCTTGTGGGATCTTCTTCCTAGAATATCTGCCATAGAATGACTCTGTGTTTCCTTCTCTGGGGCAGGTGGTATTTATGGAGAGCCTGAGTCTTCCTGTATAAAAGATCAAGTGACTAGCCTTGGCACTGTTCTATCAGGGAGATGGTAGAGATTGAAAATATGTTAGAAAATGCAACTTATTTGGGCACTTCTGAAGAATGTACCCTTGGTTACCTGACAGCTGACTACAACTGTCAGCTCATGCTGTGTTACTTTTTCCCCAACCCTTAAACCTTTATGACTTAGCTAAGTATTTTCATAGAAGAGCCTAACTGCTTAACCTTATTTCCACCAAGAGGATAATTCCAGAAGTATCTGACCATAGCAGAGAAAATAATTAAAACCAAAGAAACAGCAGGCTGGATGTAGTTGTGTTCTTTTCCATGCTGCTCAGTTATCAGTGGTCTTGAAACATTGCAAAAGTTCTGTGGCTAACAAAATTAGTCTTAAAAAAAAATCATAATGTCTATCAAGGGAAAGATCTATTTATTTTGCTTAAAAAAAAAAATATTCCGATAATGCGGAAGAACGTGTCTTGGAGCTGGGAGAGGCTGTCTCACCAAGGAACCTCAGCCCCTAAGATTGGAGGCCTGGCATGGGACAGTAAACCACATGTTCCTTGGGATGAATGATTATTAGTGACAAACAAAAGCAGTGCTGGCAACCCCAGACTTTCGACACTCATGAGTCAGGACCCCAACCAGTCAAAACTGAGAGACGTGCAAAGAATGTGTTTTGTGTTGTTTCTATTTGCTTGCTGGTGGTTGAGCATTCAGGCCTCACATTTTTGTTTTCTTTGTAAGATTTGAGACAGTGAACACAGTCTTGCTGTTGGGTGTTAGGGGAAAAAGAGGCTAGTTATCATGATAACTAAGATGAAACCGTGAAAGGTTGCAAACCCACACTGTTTGTTTTGAACCTGAGCTTTCTTTCCATTTGCTAACCAATGATTCCTGATGGTTATGGATATATTTGTTAGCCATAGTTAAGAGTTGCTTGGAAATTCTATCTTAAAAATGGAAAATGTGGTTCTCATAAAAATCAAAATTTACCACTGTAAGATGGTTTACATTTTTTATTTTCTGAAACATTTCCATCAACATATAACATTTGTTGCCTCAAGCTGTGAGGATCCAGGATGCTTGGTGAGTTTCTTCATTGCAACCAAATGAAAAAAATTAAAAGAGTAATTTAGTATTAATGTTAATCCATGTCCCCTGAAAGTGCTAAAGAGATTCTTTTCTGAGTTCTAGAGCCTCATTTTTTAAAAAGGGTAGAGCTGAGCTCTTCACTTGCCATTTGAGGCTTATGACATACTACTATTTGTCTTCTCTATGAGACTCATCACAGATGTCTGTGGCTGAGGTATGATCTGAGGTATGATAGCCTAGATGGTTGCCTGAGCTATAACTTCCCTAAAACACAGAATTTATGCTTCTTCCCCTATTTAAAAGTGTGAAGGGACTTAGACATACATATCCAGTTTTCTCACTAGACAGAAATTCCTCTTTTGGTCATCTATGTTCATAAGTACTATTGAAGCTGTTTGCATGAGGACATTTCTGCTTATAGATTGTTGAAAAACCAATAATTCTGCCTACTCATGATATTTTGTTTGGTTGTACAATATGCTGCTTTTTTCTGATTAAAAACAGAACCAGATTATAATGAAAACAAATAATGTATTTCTGGTTGAAATTTCAGATAAGCTAATATGTTCTAAAATGCTTGAAATGACATCTTCATAAATACGTGATGGCTCTTTGTTAAGGAAATTTTGCTGTCTGATCATTCAGGAGGCAGTCTGGCAGACACACACCCGCCCTCCGAGACTGTCACTGCTGGGATTGATGCCCTTCACAGTGTCTGGCTACAGTGAAGCCACGGGTGCCCCACCTGACTCCCCATACACCTCACACACAGTCAGAGCAGGTTTCCTTACCAGCTCGACCCCAAGTTTCCCATAGCAGAGTCTCAAACCTCTGGTTCCTTTAAGCAATTTTATCACGGTGCAGCAACAGCTTGAGCTGGTGCCTCTGAGGAAGGACCCTGAACAAAGGAAACCTTGGGGTTTTATACACTTACAGTCTACATGCATAAAAGTCGGAGTTCTTTCAGCTGAGTCCTCTGCTCCTACCATGCCTCTGAGTGTCCATTCACCTTGCTGTGCCACAGGTCCCCGTGCCTTTTGTTGTTCAAAGGGTCAGTGCCAGATCATAACCTCTTGCTTTGAGCTCTTTCTGCCCAAAGCTCAATCTGCAGCTGGCACTGCAGATGCACCCTGATCTACCTGCACCATATGTATTCCTCAAAACTTCAAATATTTGAGAGAAACGAAATTAAAATCCCACAAGAATCTCAGTTTGTTCCTTTCTTTCATAAATGGCGAGATTTATGAGAGGATTTAGTCACCAAATTACCTTGGCTTCCACTATACCCAATGGAGGGACAGAGGCATATCCAAAAGGAGATAAGGCAGCTTTGCCAAAGTCTGAATTGGCTTCTGGATGTACTTGTGCATTTGGAAAGACAGTGGAAGGATTCTAAAGATATGTCTGCATTGCCAGAGGAAAAAAACCTTGGAAGTGAGTTTGGGCACTGAGCCCCAGTCATCCACAGTGCTGAAGAGTTGGCTTGCTCTCCAGTGCTGTTTCAGACATCGCTCAGAGGTTGTCTCTAGGGCAAACCTGCTGTAAAGTGGGGCTTAAATTTGTGCAGTGAGGACAAAGGCCCATGTGGATCTCAGACCCCAGTTCAGGCCTTCCTTCATTTAACTCTTCAGACACAAAATTGTACAGAACAGGTAGGTATCTAACCGTGAAATGTTGCAAAACTCAATGCTTTATGAAAATCCAGCCCCACGTACAATAAATCCCTACTTGTGCTGTATCAACAATTCACCTTTTGTCTTCTAACCAAATTTTTCTGAGTATTTGTCTAATTTGTCATGTTGTATAGACCTAGACTATTCATGAAAAACTCAACTGACAACAGTGTCCTTTAAGTGCCTCAAATTTTTGGAGGACTGGCTAGAGATCGAGAATTTAAAGGAATCTGCAATCGAAGTCAAGGGGAGTTGCAAATACTTACGACCTTTAAAAGCTTTTCTTGGGAAGTAACATGTGGGCATGACAGGAAGGCACCTATGTTTAAAATGCCCAAATTTTTAAAATCTTGGAAGACTTTGGCTACAGAAGACCACAAACAAAGGAGGATGAAAATGGTGATTCAGAAACCCATCTCCAGCTCAGTGAGATAAAGTGACAATGATCCTCATCTTTTAGTTTTTCTATTGCCTGACCATCCCCTGAGAAGTAAGTGATCTTTGACAGTATCTGAGATCAGACTCTCCTTTCATTCTTCAGTCAATTAAATTAGATGCAGTTCTGTTTCAACATAACAAAATTGCTATGTGGTTTCAACTCAAATTGGTTTGAATTCGGTTTTGCTGTTCCTTGGACTGGTCCCCTGAACCCTTCCATTTATCACTTCTTCTTATGTTCCCTTCTCTCTTGTTGTCATGTGCAACCATGTTACAGCAATTAGTAGGCACTGGCCTGGCAGTCACTATAAATTGAAATGCTTCTTATGCTTGACAATTACATGCTGGTTAAGGCAAACCATGCAGGACTGTGTGACAAACCCGTAACATCTTTGTGCTGCCCCATCATATCATTAGAATGTATATATTCACAGAGTATGGTGCACTGTTGGCTGGAAGTCTGAACAACAAACCATAAATAGGATAATGGCTTTCCTCAGTACATTATCATTATTCAAAAAACAAAACCTCACTTGTTTTTGAGGACCTTTTTGGTTTCTCTAAATTTCTCCATGGATATGGCTTTCTACTGGGCATTGATGACAGAGGTGAGTATTTGTTGTCATCTTAACCACTAAAAACCCTGTGCCCTGTCTGCGGTACATGACATCCTCCCTGTGTCTCCTGTTACGTTTTCCGCCCTGCAGTGCAGTCCTGGCACTCTGTCAGGAGGACAGGCAGTCGCCGGCAGGTCATCTCCTCTCTGCTCGGGCAAGTTGTTTAAGCTATATAAGGATGCTTTGTAAATAAAAACAAACCCTGTTACCTTGAGGCATGAAGAATGAGTATCTGTTACTTATCAGCGGATTTTGACTCCAACGAATTAAACCTATGATGCAACCAGGCATCTGCTAATTCCAGGGCTAAATGTAGGATGATTTTTAAACTCACTTAACAGGGAGATAATGAAGAGGTTACTCAGCTTGTTAAGGTGGAAGACACAGGCCATGAAAGTCTCGGTGCAGATGCATTCCCATACTTTCACTGGTACAAAGTATTTTAGACTTTGTATATACAGGAAGAAGCAGGTACATTGATCAACCAGGTAAGAAAAATTAAACCAAAAACTTTTCTGTTAATTTCCTAGGTTTTAATGATATTCAGCTTCTTTCAATATTCATTTTATAGAAAGTTACGCAGTATATTATGGGACTCCTGCCTTCCTCGTCAGGAGTGAAAGACCTCCCTTCAACCTCAAGCTTCAGCCTTGGACTTCAGAGCCTGTGACTGAGTTTGTGCACTTACCTGAGCCTCAATGCACTTGCCCTCCTTTCTCAGTGCATGCTTGGGAACCAAATAATTTTGTCTTTGAGTATCACACCTTTACTGTATAGAAGAGTAATGGTATTACATAGTAAATTGCTCGTGATTCCCACATGCAGTTAGTTACTCAAATTAAAAAAAAAAAAAATACGGGGAAAGATGCGTCTCTTTTGGGTGGAACTCCGTAGTAGTTCTTGAGCCTTGTTTTCATCACTAGCTATTGGCAATTTAGAAATCAAAAGAAAAAGCTTAAAAAACCCCACCTGGACTCTCCCTACTAGCAACACTGGTACCAGTTAGCACATACTGTGCATGCACTGGAGGGTGGTGTGGGCAAGGGACTGTTCCTAGCGGATGGTATGAAAGAAGCGGTGCCATTGTGGGATGGAAGAGTTAATATGTGCAGAGATGAGTTGTGCCGTGCCTCTTGTCTTCGGGCTGACAGAACTAGTAGAGATGTACCAGGGCATACAGTCATTTAGAGAAATGTTCAGGAGAAAAAGTTTCTTTACTATCACGGGCTGTAAATGTTTCCTATCACAGCCGTTACAAAGCATTCAGATTTTGAAGGAATATGCCTTTTGGTTTTAGTTCATCAGAAGTAAATTAGACTTCATCAGAACATTTTAGAGAGTTCTTTAATCAGATACTATGTTGGAAATACCCTTGCCTGTAAGGAAAAAAGGTTCAGGAACATTTTAGTCAACCCTATTTTAAGGATGGTGTTTGGAGGAGAATGACACAGTTCTGACCTGCAGATTATCCAAGTGCTTCTGGGGGAATTAAATGTTTATATGCCTTGCTTTTATCATTGTGTTTCAGTAACAACAGTTAAACTTGGTTCATCATTAAAAACCTCTTTTCTGCCACTAGCATTGCTGGTTCCTGATGGGGGGCAGACATCCTGTTTGCTTGCTGACAAATGCTGTGAGAAAAACTGAGCCTACTGTGCCAGATTGAAGAGCACATGCATTTACTCATCTGCAGAGATGAAAGAAGTAAGCTCTTGACACAGGCAAAATGAATCATGCATAGGAATGATTTTTTTTTTTTTAAATCTGCAATCTTCCACAGTGTTTAGTCCCACAGAAGAGAATTAAAAAACACTTGGATGATGTGCAGCAAACACCATTCACTTACCTATAGACTCATGCAGCAACTGGTGTAAAAAACTGGCTGGGGTACAAGAGGCAGAAAAAGAGAGAAAGATGCTCTCAGCCCCAAAAATGATTGATCACATGTAGCTGTGGGGACAGCTGACATCAAAGGCAACAAATGCAGCAGCAAAGACAACTGCATGGCTCAGAGGAAAGACAATGAGCTAATTGGTTAAAACCTCATGCATCCCAGAAGCCAGTGAGGACATCAGAGGGAATTGCAATGAGGTGTGGGAACCCTGAGAGAAGCAAATGGGTGAGGATGCCTTAGTTTTGTCCCGTCTTGGTCTTCCGTAAGGAGAAAATGTTTTCACAAGCCTTGGCAAAGCCAGCAGTGCTATCAGCTCTGCATGTGAAGAGACGACTGAGAGCCTCAGGGGCTTGCGCAGTGGGTGTGTTCAGGTCGGGTGTGCTTTTTGAACCCAGGCAAGCTGTAGAGTTGGGGTTTCATGGTCAGTGCACCTGGCACACCACACCTGCCAGACCCACCTTGGTCTCCCCTGAACCCCCTCCACTCTCCCATTCACAACTTGAAAATTAGTTTAGCAAACATAGTTTGAAAGAACCCAATTTGCCATGGCAGATCATGCTTACAGACCGGTTTGAACTAGGTGTGCAGCATTTAGTGCGGGCCTGGTGCTCTCACAGAGGTGGGCTGGGGATTGCTACCATCCAGGTAGAAGGCTATCAGTTGCTGGGCAGGGAGTGAAGTTTCCAAAAAGAAACTTTTGGCTAAATCAATATAGGCCTCCAGTAATACGGCAAAGAGAGACTTGTAAACTTCTTCTCTGAAAACTTTCAAGTTGGTATTTTTAAGGCCAGGCATGCACTCTTAGCCCTTCTGTATCAGAGCGAGCTGCCAATAAAACACAGTTCTCAGGATGGATAGCCTATTTGTGACATTGAGGTCCATCTGGAGCATAAAGTGAAAAAGTGCTGGACAGGGTGCTATGTTATTACTCTTCTTGAGGCTTTGAATGGCAAACTGGGGATTTATAGTTCTGTGTCTTCAGACAGCACTTTTCTTGGAGGCAGCTATCAATAAACCAGACGGATGAAAGACATGCTATTCTTATATTGTGACACATCCTGCCTGTGCCAGGATAACTCCATGCCAAAGCAGTTGTAGGCAGGCTCTAGCAGTTCAGAGGATGAACTCTACATCCTCTCCGAACTCTGCAATGCTGCATTCAGAAGGTGGGATGCACAAGAGTTCTTTGACACGAACAAACACCAGCCACCTCATGCTCAATTTCTAGGTATCTTAATTCCTACGCTAGCCGCCCACCCCATCCCACCCTGCCTTTGCTTGAAACCAGCCTAATCACTGTATCAGTCAGATTTACTCAGACTGAAAGCAAGCAGTGGGGGAGGGTGGAAATCTGGAAAATACCACGTACCCAGCACCCAAAGGCAATAGTGGCAGGAAACCTGGAAACTTCCCATCCTCGACAGGCCACTTCCCTCAGTGCATGAGGTTTTCTTGTAGCAATTCACACTGGTGTCCAAGAAGAGACTATGGGCCAGCAAAAGAATCAATCTGGGTAAACAATTTCTAAACTGGTCTCAATGAAATTCGTCTTTTAGACTATGCATGGACATCAGTTTTAAAGAACAGTTGGCTATTATGGAAGAACATGTTTCTCAGGTGCACACCATTTTTGGAGTCCTGACAGAGGGCTGGGGACTACAAAAATACTCAGGACTTGAAGAACCAGTCAAATTAATGGTGACAAGCAACAGCCCCATTTGCTCAAATCCTGAGTCATACTCAAACAGATCAAGACATTTGCTT
Organism: Oxyruncus cristatus; assembly: GCA_013399855.1. Lineage (NCBI taxonomy): Eukaryota > Metazoa > Chordata > Aves > Passeriformes > Cotingidae > Oxyruncus > Oxyruncus cristatus. The sequence goes on along the minus strand of VXAY01004719.1, from coordinate 2,241,329 downwards.
AAAAATCATCAGGCTCCCAAAGTCACTCCTTCTGGACTACATTTTTTTTCCCCCTTTATAATCACATGCTTTTCCCCTCAAGGTTTTGCTTCCCCTGTGATTGCAAGGGCTTTCAGATGAAAGTAGGTTAATTTTCAGGTAACAACCTGATTCTAGGGAATAGGCCTTTAAGAAAACAACCAAGTATGCTCAGTCTAAACTATTAAACCACAAATACTGGCAATTTTTCAAGAGTAATTTAGGAGTTTGTTTTGTTGGTTCCAAGTTGTCAAAGAGTGATATTGGAGCTCTCTGGGACAGATGATCAGCGGGACACTTTCTTCAGATCCTACCACTGCATTCGTAATTTCTTAAGTCTGTGTTTGGACACAACATGGATTGGGTTTTTTTGTTTGTTTAATTTAATTTTTGAGCACCTGTGCCCCTACAATCTCTCTGCCCCCTTTTAATGCAGATTGCACATGAAGACCCAGCTATGACACTTCTACTGGGCAAATGTAAGAGAGTTGCTAAGTTCACTCTTGTGAGTAAAATGGGAAGTGCCTGCTGTGTGTGTTTTAAGAGGTAAGAAGCCATAAGGTTACTGTTATTACTAGGCAGTATTGCATTCTGAAGACAAGTCCAACGGTCAAAGTAATCATAACCTTGAGGAACTGATCATTCCCTAACACTGTTGTCCTACAAATCTCCTTCCTTGGTATTCCACAACAGATATAGGTTGGGTCTATCCACACCTTTCTGTTCCCTGTCTTGTATTGTTTCTGTCACTCACTCCTTCTGTCTGACGCTACCACTAAAAGGCTTGGACATTTGGCAGGGAGATGGGAAGGTCTGTCTGACAACAAGGTAGTGTTTCTTCATGACTTTTACAGCCAAGATGAGGGATGGATGCTTTTCTTGCAAGTACGTATGCTCTTGGGTTCATTCCTTCCTTGACTGGAAGACTGAGATGAAGAGCAAACATCTCTTTTGTGCTTTCTCTGCCCTTTCCCAAGTAGCGGCATTGCACTACCTGACAAGTTTCCCATCCCTCGTGGTTATCAAAAGCTTGGCAACTCTCTTCACCAGTGTGCTTGCCATCTGCTAGCATAGTTTTCCATTGCCATGAGTTTGCCCTTCTCAGCCACTCTGTGTGACCTGATTTGGTTTGCATCAGAACTGTCTGAGTTTAACCCTATTACATCATTCCTCAGTAGCGTGCTAGAAGGACTGTTTTTGAGCATTTTCAGACAATATATCAGAGCCTTGGTGGTCATCTTGACCTGAGTAATTTGAAGAATGGTGGGGGTAAAGAACCTTTACTCACAGCACAAATTACAAACATTTCCTTTTAATATATTTGTTTGCATCCCACAGGTGCTGCTTCACAGCCTTTCCCTCTGAAGTCTGACAGATCAGGCTTCAGCCAACCACAGAGATGTCCCAAGCAGGGAAATGGTGACTTTTGACCAAACATATATAAACCAAGTCAGTGTATGCAAGGCACATGAGACCAGGCTGAGGTGGGTTTTTTTTGGTGTGAGCTAGGTGGTCACAAACCAATGATGTTTTAGTGGCAGCTCAGCATTAATCTGCATCTGCGTGAAGAGTTGCTGTCCTGGAATGGAGCTGTAGCTTCAGTTTCTTGCCTTTTCCCACCTCCCACTCCCTCTCTGTTCTCAATGGGTGGCCACTCTATCTGGATCACAAGGGATACAAAGCAGTGATTGCTTCTCTTAAGAAAGTCACTGAGCTCCACTACACAGTGCTGTGAATGTGGAACTCCACTGGAAGCATAGCTTGGCCAGGAATCACTGCTAAGAGAGAAGAGTGCAGGCTTGAACTTTGCCTCCCCATAAGCTTATTTGGATTACATTGGTGTTTATCCCCCAAATTTTAAGCCATTGAAGGTTTTCTATCTTGACCTTTTCTCTCTTCCTGGACATGCAAATCAATGTAGCTATCAACATTTTCCCAAGTAAGTGTTTAAAACTACCTTCATGCATAAATAGTCATGAAGACTCTGCACATGATATTTCAGTTTGGTATTGTTTCTTTTTACTTGTTTATCACATGTTCTCATAGTCAGATTTTTCTCAGTAAAGATATTTAAAGAAAGGTGGTGCCAAATAATAACAACCGCAACAACAACAAATCAATCAATTAATCAAAAAAACAAAAGGCCTTCTGAATAAATTCCCAAAAGTTTAATGGGAAAAAAGGGCTATTTGGTGACAAGCACTGAAGGGCTACTGAGGGCTTAATGTATTTGCTGTGGTTGTTGTAACCTAGCAGACAGTTGTCACCCCAGCTGCAGCATACTGCTACATGTCCAGATCTATTCCTAATTTGCCTGTAATATTGTATGTACAGTGCTGTGTCCTTTGATGCATGGTATGATCCTGGCCTAGTCCTATGCATCCATGAAAGGAATCACTCAGTTTTAAAAGATCTGATTGCTTCATTTAAGACCCCTTGTTCAAATGACTCCTCAGAAGCTACCATGAAAAGCCGTTGGGAAAGACAGGGCATGGGCACATCTCTACTTTCTCTGATTTTACCTTCCCAAAGTTGGCTAATCAAGAACTGATGCCATAAAACTTTTTTACAGTTGATTCTTTGTCTCTCTGCATAGATTTCATGTTAGCAGATCTCAGTCATCTTCTTCACCATTGATTTCCTTTTTCGTAAATGAATATCTATGGATATATTAATGTCCGTGACATAAAAAAGAGGTCAGAAGAATAGGGTGGATTATGGTAATAAGAGGAGCAGTCAAATGCTTACTGCTACATGGATTTGATGTAAAGCTAGGTGAGATGCAAGGCACAGCCAGTGTCAACATTTCCATTACTGAAAGCAAGTGAGAAAGCAGAGGATACTTTGTACAGTGTTATAAACACTGAGTTGTTTCTTGGGTTTATTTCTGTTGTTCAGACATGATGTGCTTGCAAAATACCACTTTTGTTCTGAATGGCAATATCTGGTTGATAAATGTTGATACGATTTGTGAATCTCATTTCAACAGCCCTGCAGATACTACCCTTTCCTTGCAGATGTTTTCAATAAAATTGGCTCACCTGGCTAAAAGAAACACACTAAGTGTCCTAACATTTTTAGCTGCTATTCTCTTAAATTTCAGTTCTTGTTTCTTGGAACAGGTTTGTAAAACCCCCTTTGGACTATCTTACAGAATTAAAACACAGGAAGTTAGCTGATGTTGGCCTGGTTTAATTAAAAAAGTTCTAGCTGATTTTGTATACTTGGTTAGCACATCCTAGTCAAGCAAAACTATACAGGACTGTATGACAAACCCACAAAGGTGGCCAAACCTGTTACAACATTACAACCTGTATTTCACAATAAATAGTACTGTGTCTGCTCTGACCCTGAAAAACAAACCATAAATAAGATAATGGATTTCCTCAGTGCAATATGATTACAGAAACAAAACCTCTGTTATTTTGAGGACCTTTAGTTTCTCTAAATTAGCTCATAGGTACTTTGGTCTTTTGACTGTCATTTTCTGCTAAGAACTGATGACAGAGGTGTGTATTTTAGCCATCAAAAACTCCCTCTTTGTGGTACATCACATCCTCCCTAAGTTTCCTCTTAGCAAGTCTGCCCCACAATGCACATACAGCTCATCTTTGTGTGTAAAGGCAGGAAGAGGCATGACAAATTACTTTCTTTGGCTTCTTGATGCATTTGGGAAATGGGCTGCAAAATCATACCCCATGGGGAAAGAAGAACCTCATCCTTTCTTACCTATTTCACCAAGGGGGAAGCAGCCATGGCCTCTTTAGTTTCCTTCTTCTCCCTATCCAGGCTTCACCAGCAGAAACTCCTGATTTCACCTTATCTGTGGATTAAGCCTTAGAAAAAAGGAGACCTCCACACTGAGAAGATATTAAAAAACAGAAATGGAAAGGCATATAGATGCCTGTAAGCTTTTGGTCCTTAGGAGAGGAGCCCAGACTCTGAGGTGATCATCCTGGACATCCTCTATAATGGAATTATAGGCCTGCTCCTATCATCAAGGAACAAACATGCTGTCGGGAAGCCACTTCCACCTAGTCTGGAGGAAGGACTGAGGATGCAGGGGTGCCTTAGAATCCCCACTCATAGTAATTTTATTCTATTTTTTTTTTTATAAAACTATGCTATGTCCCATAACACAGACAGTGGTGGGATGAATGGCTAAGCCAACAGATCTTTAGTCAGGGGTGGCAGGGAGCTACACACGATAATCATCATTGAACCCTGGGTTGGGGAAAATACTGGTATCAGTATAATACAGGCTGTGAAGAGACTGAGAGCAGCCCTGAGGAGAAAGACTTGGGAATATTGCTCAATGAAAAATTGGTCATGAGCTGGCATCATATGCTTGCAGCCCACTAAGCAACCACATCCTGGACTGCATCAAAAGCTGAGTGACCAGCAGGTTGAGGGAGGTGATTCTGGCTCTCCACTTTGCTTTCATGAGAGCCACCCTGAGTACTGCATCGAGCTCTAGTCTTCCCAGCACAATAAGGACAGAGACCTGTTAGAGCGAGTCCAGAGGAGGGTCACAAAGATGGTCTGAGGGATGAAACACCTTGCTTATGAGGAAAGGCTGAGAGAATGGGGTTTGTTCAGCCTGGAGAAGAGAAGACTCCAGAGAGACCTTATAGTGGCCTTCCAGCACCTAAGGGAGGCTTATAAAAAAGAGGAGGACAAACATTTTAGCAGGACCTGATGAGATAGGACGAGGGTTAATGGTTTTAATGAAAAAGAGGGTCAATTTAGACTTGATGTAAGTAAGAAATGTTTTATGGTGAGGGTGGTGAAACACTGAAACTTATTGCTCACATGTTCTACCATTGGGAATGATAGAAATAGAAATAGAAATTGAATAGAGTAGAGCAGAGCAGAGCAGAGCAGAATAGAATAGAATAGAATAGAATAGAATAGAATAGAATAGAATAGAATAGAATGGATTCTTCAGTTGGAAGGAACCTACAACAACCATCTAGTCCAACCGCCTGACCAATTCAGGGCTGACCAAAACTTGAAGCATATTATTAAGGGCATTGTCGAAATGCTTCTTAAACAAAGACAGTCTTTGCTTATCGACCACCTTGTTAGGAAGCCTGTTCCAGCGTTTGATTACTCTCTTGGTAAAGAAATGCTTCTCAATGTCCAGTCTAAACAAACCCTAGTGCAGCTTTCAAACATTTCCACACATTCTATTACTGAATCCCAGGCAGAAGAGTTCAGCATCTCCCTTTCCCCTTCCCCTCCTCAGGAAGCTGTAGAGAGCAATGAGGTCACACCTCAGCGTCCTTCTCTCCAAAACCAGACAACCCCAAATACTCATACCAGCTTCTCACAGGACGTAACTTCCAGCCCTTCATAGAATCATAGAATCATAGAATCAAAAGGGTTGGAAAGGACCTCTGAGATCATCAAGTCCAACCGTTGATCCAGCACCACCACAGTTACTAGACTATGGAACTAAGTGCCCTGTCCAGCCTCATCTTGAAAACCTCCAGGGATGGAGAATCCACCACTTCCCTTTCGTCAGCTTTGTTGCCCTCCTCTGAATGCATTCAAGTGCCTTCATGTACTTCTTAAGTTGTGGGGCCCAGAACTAAACACAGTACTCCAGGTGAGGCTGCACCAATACTGAATACAGTGGAATAATCACCTTCCTTGACCTTGTTTGATGCACCCCAGGATATGGTTTGCCCTCTTGGCTGCCAAGGCACACTGCTGACTTACACTGCACCTGATGGCAACCAGCACCCCCAGATCCCTTTCCGCAGGGCTGCTCTCTGGCAAAGAGAGCGTTCACACCTGCTTTCACACCTGCTCCTTGCTGTGTCAAAGCCATGACCCTGCCTGCAGTGCTGCTCTCCTAGTGCCCTAGTGTAGGAGAGAGTAGAGAGGACAAAGAGGACAAAGATCTAACTCTGTAGCTTTCTAAGCTATGATTTGTTGGAATTGTCCTCTGAGTACATACAGGGTGTTACTCTGGAGTCCTTGATGCCTGTGACCAAGGGATGACCTGCTTGCTGTGCTCGTGGAACAGCACCTCTTGTCATGTGCCAGGTGGCTCCTGGTGCCTGTGGGCTGCTCAGCAGTTCTCTGTTATAGCCTTTTTTGTCTGAGAGGTGAAAACCCCTCACTTTGCCTTTTAAGACAAGGCTAAGAGAGAGCAGTGCCTCTCTGGCTCAGCCTCCTCAGTCCGGGAAGAGGCATTCAGTCAGCCAGCTGTTCAGGTCATGGCGTAAAGCTCTGGCAAACTTTTTTAACGAGCAAAAACTCGACAAATTGCTGTTTCAAAAACTTGGATTGGCTCTATTGTAGGCTGGAGTCATCTGCTGAAGGCAGTAAGAAGGGAAACATTTTTCCTTTTTTATCGTCAAGCTGCTGCCTGCAGAATGTGAGACTTCTAACTAGTGTGCTGACTCTGGCAACAAGTCAGCCCCAGTGTCTGCATAGCTGTTGGCAGAGAGCAACTGGGCTCACAAGTTTTCAAAATATTTTCTTTTTCTCTCCTCATCATGATTTTTCTTTTTTACCCAGGAGAAAGAGATTTGTCGGTAACCTCTAAAGATATAATAGTGTCACGTTTCATTTGAGATCAGGGCATGCAAGCCATTTACTCCATTTAAAGCAATTGTACTCCAAGATCTATGAAGTACTGTATATATTATAACTGCTTTGAACAAATATGTTAGTGAAATTGCAGTGTTTCAGGGTGAACCATATAATCAGCCTTCTTGGAAGTTTTGGAGACAGGAGTTAATAATGGGTTATCTTCTCAATTATGCTATGAGAGACCATTTCCTATCTGGAAATAGGTCATGTCAAATAGCAGCAGGAGTTATATTTTTGCTATTATTTGTAACATAGCAGTAGCTGCTATCAAAACAGGACCTCATTTTGCTGTGTGTTTCGTACACGTGAGAAGCAAAAGCAGCCCATAGCCTGTAAACTTTGCTAAAATTAAGATGCAGTAAGTGGATGGACCAAACAGTTTGTAGTGGATTAGATGTAACAGAAATAATAGCAAGAAAAGTATTGCTATGAATGCTGACTACATGTGCAAAGCAGTTTTCCAGCTGCTTACCCGCTTGCCAACAGCTAAGTGATCTGGTGGTACCAGAGCAGACATATGGTTGCAGAACACACGCTTGTCCCAATGATTGGCCATGGCTGGCAGAAAGCTCCACCGCCCTTTGAAAACTTTTTTGGATGCACTTTATTTTTCTGCATGTATGAAGGACTGGCTTGGAGTGACCCTTGCACTTCTAGGCCTGCCTTAAAGGGGCTGCAATATATTAAAATGCTTTTAAGACTGGCATAGTGGTTTTGGGTGGGCTTTCTGCAAGTGCCTGTGTTGATCAGAGGGTAAGTCAGGAGCTGTAGGACTCAGTGCTGCTTTTACAAGTCCAAACCTACCCAAAACGTACACTGAGTCAGGATACACTCCATTAGGATCTGTGACAATTCTTCCACATTTCTCAGAAATGTGACCCCCCTGACCAGACAGCCTACTGGCTTTCCTGATAAATTTGAACTTGGCTGCTAGGAGATGAGCTCAGTACACCTAGAGGTGTTAGGAGTACTTTTTTTGGCATGTGAAGATGAAAGTGCGCTGCTCACAGTGGTAGAACAGGGTATTGCTTTTACTTCTTCCATTTCTTTTTTTTTTTTTTAATATTCTTAAAAAAAATAATTTCAAGGGACTCAGATTTCCCAAATTAATGTGAAGTCGTTGTGCTTAAATTGTGCTTCAGCTTTGACAAATGATGCTATAAAACCAGCAATGTGCAGTCCCTTGTTAAAAGTGTCTTTCTGACTCAATGTCATACACACTCCCTCAGAAACACTTTTATATGTAATGCAGACAAGGGCAAGCGTGCACTCTCACAAAGTCATCCATACAGACATAAGGAGCAGAAATGCTGTTCTCAGAAAAGTTTACCACCTCATCTCACTGTAACTACCTTCTAATACAGGACACACTGCTACAGATGGCATATTCCCTTGAACATCCTCGCATTCCTTAGGTAATTTCTAATGTTAGAAATACAGAGAATAAATCAAATTGGAATATAAAACCAAATGCTGCTATAGTAAGAGAGAGGTCCCCCCCCCCCTACTAATGAGCCAGATTTCATTGTTTCTAAAAGCTTTGAGCACACCATTAGTTAACCACAGCCAGACACCCTTAATAAAAGCATTTGCTATTGTCTTCTTGTACCTATTTAGGTCAAACTGAATCCTCAGAAGTTGGCAAATGCAACAAAGAGCTGACATGACCATAGAAACAGAGGTACAATCCCACACTGAGGACCTCCTTATTTTAAGTGCAGCCTAATGAAAGAAGTAGGGCAGCTAGAGAAGTACACTGCTGCTTGACTTCATAATCTGTGCTATTATTGCCCTTTGTATTCTGTTGAGGTTAATCATTCCCTCCAGTAATGTAAGCAGACAAGCGAGCATTTTTCTAAAGACAATACTGAACAGGAAACAAATAGAGAAAACCACTACATATTAATTCATTGTAGTAAAAATATAATTCACAGTAGGCTGCTTGTGGCTTTGGGCAATTCAGGGTTTTCTGATGTGCTTTGACATCTTGGTATGTGAATGAGGTTTTCTGATGCAAGTGAGTGCAATTTCCTAGCTTGATGTTAGTCTCTTTTAATAGAAGGTGGAGGATAGTAAAAAGTCATTCACAAGCATCAGAGGTCTCTCTCTTAAGGACATTCCAGTGTGGAATACAATAGATTTTTCCTGTACACATTGATATTTTATCGAAAGTCAACGTTCACTTATGAAGAAAGGTTTTTTTAATTCAGCAAAATATGATCCTTGCCACTTCATTTTATCAGATATCCCCAATTTGTCTTTTATAATGGATCTTTTCTAGACCACAGGATCCCATAAAATCGAAAGTGCCAGGTCATGGTTCTAAAAGTTTGAAATACATTTTTTCCCTATTAAGAGAACTTCACTTTTCCTGAAGCACCTCTGTCTTTCCTGGTTCAGAAACATTTCCAGCTGGAACACTTGAGGGCTTGCCTGAACAGCAGCTGGCACGCAGGTGTTTTAGTAACGTAAAATGAAATTGTCGTTTAGGCGTCCTCAGGCTCGTCATTCTGCAGTTACCGCCTTCGGATATTCAGAGATCAGCCTTAAAATCCAGGATATGACAAGTCAATGAGCAAATGCATCCTGCTGTTGTTCTGCCTGCCTAGGGATTGCTAGGCAAACATCTCTACGCAGGTCCAGCCATTTCACCCGCTCTCTAGGAAAGATCTTTTTCATGGTTAGTAATTTAGACCGTAAATCTGTCGTTTCTTCCCGCATTGCTCTTTCACTCAGCTGTCACTATTCAGCTGCTGTGGCAATTTGGTCCTGCCCTCTCCAAATCATTCTACTTGCTTCTTGCCGGAGCTCCATCCACTTTTCCCATTCTTTCTTCACACATCCCTGTGTCCCTAAGTCCTGCTCTCTCTTGCCTATCTATTTCTCTGTCCCCTCTTTGTTCCTCTTTCCTTACACCCAATCAACACTTCTGGACCAAGCTAGCATCCAGTGTGGTTTTCTGCTGACTTTTTCATCCTTGTTGGGAATGGACATCGAAAAGGGGGAAGTGTTATCCTAACCAAGCCAGCAGGATAGGATTTCTTCTCATTGGAAACAAGCAGAGACAGAAATCCTCCTCAGAGGCAACTTTTTCAGTTACTCCTTCAAAGACTTGGGAATGCAGGCAGTGATCTTCCCCTGGACAGACTTACTCCTACACTGCAATTCATGGAAACCGTTGATCATTGTGGATGAAAGTCACATATTCATAGGAATATTTTTGGATTTAAGACTATTAAAGGCTCTCTGAAAATTCCCATGTGAAGAGAGCTGCCAGAAAAATTTGCTGTGTGGCAACTTCTGAGGTTCCAATTGTTTCCATTCTACAGTCACAGGAAAATGAAAGTCTTCATTAAAAATGGGAGATGGCGGGATGCGCTCTAGAGACTGGCAGCTGATAGACAGCTTGGAATAAGGTGAACACAAGCTCCTCTGCTTTAGTAATATCAGAACTGCATGGAGAAGAAACTAGACTGCGCCTCCCACAATGAGCTGGCAATTACCTCCCCTCTCCCTCCACAGATGCAGGAAACTCCTAGGAAATAGTTCTGCAGTAAATGTGAGTCTTGGAAATGCAGAGTAAAGTGTCAAGTCTATGGCAGCAATCATGAAGTCAGTCCTTGTATCTGCCAGAGGGGCGGGGCACCATTTCTTGATAAATCCAGAAATATTGGGGAAAATGCAGGAAAGGGGTAAGATAGTGCCAAAACTTGTAAATATTATGCAAATCTTAAAAATTCATAGCTTTTTAGCTTTATAACGCTAATCTTTCTATTGAGCAAATGCATTAAGTCAAAGCTTTCACCTAAAAACATGTTAAAAAGTCAAAGCCCTTACAGCTGCATAAACCCCCATTTTAAACTCTGAGCCCTGGGAGCCTGAAGGGTTGAATAAAGAGAACTCCAATGGACAACTTTTAAAAATTTTGGGTTTCTGTTAAGGCTATTGTAATTTTGGAGTCGCACCTTATGATTCTTGAATGTTTGAGGTTAACAGTATGGCTGCCTAGTGCAGGCTAGCTTTGCACTACAGCCACATGTCACTGGGTGGGTGGAAGATTGGCAAAGAAGGGTGAATAACTCGAGCTCGTGCATGAGGCGTATACAAGGGAGTGAAACAGTGAGAGAAAATGCCACTGGTAGCTGGTAAGGGAAACTTCCTGGCAGTAAGAACTGTTATTTTGTTGTTATTTTGTCTGACATTAGCACTGAGATGAACTGAGTGATCTAAGAGCATTTTGTTATCTCTTACTTCTAGGAACCCTGAGCCACAATGCCACTTGGACAGAATTTAAGGACAGCTTTTCAAAACAAGCAGTCAAAACATGAATGTGCATCCAAAGGAAGCTTGGGCAAAGATGGCTTTGTTTTTTTTTTTTTATTTCTTTTTGCTTATTGGTCAAAAGAAAAACATTTGAATAAATGAACAATTAGGCTTCAATTTAAAAGTTTCATACACTACAATGTTAATGTTTCATATGCTAAACACCCTTTTCAGTTACTTAAAAACCCTGCAAATTTCTCTGTATGTTTTCAAAATAAAAGATGCCATTTAAAAATAGGAAAAAACCAAAACAATATGATGTTTTGAAACTGGTGGAGTTTCTGTCTGCTCTTTGTCATTTTTCCCAGAGGTCACTGCTTTTTCAACTGCAGCTTAAACTAATGAAGAGATTTGATTCCTCTGCAGTTGTATATTTGAAAGGAGAAGAGGTTTAAATGTGCATGTGCCCTAACTGAACATTTTCTGTGCTCTTAGATATTTGTGTGTGCCCTTATGAAGGGGATGAAATTATTTTTAGAGTTTTTGCAAACTCTCCTTAGTCACTTTTTTTTGCTACTATAACTGTTCCGTTGTTAGTGTAAAACTTGATGTTTTACAGCCTAAGCCGCAGAAATTTAAACAGTTAATGAAAAAATGATCTCATTGATGTACTATAGATATATTTAGCATCCATGATAAAACTTTACTCCCATTGTCCATTGCTAGTAATGCAAACATGTACCTATAAAATTACTCACTGCCTTGCTCCTTAATTTTTCATTAAGCTAAAATTTGACCTAAGCATAAGTAGAAGTGCTTGAATGTAATTCATCCATTTATGCAACACAGCCCCACTAAGATTGCATATTTAATTCCAGGTATTACATATGAACTATTCCATGCTGCCCAATTTAGGCATGATGGACATTTTTTTTTTAGTCATACCTTTATTAATTTTGAAAGCTGTAATGATGTGGCATTTATCGAAATAAACACATTATCACTGTATATACTTGAAAATATACGTTTGGGACTGGAAATCTTTCTTGCTTAGTTAGAGAATTCAGACTCATGGGATTTTTGGGGCAGAATTTCCTGTGTTTGATAGTAATTTCTTAAATAATGGTTTTCTTTCAAGCTCAACAGTAAATATTTGCATGGGCTTGTTTACATCTCTTGACTTCATATCATAGCTGTAGTTTGTTGCCTTTGTCTGTATTTTCTTTGACTTAGGAAAGGAAGACTATTGAGCTGTTCTTGTCCTTTCCTGTGATTGTTGCCATTAAATGTTTGGAGCTCACCACGTTTTTTCAAAGCAATTTTTGTCTCAGTTACAGATTTTATTCTCCTAAACATTTACCTGTAGTCTTGGGTGGCTGTACTTTGGTTCCTTTTTAATGCATTAATACACCTACCTTTTATTACTATTTTAACTAAATGTGTGGCTCATGTGGTGTTCTTGCATCTAGCAACAATAAATGAGTAATTTATGTTTGGAATGGCTTAGCTTTTCTTCTTATAGTGTTTATGTAAGCTTCAAATTAAATATATGAAAATTCAAAGCATGCAAATTATCCAGAGAAATTGCTTTGTTTTTGCATTGACCAGTCATGTTCCTATCGTATTCAGAATGAGCTTTACAGCACATGGACTATACTACTAGGAAACTGCTGTATGGAAAAGACATCTGTCATTTGGCAGAGGAAAGCACATGTTGCATCACGTGGGTTGGTGTAATTATAGTGTCTCTGGAGCCGTAGGCGTTCAAGATGGCCACAAGCAAAACTGATGTGAGATCCTGCAGAGTGTAACACCCTTTGCCATGTACAAATTTAGGATTGTCTTTTCTTTTTTTCTTTTCTAATTTAAAACTAGAACAGAACATTGTTTCCTGCTTTTGGGGCCCAATCCCCCAAACCCTTCTGTGAGTCATTCCATGGGCTTGGAAAACTTCTGTTTTCTGATTTTTAATTTTTTTTTTTCGTTTCTTTTAACATATAACATTCACATAGTAGATACCAAAGGACAAAATACAGTTTGTGTAGAATGTGTGTGTGTTGTTAAACTAATTACAGGCATAGGCTGACTGCCTTTGTGGCCTCTCGGCTACTTTAGGGGTTCTGCACAAGCAGTTACCTGGTTTACCCATTGTGAAAGTAATTTTGTTAAATTAGCCATGCAATTTCACTTGGTATTTTAACACACTGCTGGAAAAGCTGTGGTGATTTGTGAAAAAACAGTGATTCTAAAAGGATCACTATGACAATTTAGTGTAATTAATACTTACTGATCTCAAACTTTGCCTTTATGCTTCTTTCTAGAAAGTGTTGGGCTCCAATAGTACCTTACCTATACAGCTGGCATATAATGAAGCAAGTCCCCAAGTCACTAGAAATTATCTGCCTACTGCAGTCCTGCACCTCTGTCCACAGTCTGGATCACACTTAATTCTGTAGCTTTCGGCAGTGTGAATTATTCCTGTTTTGGAGTCACATGATTTTATCACCAAACTGAATGCCACAAACACATGGTTCGCTGCCTCTTCTCTTTGGAGTAACCTCATGCTTCCTACCAAAATTAGGCAGTTGATGTTGGACTCAAAAATCTATTTTTTTAAAGAATTCAAACTCTGTGGATAGCTCTGCATTATTTATTTTTCTGCCACTGATTAATCCCTTCACTTGGTGTAATCTGGCAGAAGAAGTTATCCAAGACAGGAACCAAAGGATTGTCATTAAAAAAGTCAAGCCAAAAGAGTTGAGGCTCTTACCTTAAAGGAAATTGTCTCCTCAGAGTTGTTCATCTAAATCCTGAAATAGAAATTGGAAATGACTGCATTCATTCTGGTATCTGGAAAGAGACCAATACAAAATACAAGAGTGAATTATATTCCAAAGTGTTTCAAGATAAGTGGTAGTCAAGATCATAGAGAAAAGCAAAACTGAAGCTTCACAGTTGTTCCTTAGATTTTTTTTTCTCAGTAGGATGAGTTCTTTCAGTACTGATAAAAGGCTTCTTGTTTTGAGGACATCCCTTCATCATTTCTCTAGTCTTTTTGCAATGCACGTGCCTGTATTCGGTTTGCGGTGGGGCTACAGGGATCGCTTCTGTGAGGAGCCGCTGGCACCTTCTGCTACATCTGACAGAGTCAGCACTAGGTGGGTCCAAGATGGACTCACTGCTGACCAAGTCCGAGTCCATCAAAGACAGTGGCAGTGCCTCTGCGACAGCAGTTATAAAGAGGAAAAATTGCTGCACAGCAGCAACTGGAGACAGGAGTGAGAACATGTGAGAGAAACAGCTCTGCAGACACACACAGGTCAGTGAAGAAGGAGGGGCAGGAGGTGCTCCAGATGTTGGAGCACAGATTCCACTGCAGCCTGTGGTGCAGACCATGGTGAAGCAGCTGTGCCTCTGCAGCACAGGAGATCCACAGGGGAGCAGAGATCCACCTGAAGCCTGTGGAGGACTCCATGCCAGAGCAGGTGGATGCCCAAGGGAAGCTTTGACCCCACGGGAAGCCCGTGCTGGAGCAGAACGCTTGAAGGACCTGTGGCCTTACAGAGAGAGGAGCTCCACAACGGAGCAGGTTTGCTGGCAGGATTTGAGATCTCATGGAGGACCTGGGCTGGAATAGTCTGTTCCTGAGGTACTGTGCCGCATGGAAGGGACCCATGCTGCAGCAGTTCATGCTGAACTGCAGCCCATGGAAGGATGCACAGTGGGGAAGATTTTGGAGGACTGTCTCCTGTGGGAGGGACCCACACTAGAGGAGAGACAGAGTGTGAGGAATCCTCCCCTTGAGGAGGAAGGACCAGCAGAGACAATGTGTGATGAAATGACCACAACCCCATTCCCCTCCCCACTGCACTACGGGGCAAGAGAAGGGAGAAAATTTAGACATGAGCCTGTGGAAAAGGGCAGGGTGGGGGATACGTTTTAGTATTTGCTTTTGTTTCTCATTACGTTACTCTGATTCAGTTGGTAATAAATTCAGTTAATTTTCCCAAGTCAAGTTTGTTTCGCCTGTGATGGTAGGTGGTGAATGATCTCTCCCTGCCCTTATCATGACCCATGAGCCTTATATTTGTCATATTTTCTCTCCCATGTCCAGCTGAAGAGGAGAGTGATGGAGTGGCTTTGGTGGGTACCTGGCATCCTGCCAGGGCCAACCCACAGCAGTCCATCAGCTGTGCAGATGACCCATCTTCTCTTACCTTTGAAAAACCTTATTTTTCTTGACAAAGGCATTTGGAGTAGCTGCAGGAGAGAAAGTTGTATCTTGAATAGCTACATGGCTGCATTTTAGTAAATGGAGAATATTTGTACCCATGGATGGCCTTACTCCATACTCTCTCGTGGTTGAATGGATTTTTGTGTCTGTGTATGTAGACACTGAATGTTGAACCGAGACTCTAGGAGCACTTTGAGGTTCCCAGACCCAGGTGTGCATCCAGCCACATCCTGACTACAGTTTTGGGTGAAATACTGCCTTTCCTGTTTCTCTTCCACCTTCTCACTTCCCAGATTGTTGTTTACCCCTTGGGAAGAGGAAATTTAGTGAGGTGAAGCCATTGAGGACTAATGGTAGTTTTCATTTGGTCCTGCGTCTGGAGTAATTTTTGAGAGCAAAGATAATTCTCATGGGGGTAGGGGGTAACATAACACTTATCCTGTCTGGAAGGATAAAGAAAATATGTATTTTGAGTGGGTTTTTCTTGTGTTATTATTTTAGAAATCTGTGTGCTCCATTCTTGCTTTTCTTTTGCCAATAATAATAATGCCATAGGTATTACAAGTTTATTTTTCTGTGCTGTAGATACTTGCCTATTATATCATAAATGTTATCCTCACTTAGAACTAAATTTTAAGTGAAGAAATGGAGAGTAGAACTTCAAAGAAGTTTCCAAACATGTTTGTGACTTTTTTTAATATCTTAATATGTTTTCAAGAAAGAATAATATTCCTTAAGTATATCACTTTTTACCACAAAGATTAAAAACAGGCTAAATGAGATAATTGTTTTATTTTTCTTTTCAAGTAAAAGATTTACAGAATGAGGTTGGAAAATTGTGTGTAGGCCGATGTTTTATGTTGTAGCTGGTTATTACTCAGTGAGTCACTAAGTTTCCAGAGCTTGCCACACCTTAAGGTTAAATTGCCTCAAACCAAGCAGCAAACTGTTAGCAGAGGTGCTTTGAATGATTTTTTTTTCTATTTTTTAAATGTAAAAAGACATACGTTTAAATGATGTGTAAAACTTTGCTGAGACTACTCAAATCCTCTTTCCTTAGAAAGTCTTTTCTTCTTATTGTCTGGTTTCTCTGATAGCATTAAGCATGAGTGAAGAAATTATTGAATTGGCATAGTTACCAGTATTTCCTAGGAAGCATTAGAGGCCTCTCTATTGACAGGAAAGAAGCCTGTATCCAGTGGTATAGCATATCTAACTGTCTTCTTGGATTTTGGGAAGACATGTCAGAAATCCACAGGGAACGCTCAGTAAGCATGTGCCAAGACACAAAACAGAAGAAAGGGAATATGTGGCGTGGACATTCATCTTTCAGTTTAATACTGATGCATCAATGTCTGTCTGTCTGAACACTGCATGTGGTATTCAGAATGGATACTTAAACGGGCAGCTTTGGAAACCTTATACTAGAAGAAATGCAGTATCAAAATAGCAACTAAATACCTCGGTATTCAAGGTCATATGCTATCATATACTTTTTTTCAGTGGGGGTTTCATTCTGAAAGTTGCTGGATGCTTTAGTAACCAACCAAACACAGAATATGGGTTGGCTTAAAGTATATGAGCCACTCCCCTGGCCTCTAAGCAAGACCAGGACTGTACTTTGCACAATTCAGCCTAGGGAGACAAAAAATGAGATTTGCTATGAAAACGCAATTCAGAACTTAGGTTTGCACTCTCTCAGTGAATGGTGGGAAAAGCTGGTGTCCTCTCTGGAATTCCAGCCTGAAAATTAAAGTCAAAGCACAGTCATAGTATAGGTACTGCTGAAGTTTGATGTTTTTTATGGGCTACCTGAAAATAGGGTATAAAAATAAAATTTCCTATGGCCTTTCTGCAGTGACTTACCCTCCACTGTACCTGTGCATGCCCAGTAGTGAGGCATTCCAGCACTTGCACTGGCATCATACAGACTAGTTCTCTTCCTGTGTCTGAGTCACCTCCATTGGCAACACCCTGCTCATGGCAAAAAGGTCATCTTAATACTGGCATAGTTTAAAAAATCCTTAAAATAATCCATAATTAAAATAATCTAATAGTAGAGATCACTTAGGGAATAAAAGCTAAAACTACTTAGCCAGTGGCTGTGGGACTCACTATTTGAGGACATAGCTTTGAACAAAGTTTAATGCACATCAAAAAAATGTGTCCACAACAATTTGGCTGAATAATATTGTGAATTTGATTTTATGGGCATTTGTTCCCTTATTCATATTCACTTTATTTACTTTTTTTTGAGTCCATTAGAGAAGAGGTTTCATAGTAGAAGTGTTAATTGCATTTAGAGCCTACAAAACCAAGATAGTAGCCCTAGTCCAGCCTGTATACTATTTCCTATTGTCTTCTTAAAACTTTGATTTCAGCTATGTTCTTCTGTGGTGGTTGTGTTCTCAAATGTGAAGTTTATGGTATTTTAAAATGCAGTAGAAAATCCCCAAAATTTCCTTTCCCCATTATAAAGCAATGTTTGCAAACTTTCCATTCAAAGTTACCTTAATAGTAATAATAATAAAAAACAAAACAAAACCAAGATTAAGTTAATAGATGTTGGGAATATTGTAAAATTAGGTGAAAATTGTATTAAATTTATCAAAAGCGGGGGAGGGAATTCACAAGGCAAAAGTCTGTCTCAGTAAAGAGAGGTAAAGCCCACAAGAATGGGTACCTAAGAAATGGCTAAAATATATATATGGGGAGAAAGCGCAACACCTACTTCCATCCACCTCTGGCCTTTTTTTTCCCTTTGTTTCCTGGATATTCTCATGTTTTTTCCCTGGAGTAATGGAATTTCAGAGAATTTTCAGAAGCTTTTCAGCAATTATTTTATTTACTTTATTGTCCATATTCAGTTGTTGAATGTTAGTAATCACACTAGTTTCAAGTAGCTACACAGAAATACACATAATACGGACTAGTAAGCACAACAATAAAAAAAACTATTCTTCCAAGCTACTTACCATGTTTCTTCTCTTTGCACAGTTAATGGTAGGCACTGACCATCTTTTAGTACCCAGTATGGCACGCCTTTGCAGCATACAGCTGCAGATGCAGTTGAAAATGTTTTCTTTTTCTTCCTCAGTTTTTGTCCTTTTCAGTTGCTGCCAATGTCACTTGCTACTCCTTGAAGAACTTGTTCTGCAAATGGGACCATGGGTGATGGTTTTTAATGATGAGCTAGTATTTAATTTTCTCTTTTTTTTTGTTTTGTTTTGTTTGTTTGTTTTTTTGGTTTGGTTTGTTTTTTGTTTTTTGTTTGTTTGTTTGTGTTTTTTTTTGTTTGTTTTGTTTTGTTTTTAATAGATCTCAGATTTTTTTAAAATGAGCCTCTTGGGCATAGAGCGGTAGAAGGTTACTGAGGAGAAAGCTTATCTGGTCCTGTGGAAGGGTGCTATATGCAAGCATGCAGTAACAACTTGCTTCGTAACTTGTTACATCTCACCCAAGGGTTTCCTTGGTGATGTTCCTAGAGCTAGTACGGCTTTTCACAGGGACCCGGCAGATACAATGCATTGCACTAGATTAGTGGAATGCCAAGTAAAACAGTGATGTCTTTGAAGAACGCTGGAGAATGGATTCATTGAGTGAAAACACATTTTAGCAGCTTTTCTCTTTGTGTGGATGTAAAGAATATTTTTAATAGCCCCTGCCAGGTCTGTAATCCTGTGTTAACAGCACCCGATGCAAAGACCCCCAGAGCTGTTTACCACCCTGTCATACAGGGTGCTTCCTCTCTATTGGCCTTGCCATGTCTGACTTGAGGATTTCCCAACAGAGGATGTATTAATGGGCAACTCATGCTATCACAGCCCCTCTACCTCTATTTCTATGGCGTATTGCAAGGCCCACCAACTATACATATGTCAGGCAACAGTTGCAGAGACCTGTTGAATGGCTCAACTCATCATAACCAATGTCACTGAAGTTCAGAAAAGTCTAAGACTGTTGGAATGAAGATTTCACCCTGGAACCTTCCTTCTCATTAATAGCTACTTGCAAAAAGTGATTGAGTTTTTAGGGCAGGATTTAGTTCTTGGCTGTAAACACTTCCTGGATCTAAGAATTGACCTCCCAGCCATGAGCAAGCTGCTGGTAGGATAAAGTGAACTAGTCAGCCCCATCCACACAGTCAGGAGGGCTACTTGACTAGCCAGACGCAGGTGTCTGTTTTAGGGAGATCAGAATAACCCTCCAGACTCCTCTGCCCCTATTGACTAGTCTCCACCTACTATAATGGGAGCTGGATCACATCAAGGCACTCACTTTAGAAAGTATATTTATGTGTCTAGAGTCTGGACCTGAATATCAAACACTTGTGGCTTTAAGGATTAGCCTGCCTAAACATAGATGCCCTGTGGTGTCTGAAACATCCAAGGTGGACTGAGAAGTAGGACACAAAGCCTACGGAGCAGCTGTGGGCCAGAAGATGGAGTCCAGGCAGGACTTTGCAGACAACTTCAAGTGCCTCCAAATATCCATTTGTGGGCAACAGATCTGAACCTTTAGTGATAATTCACATTTACAAATACCTTCTAATCCTATTTCTTCTGCTTAGTCTTCTGTTGGCTTTTTTTTTCAAGTTTCCCATTGTCCTTGTGAAGTGGCTATGTATTCATCAGTAAACCCAAGAATTTAGTGTGACCGGCTACAAAGAGGAAACTAAAACTTCATTTTACCTGATGCGAATTTATTAGAGGCTGCATGACCCTCAAAATAGAAGAAGCTTTGCCTCACCTTTACTGCCTCCACGAGTCTTTCCCTCCCAGATAAATCTAGAGAGAAAAAGACAATGGAGGAATGATAAGGCTTCAAAGGGAGGTTGCTCTGTAATACATACTGAGCCCTAACTATTTACTCAGTTTGTGGTTTGAAAATAATTTTCTGATACATGTCTGAATCAATACTGGCCATGGAACCAGTTTTGAGAAACAGGATGACCCTTGCTTAAGTGGTTTAAGAAACCTCTCAGAACAAGTGACATAAGTGAACACATTGAACAAATAAACAGCTGTGGAGTGTCCCCCTCAATGACCTTTCCTCTGGGACCCTGCAACTGGGGATGGAAAAAATGTTTAATGGCAATATGTGGCAACTACTCATATGCTTCCTGCTCTGCCATATGTCCCAGTTTCATCCCATATGATTTTCCACATGATGGGAGGAGCAGAGCAAATGATTTGATAATTTGTGGTCATTTCTGACATACCAGGAATGGAAGAAGAAGATGTCTAAGGGTGGTGGGGAAAGGATGATGAGGTGTTATGGCACAGGAACACCTGTAAACATCTCGCTTTGCCCTGAAAAGTTGGAGTTGTTCTTTCCATGCTTTAGAAGTTGTCTTAAGTATAGGTACATCTACAGCAAGCTGCTGTAAAAAGAATCAGAACACAAAATTTAACAGTTTGCTACTGGGATTAATACGTCTTCTGTTTGTGGTGGTGGTCGACAGAGTGACAGGGCTCTGCGAAAGACTGAGATATGATAAGAAACATGACAGACCATCAGTGACCACTCAAAAAGGTGGGTTAAGTTTGCTGCTGTATGACTTTTACCAATAGAAAAACTAAAAGCATGTTTATTTTTTTCATTCTTACAGTGCTTTTCCTTTTTTTTTGGTGTCCTTATTCTCTCACAGCTTAATATTCTGTTCACACAGAAAAGCAGTAGGCACAGCCTGACATTTTCTTTCTATAACTGCTTTGTAGAAAGCATTAGGGCTGAAAGAAGGATGTGATTTCAACATTCACAATAGATTTTAGAATGGAAACATGAAAAGCTCACATCCGTAATAGGAGACTCTACAGGCAATTTGTGAGACAAGATAACTGATTTTTCAAAGGCTATATTTTCTGTGTTGGTCCTCTCACCATGGGGTTCAGGGCTTCAGAACACTTGTCTCCAGGCCAGGAGAGGCTGAAGCTCGATGCCATAAATATGTGTTGCCTCACTGCTGAGTATATCTCTTTGAATAAAAATGCAGTCCTTGTTCAAGAAAGAGTGAAGCTGAGTACCCAAGTAATACCTTGGTCCTTGGTTTGAAGCCACGCAGGCAGGTTGCGGCAGGACCAGGACTGGAGGTATTGGTTTGGTGCATCGCCATTACGCAGTTTACACACAAGTTTACTCTCATGATTAAATATAGCAAACAGATAAGGAAGATAAATATACAGATTAATGTTATTTTGAGCCCAAAAATGAAATCTCTTTTGCAATGTGTGTGCCAGTTCTAAAGCTACAGATTGGTTACCAGGAAACAGAAGCTACTTGTTTTGAAGCTTGTAAAAAACCCCAACACAACATGGGCAAGCTAATTAAGATGATAAAGGTTAAACCTCCTATGTCTCCACAATTTGAGAACAAGTGGGTCTAAAAACATCTTGTTCCATGACGCAGGCCTGTGCCAGATTCTGTTGCAGTTTGGAGAACCAATTATGTAAATATAGATTTGCAAACAGTTTAACGAAGTGACAAAAACACTGTTAATTACCAAAAACGTTAGTGATCTGTCTAGCCAACCACAGAGTGATGAAATCATGGTCATGTTAAAAATGAAAGCCTGATGTAACACCCTGATTTTGTTTGGGTTTGGGGTTTTTTTCAGGAACGTTATCTTTTCTTGTATCTTTGACTTCTAACTCATGAGAGAATCTGGATTTATTTATTTTTTTTAAACTAGGACCAGGAAAATGACACATGTGCACACAGTCAAAATAATGTCTACTCCTATTAACAGATGGGGAATGCCCTGAGTATTTCAAGCACAAATCCTCATAGACCTAGAAATCAGTTAATTTGTGTTCAGACTCTCCTCCTGAGCTAAATAAAATTTTTGCTTTTGTTTTAACAGAACGAAAATTCAGTCTGTTTTCTTTCAACAAGTGAAAAAGCAACATTGATATTGACTTTTTCATGTTTTTTCCTTGCACAGGTTTCTTACATCACATTGTAATCTCAATATAATAAAGCTCTTCTTCAATCTTCATTTGATTCTTTATCTGTCTGCCTGTAAGCTCAGCAGTTCAGCATTACAATTTAAAAGGCTCATTTCTCAAGAATGCAATCAGTGTCTTTGTTGCACTCATTGGTTACTTGGACATTGTAAACATAATTGATAAATAGTGAGTGACGAAGTACATCCTACTGGTACTAAATACTGGTATCCAGTTACTCTATTTTCCCCAGATTATGGCTATGGATGTCATATAAGATTGACTAAAAACATTCTTTGGAAGCACTGTAGAAGTTCACATCAAGTTTAGAAAAGGTTCTGGATGCAGTTAACCATAAATAATGGTTATTTTGTAATATTCAGAAACATCTTATTTCCATGGATAAATTACTACTTTCTCTTTCTCTGGTGAAAATTTAAATAGTAGCTTCAAACAAAAGCTGCTTCTATTCCTGCCACAAGCTTATACAACACAGTGTTGACACAATTTAAAGCAGCTGACTTACTGCTTAAAATATGGATGCTGCATATGACTTAAATAGTATGAATTATATGCTGAAGCCATTACTGAGTTGTTACCCAGGGAAAACATAATGTTGCTTCAATAAATATTTCAGTATTCAACGCTATAATTCTTAGGAGACATTTTACAGAAATAAAATGGATAGTAACTTAAAAATTGTTGTTGATTTAATAACTCACTGTTTAAATATTTAGCTAGGACTTTACAAAAAGGATTGTTTCTCCATATATTTGTTAACCAAATAGTAAATTTACAAGGGAAAAGATAATATCTCCTACCTTCTCCCTCCCCAATGAAATAAATGTGTCATAAGGATTTCATGCTGTTCTTCAAAAACTCTGTGCAAGTCAGTCTGGCTGCCTATGTCACAGATGGAGAGTGAAGTTTTGATGAGAACACGTGTGTGAACGGAAGCCCTGTTCTAATCAATTGTGACTTTTATTCTAAGATATGACAGAAAATTCAATCTTTTAATCACTAATGCTTTTCTGTAAAAACATTTGAAAGACCTCACAGAACATTTAACACAACTGTAATTTCTGTCACACCCAGAAGTGGAAATTCAGGTGCAGAGAGATGGTGTGTGTTTGATAGTCCAAAACCCTGAGATCCTGCTTTTCAGTCTCTTTGTTTAGGGGCTCAAGTTTGACTGACAAGATATGCTGAAGATTTCCAAGTGTTTCACAGCTAGTGAAGTGCAAGGCCCAGAAAACAAAGTTTTGACATTTCTATAACTTGTGATCTGTAACTAATAAACCCAATATTAAAGGATGCCAAAATCAGGCAATAGCAAAGACTTACAAGATTCTATGTTGCACATCTAAAATGTACATTAAGTCCTGCCTGTGCTTAAAGGATAAAACATCTATATGAGTGCCAAAGACATAACTTTCAGTTGAAAATGTGTTACTATTTTTAGAACACGAGGCTCTTGCCTCATATCTATATATGTATTTCCCATAGTGACTAATGGGATCCACAAACTCCAGTTATAAACATAACTGTTATAAAACGTCTCTGTACTTTGAGATTAGTAGTGGAAGCAGGTAACTTTTAAACTTCATGGTTTAATGTATTAAAGAGTGCTGGCTCTGATCTAAAACTAAGTAATTCAGCAGAAAGAACTCCTGCTGATTTCAGTGGGCTTTGAACTAGGGAATGGTCTCTAAAATGTTCTGTGCCTCCTGCTCAAATATGAGAAGCAAAAAAATGAAGGGAAACAGTTTTTATTCCTCTATTGCCTAGTGTTTGTGATGACTCAGACACAGCAGACTGCTAGGAAATTGTACTGATACCACAAGGACAACACTTATTTCAACTCCTTAGTCATCAGAGAGAGAGAGAGGCTAAATTCAGTTGTAAAGTTTGGTACAGGGTCTCAGTCTGAGGATTTTGGATTATTAATTTACTTATTTAACATATGGATTTATCTAGATTTTAAGTTTATCTAGGAGTTGAAAATTAGGGTGTTTCTAAGATTTATGTAATCTTGAATTTTGTGGACTAGGAGTAACATCCGTTTCAGTAACATCCGTTGATTCCAAAAGCTGATGAAACGAATCATGTGATTGAATCTGGCATCACACTGTTACAAAACATCACCACATGAATAGTTACCAAGCATCAGGGATAAGAAACTGCCTCTTAAAATTGACAGAAACTGTCCTCCAATTTAATCTCGATATTCAGTCTGTTTCGGTCCTGTTGCTCAAAAAGAAAAGCTGCTACATTTTAATTGTCCTCAGCCCTTGTACAGCTGCCTATTACTTTGGAGCCACATTCACATCTTCCCAAGTGGATGCACTACAAATCTTTGCACATCTGAAACCTTTAATTTAGTGGAGTGAGCTCAACTTTTGGGCTGTGTGCAGTCTCAAGGATTTCTTAAAAAACCCGCTGATTTTGAAACCTATTTGATATTCATGAAGAGCATTTTGGCTGTGTCATGCTGTGCTAATAGGCTGAAAGATTTCTTGGTCAGTTTGACATTCTGCTGCCCCTAGGTAGCAAAACGTTGCGGTCTCCGAGGACAACCCTCAAAATTCAAAAGAGCTGGGTACTGACTCCCAGCGGGGCTTCCTTTATGTGAACTCAGCCAACCAACAACTCCATGACTCCAGCAGATGTTTTTGGCCTTCAGACCGATGGATGAATTTATCCATCTTCCCTCATTCCCTCAGTAATCTACTTGGCTGAAGCCAGCATGGTGAAACCTGGATCTGTGCCGAGGTCAATCAGGAATGAAGTGCTGGCCCAGTGAGGTTTTCCAGGATGTACCAGGCAGATTGTATTCAGGGGCAAAGGGTCCATGCTATATAAATGCCATAGAGACTGTACCAGTGTTCTTTACTCCCTGTTGAGCTCTCTTTGATTGCAGGTTTTAAATATGTCATGTATTTCCAGATGCATTATTTATGTTTTCTTGTGTTGTTGTGCAATTTGTGGCAGAGTGAGGGGTCTACTGGAAACCAGCCCTGGGTTTAGTGGCCAGCCCTGTAGCAAAATATTAGTAACACGGAAATCTGCTGCTCTAAGTGAAATTTGATTTAAACATAGATGACAGAAAGTATTAAAATAATTTATCATTTTTTAAAAAAAGTTACTGACGTTCAAAAGGGGTTAACTAAAAATATAGCTATTTTTAGTTTTTCTCCTTTGTTTCTTGTCTTGCCTCTTCTTTCTTCCCTTTCCCTTTCCCTTTCCCTTTCTCTTTCCCTTTCCCTTTCCCTTTCCCTTTCCCTTTCCCTTTCCCTTTCCCTTTC
>VXAY01004719.1:2194091-2215945 GCA_013399855.1 Oxyruncus cristatus | reverse complement strand
TCTCTTCCCTTTTTTCTTTCCCTTTCTCTTTCCCTTTCCCTTTCCCTTTCCCTTTCCCTTTCCCTTTCCCTTTCCCTTTCCCTTTCCCTTTCCCTTTCATTACGGTTCATGGTAGGAACAAGGACACAAGCTCTGGCTTGATCTGGCAATGCCCTAGCACTGTCAAACCGAGACAAGCTGGTGGTGGCTGATCACCCTTGTGGCAGTGGCTCAAATAACTTTTTTTCAGCCAGTGTGGGTAGAAGGCTGTGTCTGCTTCTGAGTCTAGACTCAGATACCAAGAGCTATGCACACACCAGCTGGAGTTTAGACAGCACTCCGGCCGTAAAACTGTACCTTCACCCCTTCCAGAAACTGAAGCTAGCACAGTCAACACGTGGCAACTTGTAACACTGGTGTTTCACAGTTATCAGGGAATTATGGTTTCCAGGATAGTTTAGCTCTCTTTGCATTCTGTTTTGATCTACTCTGTTAAAAAAAAATGAATTCTTGCTTCATGCCATACTGTCTTGCAGTCAGTGGAAGCATTTAACCAGGACTCTCCAGACTTTAAAGAAATGTAGCTTCCAGAAGGGTGTCCTTCATATTGTATTCTAAATAAGAGCTTTTCCTTTCCCCGCCCAAATAGTTTTAGGGTAGATGCTTATTTATACATTTGTGAGTAAATTCCAGGAGTTTAGATGAAAATGTGTATTTAAGGCCAGATACAGTGGTGGTACATGGTAGTTAGCCTGAAACTTTATATTTGCTTGGCTATTTTCAAGCATGATTTCATTCTTTGCGCAATTTAATTTTTGGGGTAACCTAAAATGATTTGTTTAGGAATTCGATCAATCTGTGAAGTTACAGGAGTGATAAGTGATCATTGCATGAGTATGACTACCTTTTTTTACTTGGATGACCACTAATTTGCATTAACTACTAACTTTGTGATCGTCTTGCTGTGAACATTATGTATTGTGTACTGAAATTTACACTACTCCTCTGTGTGACCACAAAAGAAATCTCCAGGGCCGTATTTCATTTCGCAGACAAATGCACTACTTGACTGGCAGCCTTGAAACCCGTGTGTTTGGATCTCCTCTGGGAAGAGTACTAAGCAGTTAATTTAGCTATGTTGCTTTGGATAGGAATCCCAGCAGGAAGATTTTGGGGGGGGTTGTTGCGGGAGGAAGGACGGAGATTGGGAAAAAATACGTGTGCAAGTTAAAAAAAAAGAAAAGAAGACAGAGCAGAGCCCTTAATGTTTTTCTGAACAAGATGTAATCAGTTGCCATAATACTGTACTGTTTGTTTGACTTTTTTTTTTTCAATGTGGTTACTGTTACTTCATCTCTGAAACATTTCCAAGAGAAACAAGGGATTGTCCACAAGATAATCACTGCTGCGTCTGACTCCTCTGCGTGCAGTATGGTGTGTCACTAAGACAGAAGTATTATCTACATGCAGTCTACGAAAAAAAATCAAGAATACTCACTGGGGATAAAACTTTGAGTGCACATTGTTCTGGAAACGGACAGTTTCTCCAAAAAAAGTTTCTTGCTGCTAGGTAAAAGTAGTGCTTTTCCAGTACCATTTATTTCAGTGTCTGTTCCGCTGAATGTGATGACACCTTCACTATCTTCGGTGGTAGTTTAGGAGAAGGTCAGTTAATATTTTCTGAACTGACTCATCTGCACATCAGGCACCAAGTCCACTTGTGAGGCTGAGCTGATGTCAGCTCAGTCCAAGGGATGTGGATGTTACATGTACCCATGCTCCTGTATTCCCAGAGGCAGCTAGATATAGCTCTGATGCCTGGTGTGAGCTGGATTGTCCCCATGGCTTATTTAATTCTTGCCCTGCCTGCAATAACCAGCATGGGTGAATTTTGCATCCTACAAAATAAAAGGCAAAGTTCACCAACACGGTGTTCTCACTCTGACATGTTCTCGTTCTGATTTCTCGTCAGGTGTAAATGGGCATTATGAAAATGGATGTTATGAAACTGTCAGCTTTGAGATGGGGGCAGTCCCTCAGCTCAGGGTGTCATCTGGCGGGGGCTTCACTCTAACAAATACGGAGGATCTCACTCAAGCTATGAGGGTCACTACGGTCAGCTTTCAAGTGGGCATACTTACTCAGCACAACACCCAGAGTAAATTTACCCGAGTAAACAGTTTTTTTTTCTTCTTTTTTGTCCGTTTTGTGTATTTACATGGAATCTATTCTACCTAGCTTAGCAGGGACCTAAATTTTACATGCTTGGTGAAATATTCTTTCCTAACAGGGAATTCTCCCTACAGTCAGCAAGGAAAGAAAAATGCCTGTGGAGACATTCAAAAGATTGAGCTGTCACCCAGTGTGGTTTCAAAATGGTAGGCTGGGTCCTAGTGTGTATCAGTACACAAGTATTGATTTAGGGGATTTTTTTTTTAATTATAGTTCTCATTAACTACATAAAAGTTCATGTTTAAAAATCCTTCCATTCACATCAACAGTTTACTTGATGGTAAAATAAGTATCCTTACAGAACCAGATCCATTAGGAATCTCTGAGGCTTTTTCATCATTTTGCCAAGATTTATTTACGTTTCAGCATCATGGAGGAGCTTGCTTTTACAATCAGAGTAGAAGTCAGTGCAATGAGAGATGAGTAGCTGATGGGTCTGCCAGTAAAATCCACAGCCATTTCATTTTAGAGGGATTGTTTTTCAAAACCCATGATGTTGGTATTAGAAAATAAAGTCCACTTTTTATATTTTTTAATACTTATTGGATGGACAGCATCTGAAGTCCAACAAGATAGCTTTTATCCCCACTGGCAGGTCTTTATACCTTACTAGTCTGAGTAGTTTTTACTTCACAGCTGATCTCATCAGAGCAAATTTCTTCTTGTTGTGCATCAGCTGGCAAGGTCTGAAGAGTGATGGCTGTTGGTCACTAATGTAAAATCTGACATGAGTTAGTTTTAATCAATTCATAGGTAATCAACTACCTGTAATAAATCCACATAAACTATAAAATCCAGTCTTACACTGTCAGAACACCTTGCAAAAATTTTTTTCTGCCTCTTGATTTTATTAGATTTTCTATGGACCAGTGAAGACTGTAATATGTTTGATGCATTTTATGTATGTCAGCACTTTTTGGTTAGAATTGCAGAATTAAATACCCTCATAGAGAAAATTTGCTTCTGTGTCTTGAAAGTGTCCTCACAAATTGTTAATTTTGAGAAATATTGAGTGATGATAACTAGCAAAACTGAGTAAAAAATAGCAAAAATCAATTACACGAATTAGCAAAAAAAAGCTCGTAAAAATGCTGCGTAGGTGCAGTAGTTTGGAAAGAAAGCCTTGACTTTGTTGTTTCTTTTCTCTCTCATGGCTTAAAATACAAGTCATTGCTCCTACATTGATGGGAAAAGTCAAAACATATGCTTTTCAGCTAACAAAAAAATAACATACAAAGCATAATGTTATTGCAAGTGTAAAACTAAATGGAACTTTTCCATAAGCCATATTCAGAGCAGTGTTGATGGCCACAAGGCCAGCTTCAGCTTGCTTCTGGGGGTGCTGGAGCCCGCATGGACCATAATCCAAACACAGTAGAAATACAATACAACAATGTTTTCCCCTCCCGATGCTTTTCATGAAACCACTAGAAGTCCTGCACCAGGATCATAATGTATCAGTCTAGGTCAGAAATTCAGACTTGGGAAAACAGCTGGTAAAACTGCTTCATGCATCATGCTTTACAAAACTTAACTACTTTACATTTGAAGAGGCATAATTATCTGTGCTAAACATCACTGGTTAGAAGCCGCACTGAAAAAGAAGTGACATTTGACAGGTTGTTAGGGCAGGGAGAAGTTGACTACTTTTCAGTATTTTGACAAAAAATAATTGTGTTATTCAGTACTTCAAAATGCATTCTTTAGAATGACTGTGTGAAAATCGTATTTCTTACCCAACATACCTCTTCTCAGTGTGAATTTAGTCATTGTTGCCTTTATTAATTAAAAGAAATGTTTAACAGTTTTAACATGTAGAGATTCTGCTAAACCAGAACCAAATGGGGAGGGAGAGCAGAAGGCTTTTGTGCTCAATGTCCATTAGTAGCACTGTTAAATAAGCAATGACTGACAGTGTCTCAGCCCTTCATCTACAGGCAGAATACATCCTCAGGTGAAATCCTGTGGAATAGAATGGAATGCAATGGCAAGGAGCATTCAGTGTGTAACATCGCTGCTGTTGATGTTAATTAACAAGCCAGGCAAAACATGGCTGGGCTTTTGACTCCTTGGATCTGTTGACAGAGCTGATAGTTAAGAGTTCTCCTTTTTTTTTAAACTTATGAAACGCGTGTTTTACCTGGAATCGCTGAGTCACAACAAGTATGGAAAAACCACTCCCATGTCATTTCCCAGAGAAGAGCAGTCATTTAATAATAGCATGTTTATACAATATTTATTTCCACCATTCATGTTAGACCCTCAAAGTACTTTGCAAATGTTCATAAAACTAATTCTTTCTAGCTAAGCAATTTATCTCTGCTTTATTTACCAGAGCCATGAAGACTCTCTAAATAGTTTTAAGCTGTTACATGCTGTACTTCTAAGCTGTGGCTTCCTATGTTCTTTGAAAAAAACCAAAACCAAACCATTTTATCATTAAGCCCATTTCATAGATGGAGAAATAATGTTTTAAAAAGTACCAAGACTAACTAATGGACATATAACCGAACTGTTGCCATACTAAATTCCACTCCCCTCCATATGTCTTGGTACCTATATGCTAGCGTGTGTATCACGTAAATTGTTTTCACTGGTCATGGGGAATTTCTGGGGCAGTGGGAAGAGCAGGAGGGCCAGTGGAGGAGAAGCAGCCCTCCTGTGGTCATGACTGTGTTTTTTTAGGCTGCTTCCAAGAACTTTTTCCAGGAGCCCGTCCCAAACTGGAGAGTCCTGTGTATGTCAACACAGTGGGCAGTTGCACACAGTCACACTGCAGTGAAAGCCCACAGGCATTGCATATTTATGCTATAGGACCTCTGGTACTGCCCAAGCCCTGCAGCAATTTCTTCAGGGCTGATTTTCTTGCAGTATATCTATCTATCTAATCTATCTATCTATCTATCTATCTATCTATCTATCTATCTATCTATCTATCTATCTATCTATCTATCTATCTATCTATCTATCTAAAAAAAATAAAATCATAAACTTCAGTCACGCAGCCACATGTATCTTCTGTTTCTCTGGAGACTTTGGGAGCTGGATTGCTTGGCGGACATAGGGAGCTCCCGCTGTCTTTCTCTCTTTTGGCTCAAGGCTGAGTGTCTTCCCCTTGGATATGGCCCACAGAGCTGGTTTGGGGTATGTAGCGTTCACCACAAGCCTAAGCACAGCCCAAAATTTGTGGCAGGCAGGTGTGAGGGCCCTGTTCTTGGACAGAGGGATTGTATGTGGGGGACTTTGGTCACCGAAATTTTGCCTCAGGCATTGAGTCACAGGAAAAGTCCCTCATCATAAACTGACACACACTTTATTCCTGGCAGGAGGCAAGAAATGTTGTCTTGGACAACACCATTGCTATTCCAGGCTGTGGGCAATGACCAGGCTTTTGAACCAATGGCGTTGGTGCCTTGTGGTGGTCTAGACATCACCTGAAGCACCAGTCAGAGATGGCTTTGCCTCCCCATTTTGAATTGCTCTCAGCCCATGTCTCACTGCTATGGAAATGTGGGCTGCATGGCAGCTTCTTGGCTTCCAGTTATTCAGGGATAAAATTGTCTCTTGAGCCACTACTGAGGAGGAGTTGGGAGCTGCAAGATGCCGGGTGGCACTCTGCTTCTTGCCAGTTCTAAACCAGGGATCACCTAGGCAGCTTCAAGATGTGATGGGGTAGCTCTTAAACTTTATTCCATGGCATTGCAGATGGGTTACTCTCACAGTGGATTCTAATATGTTGCAAAGAAAAAAATATTGTGGTAGATAAGAGACTTGCCCTTGATGGCTTTTCTAAAGATTGCACTGCTAATGTCACCAAATCGAAGACATTCAGGGCAGCTTAAGTTTCCAGTTGTCCTGTACTTTCAGTTTAAAGAGTATTTCTGTGTTATGTTACTGAATTGTCAATTTTTTAAAAAAATTATGGTATGCAGAAGTGGATTCTCACCAATACTCATTCTTGCCATACTTTCACCTACAACGCTGTAGATGTACTTGCATTGTCAATGCCTGTTGGAGAAGAGAAACTCTAACATGTGTGGATGATTGATTTTCTCGACACTCTGTAATGTACTTTGACCTCTCTAACAGCACTGATGTGTAGGTATGCCTTGATTCTCTTATGCTGACAGTTCTCCTTAAAGTTTTTCTCTAAACTCATAGAATCATAGAATGGTTTGGTTTGGAAGGGACTTTAAAGATCACTTAGGTCCAACCTCCCCACCATTGGCAGGGCTACCACCCACTAGACCAGGTTGTTCAGGGGCCCCATTCAACCTGCCTTGGAACACTTCCAGGGATGGGGCATCCACAACTTCTCCAGATAACTTGTGCCAGTGCCTCACCATCCTCTGGGTAAAGAATTTATTCCTAATAGCTAATTTGAATCTCTCCCCCTTTAGCTTAAAACCATTCCCCCTTGTCCTATCATTATCTTCCTGTGCAAAAAGTAACTCATTAGACAACAGGAGAAATGACCTCTTTTTAAGTTTATGTTTTACTCTATCATTTTCATAAGGGGAGACTGCATTAATATCTCTTCCTGTACTGGAGAATCATGCTAAGCACTCTTGAGACTGAAGTATCTTGGGCTCCTGGTTTCGCCTTTGAGTGTTTCAAATGATGCTGTCTAACAGCTGTTGCCTAAAACTGAGTTCAAAGAACAGCCCTTCAATTAGTACCTCTCAGAAAGAGCTGTTAGATTTGGATCCAGGATATTTTCACAGAATCACCCCTCCACTATGAGCCCATGAGTCAATAAATTATTACTGGATTTTGAGCTCATGGTCTATGAAAGTGGTCTCAAAATTGTGCAGAGAAATGTCGAAATCCCAGATTATGAATTTCACATGATCCTATTCAATCTACATAAAAAACCCCCAAAACAACAAACACCAAAACAAACAACAAAAAAATCCTCAAAATCATAGGAAGGAAGGTTCAAGACTATACAAATCAGATTCTAAAATTATATTACACTTTTAATTCAACTTCATTAGTTGAATTTTTAGGTTGATACACGCAAAGACCACAGATCCAAAGAGAGGCATTATCATGGATGTGGAAAGGAGTGGTTGGCAAGATCTGCATGGACAACTTTTATTCCTGCCCTTTGAAATATTTAATATTATATTTATATATTAATATATATATTTAATATTATAAAGAGTAATTTTGCTTTCCAAAACCCCCCACAAGATGGCAGTGTTCAGTTCATTAACAAGTGAAAGCAGAACTACTTTGCTCTACAGAGAAAATGAAATAGAGAAAAAAATATTATCACACACAACAGCAGCGAGTTCTTAACCCTTTCTGCCCATCACACAATAAGACAGTTTCTCCTTAAAGTACAAGAATGTGTCAGGAAAATCCACAGTGAATACCCACAACCCTGAAGAACAGCCAAATTTTGCTTTGTTACACAGAGATACAGAAGTATTTTGCTTAGCCAGCTAATCTTCCGAACAGTGAGAGAAAGTGAAAATGACAACTGAATTTGTCCTAGTTTGTGATTTATATATATATACATTTCTTGTCTTTGCCTGAGGCTTAGAGCTTCTGAGATAACACAGACCCAAATGGCAAGATTTTTTCTCTTTTTCCAAACAATATGTGAGATAACAAATAGATGGGTTTAGCCTCCTCTATACTTCTCTTTCCACTTGTTTGGTAGTACAGTAAATGTAACTATTTCCTGCATTATTGCGGTATTGTGTCGTGGTATTTTTAAAGAGATTGTTTTTTTCTTAATTAATTTTCCCTCTGAATGCACAACATCTCTGTTAGAACATTTTCATTATTTAGCTTGGGAGCAGTTTGGAGCATGCCAAGCTAAATATCTAAAAATAGAGAGTATGACTTCTTATTCAGAGCATCCTTTCATAGATGCAGCTAACTGCTGAGAAAACAAAACCTAGTCCAGGCTCCTACATACCCATGTCTCTCTACTGAAAGATCAGCACTTGGTTTTGTTTCCTCCTGCTTAGGTTATGTTCAGAGGCAGGTAAATGGACGGGTCAGCCAACAAACCTTCTGTGTGTCTTTGTGCTGAAAGGACACGTGTTCACGCCTGCCTGGCTGAAACTGCACTGTCCTATAAACCATGTCACCAAACCCCCTTGCCTATGGTGCACCCAAGACTCAGTAGGATAGGCTGGTCTCTTTCTCGTTGGCACACCCTCAAGTTTAATTAAGCAGTTGGCACATCTGATGCCTTCATCAGAGTCATTGTGAAGCCATCAAGGGACCACAGCACTGTCTCCTGGAAAGAATGGGACCAAGGTTTTGGGAAAAAATCCAAACAAACAAGGCACAAAGCCAACATACAATGGTTGCAGGAACTCAGAGATTTCTGCCTGGTGCAGGGGGAAAAAAAGAGGCAGCAAAGCCGTATGACAGTCCCAAGAGGGACCTGATTTTCCTGAATGACGATGCTCAGGAGTGTGTGGGCATCCTCACCTTCTAGATGAGGAGAAGGCAAGGTATTCCTGGGCCCACAGGATATTTCCAGAGACATGAAATATCTGGCTACTTAATGATGACTTCCCTTAACTGGAAACACAATACTGGGAAATGGGAAAATGCTATTCTTCAGTATCATCTATCCCCTCATGAAAGTCCTTACTGGCAATGAGCTGCAGCCAGCAGGGCATTTTAGTGGTGCTCTTCACCTGACACTGTCCCCAAAACCATCAGCTCTCCCCAGCCTTTTCCTCCTGGCAGCAAGCCTCTGCTTTCAATCTTCAGGGGAACATGGTAGCCAGAGCTCCTTGCAGGCAGAGCCTGCTGCCCTCAACCCTATCTTCGCAGGGTGGAAAGGATCCCTCTGACAGTGGCACTCTCTGCTCAGTGTCACAGCAGAGTTGGGCCAGGTGTTGAGCCAGCATCCTGTCAGAGGATCTCTCCAAATTATTTAACTTCTGTGCTACCTGGCTTTGCAGCAAATCCCAGCTCTTCACAGGTGCAGAAAGAGGCCGGAAATATGCTATTCCCTTTTGCTGCACAACAGTCTGGAAACAGTAGACAGATCCATCTGATACCCAGATGTATTGAGATCCAAAACCTTTCATCTTTGAGCCATTAAAATAATCCTTTTTATGCTGGAGCAGGACAAATGGTGCATCCAGAATAAAATAAAAATCTTTTGTTTGTTATTTTTATTTTTGCTGTATTAACAAAAATGGTTAAAATAAAAATAGCTCCTAGAACAAAAATATATTGTTTAAAAAGCCTACCAGACCTTTAACTTTTTCTTAAGTTTTATTAAATACATTTTCCTCACAAGATACTTCTTGTTCTATTCATATGCATTCAAAAGTATTATGTTATTTCAATTCATCAAAAAGAAAGAAAAAAAAAAGAAATAAAAAGAAAAAAGAGAATTGAATCTCCTGGCATCCTTACAGAACATTGGCAAAGTAGTAACAGATTCTAAAAATGGAAAGACGACTGTTCCAAAGTCAGCACCTGCTGCTGTGAGTTTGGTATTACTGGTTTTTGGTGGTACTTCCCTTTTTCACGGTTTGTCGAAGCAGACGTTGCCATTTGGGAATGTCTCTAGTTAACAAGACCACTCACGATCAATCACAGCATTTTTCCAACAGATTTATTCCTTATGGTAAGGTATGCACTTGCACAGAATATTCCCTACAATCAGGATCAGAGCTAAATGAACATAACACAGTTTCCCAACCCTTCAAGCAATAATACTAAATGACACAGTTAATGCGGTTCCTCATTAAGAAAATGCAATGACTGGTTAACACTTCCCTCCTTCACATAGGAGATCATCCACATTCCCACAGGACATCATAATATTTTCTTTTATCCTTGTCAAAACTGTACAGTGGGAAGGTAATATGGCTGTCTTGGCTACACTGGCAACACTTTAACACAAGAAGCCGTGTTACTCATGACTCATGCTGCAGTACTTGTCTGCTCATATTGTAGGATTATGATGCTCATTTTTGTGTGAACACAGTGAGACGGAGTACTCACTCACTGATTAGAAACAACACCACAAATCAATGTTGGGGCAAATGGAAGCTGAATTTGAGGGAGCTCACAACGTCAATCTCTGCTGTGAGATTTCAAGTCTGCTTGATTGGGCTGCACGGAAAGGTGCTGAGCTTGCCTGGAAAATCCATGACTACACAGAGGAAATGAAACTCAGAAGAGTCATTTGTGGTTCTTACCACTGGAGGTAAGCACGGCATGCTCAAAAATTACACTTTGCCCTAATAGTGGCTGTTCAGGTATGACATTCATTAGAGTGGATTCAGGGCCAGATAATGTATTGCAGATGGTAACGCAGCATGTGCCTTGCTGTAGACCTTCTCCCATAGCCACAGCTCTGACACTGTCGTTTTGTAGTAGCTGAAGCTCACGTAAGCTGAAGATGATATGGTTCAGCTCTCCTTCCCCTGCCCTTGAATTTCCTTTCCCATCCATTTCCAGTGTTGATATTACTGAGTGTGAACCTGTGGCAAATCAGTTCAGGAACCTGATATAGCTAAAATCTGACCCATCAAAAAAACCCTCCAAATTTATTTGTCTCAGCAGATACATTTCATGAACTGGCACACCCTCTGTTCACAGAGGTCACAGCCTG
Source organism: Oxyruncus cristatus (assembly GCA_013399855.1). Lineage (NCBI taxonomy): Eukaryota > Metazoa > Chordata > Aves > Passeriformes > Cotingidae > Oxyruncus > Oxyruncus cristatus. Next base: position 2,205,126 of record VXAY01004719.1, on the reverse strand, counting down.
GGACACAGCTGTCGGGGAGTCAGCCTTACAACATAACCCCCAAAACAAGATGTAGACACAATTGTCCATGAGTGCATTAAATGAGGACAGCTGGGATTCACTGATTTACTCCTGTTCTGATTCCAGCTGTTTCCAGTATACCAGGATGGGCCTGATTTTAGATGTAGGCAGAGAAGACAACTGCCTTGGGCAGTTGTTCTTCCTGCTTTTGTCTCTGTCCTGGAAAGGTAGACAAGCAGTTGAGGCGTGTTGTGTGGCAACTTCTGCTTGTGTGGGACTCCCTACAAGTCATTATTTTATGGTTTGTTTCTCCTAAGCAGTAGCACATAGCCACATGGCTGTGCAAGAGTTTCCCCACCTCTGCCTCTTTTCATACCAGTTTTTCTTTCCCTTGTGGTGGCTGGACTGTCATGACACTGGCTAGGTCCTAGGTTTAGCCTTACTATCAGCTTTCAACTCCCCAAACTCAATTTTTCCTGCTCTACCGAAAGACTTAAGCTGATGTTGGAGCAAATCTGCGGAAATCCGAAAAAGGAGCATAAACAGAAGAAAATAAGAAAGATCTTAATGAATGCAGAGAGATGTGAGACAGTAGTAAGTTGCTTGTCTAGGGAGGTGCTAATGTTTTATATTAAATGAATTTATTTTTACTGAACCCATCGTTTTCAAATTACTGTTCTCTATATGGTGGTAGAAATCTCCACTTTTCCTATTGATCCTAACTATTCGCAGCCGCTCCTGTATTCTTTCCTTTTTTAAAATGCCATTTTAGTCAAGACAGCACTGTTCCTAAACCTAAAGTTAAAATCAAATGCTCAGTTTGCTACTTTTGGCCATGCTTCAGCAGAAATTAATATGACCCACTTGTGACCCTCACTGAGAGGGTGGTCACTGGAACAGGCTCTTCAGGGAACTGGTCATGACATAGCCTGTCAGAGTTCAAGGAGTGTATAGATGATGCTCTTAGTCACATGGTTTAGTTTTAGGTAGTCCTGAGAGGAGCAGGGGTTTGGACTCAATGGTTGCCTTCCAACTTGAGATATTCTGTGATTCTGTTTCCACAAACTCTGGTTCAGACTTCTGTGGACAAATTTGGAAAGTATAAGAAGCCAGACAAATCCAGTTTTAAATAACTAAGACATGGCCAGATATGATACTAACGGGGAAGAAATGACCCCCCTGGCTAGAAATAGATTGAGAAAAAGTACTCTGCCAACCTTTATTGACAGAAATGCTGGGCTGGATCAACACTTTTTTCTACTGAAATGATGCATTCCCAAACTATCTTCTTGTTTTGTTACCTGACAACTTTGTAACTCCAGATCTGGATAAAAAAAAAGTCAGACTTTATGCTTTTCTGTCTTATGTATTTTCATCAAGACTGAAGATTTTATGCCTGGGACTTGGCAATAACTGTATCCAGCAAGAGGAGAAGCCATAAACTTATTATGTGTGTCAATAAAGTCAGCAAGTTAGTCTTGGAACACACACATGGAGCAAAACTGCTGAGTAAGGGAGAGCGACTTTTCCAATTATAACAACACATTAACATGCAGGTCAGAGGTTGAAATATTAAAAAGCAGTTAACAGGTCTCTTGAGAAACTCCGGTAATGCACAGCAGCCCTGCATACTTGCAGACAATGTAAAAAGCCACAACATTATCCCTTAATACCACACACTTATGTGCAGAGCTCAATTAGTAAAAGTTGTTCAGGAACTGAAATGCTAGTTCTGCTGGGAGATGCCCTGCTTGGGAAAGGAAGCAACAGCGCTGTGCACCCCCCAGGACCCAAAGGTGCACTGCATGGCTACAACCCTGCTGAAGGCTGTCAGAAAGCCATCAGCTGCAGAAAAAATTAATGGTGATGGTGCCTTTTAACACAAACAAACAACCTTACTCATGACTGGCCTTGGTTTTTCTATTGTTACCCACCACTGTTTGATGCAGCAACACTTTGGTTTTCATAAACTTGAACCCGTTTTCAAGGATGTTGTGCACCTCCAATTAGAGACAGGGTTTTTTTTAGAGAGAGTTCTAAAAAAACTCTCCATTAGTTGTTAAAACTGTATATCTCTTGTGGCTCTTATGTAATTCATTACTCTCAACCTACAGACAGTTGTACTGAGTATCACTGAAAATTCAGAATGTGTCCTTCCCAACCTTTAGCTGAAATGTTCTCATCAAATATATTTTTGACATGGGGGGCTTGGTGTAAGGGGGTACTAGAGCTTTCAAAAGTACCCCAGGCTCCCAGCGTGACCTGCCTAAACTCAGGTGTCCCACCTATTTCGCAGTCCCATTGCCAGGTTCTCTGCCTTATGTAGTTTTATGGTCATCACATCTGACACATGGACTTGTGTTGATGGACTAAGGAAACTAGTGATTGTTTCCAGCTTATCCAACCTACTATACACACAGAGGGAGAGAGAGATCAAGTTTTCTGTGTTGTGCTCTGAAGTTTGAGCCGGAGCTTAATTTCAGTCAGTTTGAACATAGCTGAATTTAAGATCACTATTGCATTGCACACGCAAAGTTAAGTTTTCCTAGCTATTCACTGGTTTAAGGGAGAAACTAAGTCCTTGCTAAAAAGTATTTGTTTGCTAAGTATAATATTATAAGTGCATTTAAGTCACTGGAGAAGTTTTAGTTTGTCTGTAAACTCCATGGCTTTTGTGGTTTTGTTGCAGTGATTTCATACCATGAATTTAAACAAATTGGGAAATAAGAGTCTGTTCTAGAGCTCAAACAAAAGATTGGTGGTCTTCCCAGTGCACTGATCAAGAAATATGAAGGGAATGTAAAACCTACATCTACCAAAATAATATGAAAACAAAGTTTCTGCATGCGCCGTGTCAAACAAACAAATGCTGAGCCCAGTGATTTTTGCCATCAATGTGTTCAATCGCCTACATGATAACTTGGTAGATGCAGTTAGATCAAAGGTTTCCTTTCAGTCCCAAAGCAGAGGATGTTCTACGGTGAAATCATGACAGTTGCTACGGGTAAGCAAAGTACTGCCTGACTCTGCCTCAGATAAAGCTCTGCCTGTTGGAAGGAAAATCTCAGTCACTCTCTGGCGATGTCATCCTCGCTCTGGGTGGAAGATGTTTTGATGGGTAACATCTGTTATTTTCACTGAAATCTGAAAGACCTGTCTACATGTTTTGGTGTTGTTTTTTTCCCTTGGTATAGGATCTGAGGGAGGGAAAAATAACTAAATTGACCTTTCAGTTGACAGAGGTGCAGTGTAAAAAGGACTCAAAGAAATGAATATCCTCCGAATTATGCATAGTAAGGCATTCTTACTCATTTTTTCTCATGTAAAGAAAACCAAGAAAAACAGAGCTATTATGACTTTACCCACCTACAGATGAAGCCTGAGAAGATCCTATTTCTCAGACCTTTGTCAAATTTTCAGTGTATTTAGTGGGAATTCTTTTTCCTCCCTTAAAAGATAAATATGTTAAGTATTCTCAAAGGAAAATAGCTTTTCATCTGAAAAAACAGATGTCATCACTCTCATTCTCAAACCTTGTCTGCCTTCCCCTACTCCATCTTTTATCCCTATCCCTCTGGCCATGGGAATACATATTCTCCTTTGCCATTAGTCCCTCTTTTCCTGAGATCTTATAACATTTGTGGACAATATATATTGAGACAGAAATTGTACTTTAGGAAAATTGATACCACTATAGCCTATCTTTCTGTTTGGTTTTAAATGTAACAGAAAACATTAAAAGAATGAGGGACTTGCAGCCATTTAAATAAATAAGTCACTGATAATGAAAACATATTTTAATTTGTCATTGCAACCCCCTGAATTTGTCATCAAATTCATATGTGACACTGAATAGGGGAAGGGAAGGGGTAAGGGAAGAGAAGCAAAGGGATAAGTGAAGGGGTAAGGGAAGGGAAGGGAACAGGGATCAGGACCTCTCAGTCAGGTCACAGCCAGGAGATATTCAGGGATCTGCTATCTCAGTATGAAATGGAGTGGGTGCACAGCTGAGTTCCAGAGGACTGAAAAAATTGTGGAGGTACATTTTGCCCATTAACATGGGGTCACACAATATAGTTTCATTGTGGGAGCTGGTCTTGAATTGCTTGAGACTAGAGAGAGAGTTTGGCTGGTTCTGTACAACACTTTATCTTTTGAAGCCTTGCCCAAAACATTAATATCTCCAAATAAGGCTTGCCAGAAAATAAAAAATACTCTAATGATGAAAACTGTGCATGATTTGATATATACAGAAAATACTATAATGTGTATATACGCAGGCTATGTTTCCTAACTTCCTTTGCAATCCTTTATGTGGTCTTAACAGATTTGTGTGTCTCCTTCCCAGATTTTTAAAAAAGTAAAATGAAAGGATAGAGGTCCCAGTGCTCAGCAGCATTGTGCAATGTGAATTTGAAGTACTAGAACATTTCAATCCAGTACATGGGCTTCTGCCATTTGAACTAAGGGAGAAACTGAGTTTGTGGGTAGTGTAACACAATTGCAGGGAAAATCCCTTTAAAGCCAGATACCAAAACATCTGTAGTTCAGAATAACTTCTTGTCTGACAGCTGCTAATATATTGTTAACTATGTCCAAAAGAAATGGTTTTGTCTATTTTTTTTAAAAATTATCCTCAAGTTGGCGTACCCAATATCAACAATTTCAACCCAGAGAATGAAAGATCTACTGACTGATAAGAAGCTAGATCTGAATGTTATAAAAAAAAGTGTTGAGCAAGCTAGAGATAGGAAAAACAACCTTTGGCATCTACCTAGGTGAGAAAACAAACCCACACACAGTTTCAAATTTGGGATTAAGTCACAAGGATACTGCTTTGTGAAAAATCTCAATGATCCTGTTTACTTTTTCTATCTTAAACTTTCTCACTTCTGTTCTCTTGACTTCTTTGGTAATCATTGCAACGCATCTAAAACTGAATTACAAAATTGGTGCTGGTGGGTGTGGATCATATTCAGATTTCTTGGTTATAGCTGCCTTGTTTTGGTGTTGCAATTATCATAGTTTCTGAGCTCAAGAGAATGAGGTATGATTTCAGCTACCTGTTACCTAAGGTGACCAAACTATATCTTCATATTCAAGAAACAAAAAGGAGGTGTTACTGATGCACAGACCCCTATTGCAGGTACCTGACTTGGTACTGACTTCACACTGAGATCCAAAAAACTGCAGCCTAGACTTCATGTATTACTCTTTGGACCTTTGTTGTGCCATAGACAAAGCTGATTTCTCCTTGCTGCCTTATAAATCAGCAAGCTCAAGGTGAGATCTAGAAGAAAAAGCTACATCTGGTCATTTTAGGTAAACAGTTGTCTTCTCACCCCCCCCACCCCCCCTTCTTTGCCTTCTGGTTTGTGGTTGGCAAATGGAAACTTTCCTTCACACAATTCCTGCCTGCTGTCAGCTATCTTTAAACTGACTCCTGCAGCTGTATTGCAATTCATGCTGAGTTGCAGGCTCATCGATACTATGCAAATTTACCCTGTAAGTAGATGACCTGTTACTGTGGAAACAGACTAACCCGCATCTGTCACATTACTTTCACTTTTACTGGACAAGGTTAGTGATGAAAATAATCTTGTAAGAGGTTAGGCAGTTTATTATAGAACAGAAAACTGAGTTACAAAGAACTACAGTAATAAAACATGGTACTGATGTCTTTACTTTTGTTCCTTCAGGGTTTCTTTTCAGTAATATTTCCTCATATTGGCAAATGGATGTTCTTCATATTGGCAGATAGATACTATATGTTAGTAAAAACCAGATTTGGCTAATTTCTTTGATAAATGCCATTAATTTTAAATGTATTACAGAAAATTAATTGCTCACTCCCTCTTGTTTGTTGGTTTGGGGGGTTTGCTTAGTTTTTTTTGTTTTGTTTTGTTTTGTTTAGTATGTTGATTGTATCTTGCACAACTACTTTCAGGTTAATTTTAAACTCAATCAGTAGTGACTCCCATATAGACCATATAGTGCAACCTCTAAAAACTATACCTGAAACTTACATTTTAACACAGTTTTAGAGTGAACAACACTTGACCTTTGGGAAACTCTTACCAGAATGGGGAGCTATGCTTGTTTTGTGATAACTAACTCCCCTGGTATTGAGGTCTAATACTGAAAATGGTGTATTGCAAGCAAGTGAAAAGAGCAAATGGAAACTGCACAAACCAATTTGCACTTTTCACTTGTGCTTCAGAGCTCTGAATGTCATCCCGGCTGGAAAATGTCTTAGCAGTTTTCTCTAGCCATCTGAAACCATTCTAATATACTGAAAAACGGCAGTGACATTTCCCCAAGATATTTTTATGTGCAATACTTGGTCAGTCCTAAGTGAGAACAGAAAAAAGGGCTCTGACTGTAAACAACTGAAACAGTGTCCTCAGTATAACTTATCTTTTTTCTCTACACAATATATAGGTGGTTTTTTTCTAGAAGAAGCCTCATTTCCATAAAAATACTCTATTTTTAATTCAGAAATATAACTGAAGTAATGAATCCTCTCCTCTCCTCTATTCTCTCTCTTCTTCTTTTTTTTTTCCTTATGACATGTAGACAGAACAGCAGCAGCTGCAATTATAATCCATTCACTTGCCATTCTCTGGTCAGGTTGAGCAGAGCCTCTGAGTGCAAGCTCTTCAACATCAGCAAAGGCATTTGGACTGGCAGATAAGGGGCCTAATGACCTTTAAATTGATATTTCCTTCTCTCCACGTGATGGTGACTTCAAACAAGCTAGAGAACTTCAGGTGGTTTATAAACTTTAGATGCATATGGAAATTGGGGAATAGGTCCAAACCAGCCTTGGAGTAGCAGTTTACACACATGCCAGGTTTTATAGTATCTTAGGGGTGTAGTCTTGTGGGAAGTGTGGAAGAATTTTTTACCCAACACCAGACAGACTAAAGAAAGCTCCTTTTCGGGTTTTGCCTTCTCTTGGAGTAGCTGGAGTAATGCTTGGTATATCAAGACATGCTGTTCATGATGTCATAGCTAAACAGGCAACAGGTAGCAACACAAGGTGCTATAAATATTTTTTTGCGTAAAGATCCCCACACCTCCACTAGAATCAAGGTGGATTTAGAGTAAAACATGTCCTGGAGAAGCTCATGCACTTCTGGTAGAGCAAGATGACTCCACGGTCCCATGAACATCAGATGCCAACTCCCTTTTTTCTGAAGACAGAAATTATTTAGGGTGAGACTCTGACCTGCTCTGTAAGAATTACTGTCACTACTTTTTAGGTGATGTAAGCTCATTTCTTGCTGAATTAAGCTACAACTGTTGTTACCTTTCTTGTGCATATATTCCAAGACAATAAAGGAATTATTTCTACGGTCAAAAAGAGTCTTAAATTATTATCTTCCAAGTAATATTTTATTTTGGTCTGGGTTACTTCTATTTGTGTATTTCTCACATAAAATCAGAGAGACGTTTGGACCTTTAATGAAAAAGATGGAGGATTTATTAGATAACCAGGAAAGCCTATAATCTAAAACCAGAGGTGCAGTTCATGGATGCACAATTTTTCATGTGTGTTTATGAGCTTCACTCTGTGAAGGCCAGAAAGGCAGGTGTGAGAATAGTGGGATGAGAACAAAGCTGCTGTGTTTCACTTTAGAGGGTGGTGCCTTCATGCTTTGCTAATATCTATGTACATATTCCTGATGCGTTGTATTGAGGTAGCATTGGCCTGGCTCTCAAAAAACTACGTGGTCTGAGAGAAGACAGCACTGCCAAATGGGATATCTATAAGATCTGAAAGTGGAAAACTCTTTTTATTTAATTTCCCAGCAACTTAACAGAGCTGAACTGTCTTCAGACCACCCGCAAGTGACCATTCTTCAACTCTCTTTTCTTTTAGGTGAGCACAATGATACTGATGTGGTTAGAAACATACTTGGCAATTTATGGGAGAGACAGGAGCTCCAGCCAAGAAATGGGCACCAGCATCTTCAGTGTTGTTTTTACCTGTATCACCTTATATACACAATGTCCTGGCACTTTCATGTCTGTAGCGTGAAGATGCTATGGATATAAAGTAAGGTCAGCAGGTGGGAGAACGCATCCACACCTGTAAGAAAAAGTGTGTGTGCATGTAAGTAGTGTGCTGCCTTCTCTGAAAGCAGCAGTGAGAGCTGGAAGTCCAAACAGCCCACTTTGACACTCTCAGATGAGAGGTTGTTCCTTATTTGTTTAGGTGTGGGTTTTTGGGTTTGGGTTTGTTTGTTCGTTTGTTTGTGTTTTTTCCTTCAGGGATGTACACGATGAGTTGGGTTTATTCAGATAATCAGCTTCACAAGATAAACTTCACAGAGAACATTGGGAGTGTGAGCTGGATTTTATCCTGGCTAATACATTTTTAAGAGAACCACTAAAGTGATCTTAAGAAAGTACTGGAAACATGATTCCTGGAAATAATTCCCAGCTGTCATGTTGAATTACAGAGAGACTTAGAGCTGCTAAGTATTTTCTATGTCACTGTTTAATCCTCTGTAAAGTAAGTAAAGCAAAACATATCTCAGAAGGATGTAGTAAGTTACCAAAATGATACTGTGAAAGATATCCTGTCTCTTTCAAAGAGGTGAGCTGTCTAGAGCAAGGTATTAGTGTTCTGCTGTGATGAAGCAATTCTCTCTCTGAGAGAAAACACAGCAAAATCCTATAACTTCATTACTGAAGACTGACAGCTCACTTTCAATTCATGATTATAGTCAAAACCCACATCCATTTCTTCATAATAAGCATTTGGATTTGTGTAATTGTGATGTAAGAAGAAAATGTTTAGACCACTTCTTTAATTTCTGTAAAGAGGAATAAGAGAATAGCACGAGATAATGCACCAGTTTCAAAGAAGAACCATCAAAAATATTTGTATTTTGCTTTCCTGTATGTTACATATTTTCCAAGTTACATTAGAAATACATACTCACTTCATATATAACGTATTTGTTATTTTCTGGTTTTCTTCCAAGACATTTTGCCATTATTCTGCCAGGACTGTATGTTGTCTGACCACTTCCCCATTGCAATTAGGGATTGAAACCACTTGCTTACGCACAATGGAGACCATCATACCTAACCCCAGAGGAGGCCAGAAACTCCTAGCACACTGCATTTCCCAGACCAACCAGGGGGCCCAGGGCACAGAAGGACAGCATACTATTTGCAACAAGGGCTGGCATAGTGACAATCCACATGAGTGGGGCTATTCATATTAAATTAAAAAAACCCCCACCCAAAACGGCAGGGGTGGGAGGAGAGGGGGAATTTAACACATCCCATGAAGAGGTGCTTCCTGAATTTTAAGAATAAAATGAGAAAAACTGCTTCAAAATCAGTTGTTAAGAAGATACTCTTGAAGAGCCAGCCTCAAGGAATGATGTTTAACCAGAAGCTTTTTTTTCAAATCACACAGTGTATGTTTGGCAGTTAGTGTGCAGGACTGTGGGCTTGATCTGAACAGGCATCAGAACATGAAGCTTGCACAAGCAATATGGCCTTTGCTGGGAATTTCACTTTGTCCCTCCTCCCCCTTTCCTGCTTTTCCTCCTTTCTTTCTCCAGTGCCAAAGCCAAAGAGGAGGAGAGATCATGCCTTGGGATGCCGGAGGTGGAGTATAAAAGAGAAGGAGGCAGTCTCTTACTCTAAATGGAAATATTTCATTGGATTCAGTGTATTTTGTATTCAAAAAACTTGAATGTGACCAACATGCAATAAAGTAAGATTCAGAATCATACCATCAGGAAGATAAAAGCAATTGCTGAGTCCGGACTTCAGTTTTCATGTGTGTGTGTGTGTGTGTGAGCACACGTGTTTGGGGCCAGGGATAATACTAATAAATCATGTTTATCAACTCATTGGCTTAATCTTTAGTTTCATAAGGCAGAGCTTGTCATGTCACAGAGAAATGGTGAAGTGTGTGTGAATCTGTGCTAAAAATAGTCTTTGCAGCCATCTCTGCTTCAAGGCTAATATTTAAGGACTTTAAAATGAAAATCAGCTTGGATCACCAGAGAATCCACAAAAAACTGAGTAGGAACAAATTGTATTTGGTATCTTGGTCCGCATGGCAACATTTTTGAAAAGCTCTTACACAGTTATAATGTGAGAACGTGGTGTTTTCTTAGAATGAGGAAACACTAGGAGAGGAAGAACCCTCTCAAATGACATAGTGGCACAGACATGAATACATACAGAAAGAGATCTTATGTGTGGGCAGTGCTCTGTCTACATGCATATTTAGTTTGAAAGTGGTTCTCTCAGAAAGTTCCAATTCAATAGTTAAGAGGGAAGATCCTGTTTTCCCTCTAAACTTTCATATTAGTCCAAAGCGAGCCATGTAGGAAATAAGAAGCTGTTTGGATTTATTGTGTTCTGGAGCCATTAATTACAGTGTGTCCCATTTCTGTTTATTTGTCTTAGTTCTTCTTGGTGTTGAAAGACTGGCCCTGACCCTTTTTTATGGACATAAAAAAGATTATCTAGCTTCATCTGTCTCACCATCCTCTGTGGCTCAAGTCCTTGTGGTAGGGCACTTCCCCAGACTACATGACACAGCCAGATGTAGCAACCAGATACCAGGCTTTGAAATAGCACTAATTTCAAATGTCAGCCTTCACACTTCATAAAACAGGGAGCATATTACAGTGTATGTTAAGTTCCAGAGCAAATAGGACTTAATATCTATGTGGATGTATTGTAGATTTGAATAATCTGGCAGACGGTATTTGGAAATATTCCCTAAATTTCCTCTGTCCCTGCCCTGAGACTGTGGTAAGTAACACAGAGACCAGCTGTCCAGCCTTGTTTTTCTAAGCCATTGACTAAACAGTGAGTTCATGTTCAAGATAACTGTGGGGAACCAGTTCATGAACTTCTTGAACTCTGCTGTCCATAAGTGTGGTGATGGGATTGAAAAGCTGCCATTTAATTAATGGTGAGTCTTGTAACTAGAAATGAACCTTGGGCCAAGTGTTGTTTCTTGCTTTGCTTTGTTTGCTTTTTTTTTTTT
>VXAY01004719.1:2183586-2194066 GCA_013399855.1 Oxyruncus cristatus | reverse complement strand
TTTTTTTTTTTTTTTTTTTTTTTTTTTTTTTTTTTTTTTTTTTTTTTTTTTTTTTTTTTTTTTAATTAAAAGATGTCTGGAGACCAAAAATAAGAAAAAGCACTTAGCTGGCTAAGCTGGTGACTTTTTGCCAGGGAAAGCTGTTGTTCTCTAAAAGAGGGAGACAATACTATCACCTGCAAATACAGTCCAAGGACTTGTAGTGCATGTTTGCTGCAATGCCAGAGCATTTGTATGGAGCAGAATTCTCCCTGTGCTCTTTCCAGATTAATTTCTCAATTTACAAAATTATTAATCTGGATGTTTTTCTACCAGTGGTGTCTATTTTATTGCAAGAGTTTGAAACCTTTCCTTTCCTTTGTGAGATTCAGTTTTCTGCTGGCAGGTAGAATAGGTATTGGACTCCAAGAGAAGAAAACCACATAGAAATTAGAATGGCAATCTTGTATTGCAGTTTCATTCTCTAAACCTCTCCATTCCTGTTGATAAAAATGCCTAGATGATGAGCCTTTGTCCAATAAAACTCTTTCCTATTATAATTTTAAAACTGCACGAGAAACAGCCTTATTTTCTAGATCCACGTATTCTGTTCCCCTAAGCTAGAAACCACATAATTCCCCTGTGCTTCAAGGTACATGCATCTTGTGCAAGCAAAGGAATACCTGCTCCTTAGTATTCAAAAGTTCTTCATATCCAAAAAGCAGGAGGAGGACTGGAGAAGGCCTTTTGAGATAGACTCCTGCTATTGCAAGACTTACAAAACACTTAAATAATCTGAAGGGTCTGAAACACAAGCCTTAAGAGGAACGGCTGAGGGAGCTTTAGGTGTTTAGTCTGGAGAAAAGGAGGCTCTGGGTGACCTTATCACTCTCTACAACTACCTGAAAGGAGTCTCTAGAGAGGTGGGTGTTGGCCTCTTCTCTGAAGCAACTAACGAGAGGACAGGAGGAGGTGGCCTCAAATCACACAAGGGAAGGCTTAGATTAGATATTAGGAAAAATTTCTTCACTGAAAGGATTGTGAAGCATTGGAATAGGCTGCCCAGGGAATGTTTGAGTCATCATTCCTGAAGGTATTGAAAAGACACATACTCATGGTGCTTAGGGACATGGCTTAGTGGAGGATTTGGCAGTGTCAGGTTAATGGTTGAACTTGATGATATTAACGATCTTTTCAAACCTAAAATACTCTATGATTTTATGAAAGCCTTCTTCTGGTTTCCTGCTTAAATGGTTCTTGACAATTTATATTCGTTTGTCTGTAGACCTGTACCTTAAATAAGATCGCTTTCCACCCTCATATCCCTAATGCGTCTGTGGCTGGTAATTACACCGCTTTAGCCTTGGCTTTGAAATCTTTTCACTCCTCTGATATTCTGGTAGCATTTCTTTGTCTTGCTTCCAGTTAGAAATCTTTCTTCAATGTGGGTACAGGACTGGGACAGATTGAAAGCTCTCACTGCGGCTTTAATGCCGTCCCCCTGTCAAAATAGATCTGGAACAAGAGCACTGTATTTAGAGTCTCACCCAATTTTACCAGCTTGCTGGTAATTGTCTTTGAGAAAATAAAACAAATGCAAACATTTCCAACTATAGTTAGTAGGAAGTTCTCAACGAGCAAAGTATTATTTTCACACTTTGCCTGTATATGAGGCATCAGAGTATTTTATGACATGTAATTAGAACTGAGATCTTCAGAAGTGTGGCAGAATAAACAGCAGTGTTCCCTGTTTCAGTTTGTTCTTTTATTGTGCTTTTGTATGATGAAGCAGAATAGGGTGTAATTGTCTGTAAGTATTTATTTGTGAAGAAACTATCCTATTTCTTCAGACTCCAAGCTAAATGATGCTGAGGGAGTCGCTTTCTACTTGGATATTTCCTGAAACCAGTGCTGATTCTGTGCAGTCCTGGTGCACTTGTTGAAGGAGTCATACAAATGTTAGCACTACAGACCTACTGATAACTCATAATACACAAAAAGGTAAAAGGTAAAAGGACATTTCTTTGCTATTGACTATGCTACAGTAACTATGCTATGTTAGGTGGCCTCATACTGTAAAATCTGCCTCTGCTTTATGATGCTCCTGGGCAGCTTTTACCATAGTCTTTATTTGAACTGTTGAGTGGCACTGGCCGTTGGATCAAATGAGGTGATAAAGGAGGAAAAAATTAGTGAATATGTGTTTTGGCAGGTTACTTCAGCTACTATGCAGGCTTTGATCACTTGCAGTACATGTGGGCTGCCATGTTGAGCACTGTTACTCCAAACTTCATGCTATCCTTACCAAAGCATTGGGACACTGTCATGAGCTGGGCCCTTAGCCTGTTCTCCGTAGCAGGTGCTTGGAATGAAACCCCCAAGGACTGGTGCTGAGCAGGAGACACCTCAGCCCTGCATTGCTGCTTTCAGGATATAAATTCAACATCACATCATAATTTACATGAAGCTTTTCACTGATTCATGCTGTCTCTTTTCTGCATTGAGCATTCTTTCTGCATCCTACTAAATCAGAAAATCCCAATTTGTTTTCCTTCTAATTATTCTGAGCAATGTGGAACAGCTCTGACAGGTGGGCTTACGCAAATGTGTTTGCTGTCACGTCAGAAGAGATGATTGTACTACTTTCCAGGGATGTGGGACATGTTTCTATGCCTTCCTTCATGGAGGCAGAATTGAATCCAGATGCTCTTGCTCCATGCTTTAACCACCAAAATATGTGGAGAAAAGAGGAAGTGAGAGATGAAGACAGATAGATATTATCTCTAAGGCAGATTTTGCTTTTTATGGCAACACATCCATACACCCATCTCCCCCATATTCTTCTTTTTCCCATTTCCTTCTTCTTCCAAATCCCTAAAACTTCTGTGCAAACTGGGGAGAGCCCATCCTTCAGCCAGCACACAGATATGTGGTTAGGATTTCTTCTTAGGGATCCTGGAATATTTGTGGGCTTGAAACCCACTAGCAAAAAGAGGAATGTGAAGGCAAGTCTCCCACATCCTGTGGAGTGACTGTGGGAGAGCCCAGCATCTCTTCTTCAGTGGCTGTTCTGTGCCAAGCTCCCTCCAGCACTCAGAGAGCACCAACTGACATGTCCAGTGCCAGAGAGATGAGTGGGAATAAAGTAGTTTGTGAAATTTGATGGGATTTGATGAGACCATTGTCAAATTTAATGAGAAGAGTAGAGACGTTGCCTTTTCTCTTCCAAAAGGACATCCTCTTTCTGCTTCCCATGTGGCCTGGAATGCCCTGTCCCCTTTGTAAGACGAAGATTTGTCTACATCAAGTGGACAGTTAATTTACTTCAATCAACTTTCCTTCCAATATCTCTTTGTACTTAGTACTACATGATCTTTAAGGTTCCTTCCAACCCAAGCCTTCTTATGATTTAGGGACGTCACTGTAAGAAGGAGTTTCTCTACTGTGTTGACCTCCAAGTATTTCAGTCTTTCTCTGTTCTCTTGGATCCTCATCAGTACTTCATGTTTCCAGGTCTTCTCTGTTCAATATCCTCTCTAAGGGATCTTTGCTACATCATCTGGTACTCTGTGTCCCCTCTTGTGAGCCACAAGCACTGCTGGACATGTCTGACAGCTGACTCATATTCTTTGTTGTAATCGCTGCTGTGTTATGCCTTTTCTTTTTGTGTCACATCTTTTTGTTCCTTCCCCATTCAAGACTCAGCTCCTACCAAGCCTCCATCACATGTACACACACCATCAGAATCCTCAGACAGCTTCAGGCTCAGACTTAAACAAAAAAACACCACCACAGGGCAGCTCTGAGCCACAAGCTGCTGGAGTGTACTGGGCAGTCTAATTACATGCTTGTCCTTTCTTTTATTTTTTTCCCGTGCGTGGACTGTTGGCCTCTCCTACTTCTGAAATCAGAATGTTAATTCTCTTGTCTTAGCTGGGTTTACTCACTATTGATTTTGCGGCTATTGGTTTCTTGGGCAGCAAGAGAGCCTGGATATTGAACGAGCACGCAATTGTTCTGCTCCCTGTCGCTGTGGATGGTGAACTGCAGGTGCTAGGGCATAACCCTGGGTTGGGATTTTTTTTTTTTTTAATTTATTTTTTTTCCCTGAACCATTTTTCCAGACAGTTCAAGGCTCTCAGACCCAGAAATTCCAGCATGGTGGCTTGAGCTCCAGATCCCACTTGATTAACTAAATTGTCCCTGTGAAGGACAGACTCCAGGCAACTATAGTCTGGTTTCCAAAGAGCAGGCCTTGGGCTAGCCACACTGCTTTCCACAGCTGGATATGGCTACTCCTATTCTGCAGCGGCTGCCACCCACACAGGCAAATGTGAGCTAGATGGATCTCCCTCTGACTCAGTACTGCTCTTATCCTCCTGTGTGAGAAAAATGTTCTGCGGCACAGATGCTATCAACAAATGGTTTGCTTTCAATTGCATATACCCTAACTAAATCTGATCAGTAACAGCAGCAACAGGTTCCTCCTTGGCATCAGAGCAATTCTACCATTTCTAGGTAATCGCTGAAAGCAGTAGATATGTAGTTGCAGCTTGAAAGATGGCCACAAGAAGGTAAAGTTATACAGTTCCTAGTTGCACTGTAAATTGAAATATTTAAATTTAGACAGGTGGTCTTAACAAAAACTTGGGGATACATGTATTTCAAGACAAAGTCATGCGGAAGGAAAGGCCATTCAGTGAAATTAGATAAAAAGTGTTCAACTAATTCTGACAATATAATTTAATAAAAAGTATTATTTCTGCAATACTTTAATCAGTTTATTGTACTGTATATTGTGTTGTTCTGTTTTATTTGGAAAAATAAAATTGGAACACTTTTGATGTGAAGTTTGACCAGAGTGACTTTATCCAATATCAAATCCCTATGATCAAAGTGCTTCACTGCCTATGCTTCTGGGATGGATTATAATCACTAGAATGGACTCCCACCTGCCTTTTGACTCCATCTCAGGAGTCTCACAGCTTTGCATGCCACCTATAACTTGGTCATGGACTTTGCCTGGCTGAGGACACTTGAAACTTAGGCACTACAAAGAAATGTGCTGTGACAGCAAGTGATGCTAAAGAAATATTTTATATTGAGGAATGTTTCGGCATATCTGGTTTAGAGAAATATCCAGAAAGTCCTTGTCCTGCAAAAGAGGCCTTGATGTGATGTAATACTAACCTGTGAAAACTGTACAATACAGAAATAAATTGTGCAAATCATATAAGGTGACTCCAGCCTTCTTACCAGAGAAACCTGATCCAATACATATCAAAGTCCTCAAAAATGTATTCACCAATTTCTTTGAGCTTTGTAAGAGACTCTGAGGGCTTTAACTACTGACAAGCGATGCATGGCGCTTTTTTTGATCTTACCAAATGTAGACAGACACGAACTGTTCTCTTATTTATTGTCCAGTATTTCCCCCCCCACACCCTGTTGCTGTCTTCAGTTCTAAAACGATGTAAGAACACCCCTACAATTCCATTTCAAGTACTTTTTTCCTGAACAAGGGAAAAAGCTACTTCTATTACCTTAATTTAAGAGTTTATACATAAACATAAAAGACTTTAATTTATACTAATTATTTCTGTTGAGATTTTAAAATCAGTGTCATTGTTTTGACCTTTGTCATACCCACTAGATTAGAAAGAAACAGAATGGCAATTTGCTGGAAAATTTAAATGACATTTTAATGCATTTTTCCACTGTTTTAAAATATAGTAGTTATTTCCTGGTACATCAGTTGCTGTTTCCCACCCTTTTCTAGAATAGTATTTTAAATAAAAGCCTAAATTTTCACTGAGGCATTCTGTGTTATTGGTCGTATTTTGTCATCCTTCTTGTTACACTTACATATTTACTTATGATAATCACTATATAACATTTGAAAGTGAAAAAAATGTTCAAGTCCAACTCATGACAATTTTGAAGGTTGCAGAATTTCATGTCCTCCAAATACGCATGGAAAACACCTTTGCCTATTTTCACTGTTTGCATCAAACAACCATATTCACACTCAGTAGATCAGAATTTCAGTACAGGATTCTCTTTACATCCCCTAAAGAGTCTGTGCTGTTCCTTGGAAACCTTACTGTTCAAAACATGCTCAAAATGAATACATCTCAATTAAACCTTTGTGTCAGGTCCAAAACAACCTTTTTCTGATGAAGTAATTTTGCTGACAATATTCCAGACAACAGTGATATGAGGCAGTATTAGTTACAAACATTTGTCCACAGGAATAAAATCTTACCAGTTTAAGAATATAAATGTGTTTAACTGCTTTACCAATATGGAATATTTCAGCTGCATAATCTCTCTCAAGGTAAAAATTACTTGAAGTGAAGAACAGGAGAAGAACTTTTTGTGATTCTCCCTATTTTGAAAGAGAAAAAATAAACATAAACTAAAAAAAAAAAAAAAAAAAAAAAAAAAAAAAAAAAAAAAAAAAAAAAAGGATTTTTTACTTTGACCTGCAGGCTTATTACTCTGACATTTTCAGATTTTTCAAGACTTTCAACTCTGCAATCAGCGTTGCAATGAGAACTACTTTCAACATAGCCTTTTTTATGTAAACACAGTTTCCTGTTTTGCTTCAAAGCAAAATGATGAAAAAAACTCTAGCAGCTATGCACTTTTATCACAACAAGTAGGATATTTGTGATCATCTCCTGCAACACAAGTATTTTGTAGACAATAGCAAAGAGCTGTGTTCTGCTCAGGGGCCAAGAGTTCACATTATATAGTGGTTACTTGTATCTACAGTGACATTATCTGCAAGCACAGAATCACAACGAGGTTCCCATGCAAGGCCATCCTTTACCATTTACAGAGCCAGCACTTAGTTCATGGGATGTTATGTATGTATGTTATTGGTCCTCACACAGTCCAAACAACGCCACTTTTTTTAGAAGAAAGTATCTTTTATTAGGACAACAGAGACAATTGTGTGAAGTGGATATTAGATAAAGCAGATTCATTTTCACATAGATGAAGTACTCTTTGGGTCCAAACCACAGAGAAAATACAAATTGCTTTGAATTGCAATTAATTGTTTCAATTGGTCAGACATTTGAGAGAAAAGTGTTTCTGCTTTGGAAGCAGAGGATAATCCTGACCCTGTTAAAAGTATAAGTGGTGTGACAGAAGCTAAATGAACAGAGGAAACAGTAATTCCCATCAAAGATCAGTAAGACTTGAAAAGTGGGGAAACTCAGAAGTCTTTCTCAAATTCATCTGATATGGAATCTGGTATCTGATAGAGTTGCACATTTTAGTTCACTGGCCCATGTTTGGTCTTGCAGAGTCAGGATTGCAAGCTTAGAGATGGGGTAGTTGTTTTGGGAATATAATTTTCCAGTGTGTAACTGGGTGTCACTGTTCTTTCCTAGTTAGGTAGCACACGGTGGTTGTTCGGTTTTACCCACAGAGTTTCCCAAGAGCAGTGAATGCATTGCATGGTGCCTATGACATTTCAGGATGCTTACATGTAGGATCTGCATATTTCGGTGGTTCTGCTGTAGCAGATGTTTATCATGAGGGCCTGGCAATATCTGGATAACTTTCTTGAGCTATCTGGTTCTAGCCAGCATCTACTGGTCTGCCAAAATGTGCTTTCAGTGATGGAGCTAATGATAAGTGTGGTTTGAAGGGAAGGAGGGGTGTTTCTAGGAAAAATAATTTCAAGGTATGATTTTCTTCCAATGTAAGCTACAACTTATTAACATTTTCCAGTATACATTTCTTGCATGTTGTGGTATGTGATGCCCACTAGGGGATTATCTCTCTGTATTGTAGTAAGTTTGGATAAGGTTTAGGTGGCTTCTTCAAATATGCGATCCTAGTGGAGTGTCACTGTTGGATAAGTATCATCTGTAGCTTTGTGAGGGTGTGTCATGAGTGTTTTCCTCAGAGCAAATGAGGTGATGTCTGTGGGCTATATCAGTTTTTCTAGTGTGTTTTGGATAGCTGATGGTTTGTGGAAGGAGATGTGCTGGTCTGTGGATTTTCTGCATATGGTAGTTTGACAGTTGCTATTTTTTGTGTTGACCTTGGTGTCTAGAAAGTTGATGCTGATGTAAGTTTTCCAGTGAGAGTTTGCTGGACAATTCTGGTCTCTGAATTTGTGGTAGAAATCAATAAGAGAATCCAAGTTTTCAGTACAGATGTCATTTATGTACCCTAGTGTATCCTAGGAACCCGTGTTGGTTTGGTGGGAAGATTAATCTTGTACTTGAGGTCTACGCTTTCGAGCCTGATATCCTGGAGCTTGGATACAAGTACCTGGGTGCTTATAGCTGCTTCTGTAATTTTGTGAGGATGAAATTGTTTTGGATGAAGATGAAATAGGTGGGCTTGACTATTAGATTATTAAATGCCAATAGACTGGTATATATAAGACACCAGTTAGAAGGCTGATGTCACTCAGGCATTGGGTCTGGTGTAATGCTTCCCTGGTGTAGCATCGTGATGGTAATACTAAAGATAGTGCCAATAAGAAGATAGTTTATGAGGCAGTGATCGAGGAGGAAGAATGTTTATCTGGAGAAAGTTGTTTTCACAAAATATTTAAAGGTGGTGTCTGCAGATCCTCATAGCTCTTCAGTGAAAGTCTCCTTTGGTTTCCTTCTGTAAGAATCCAGAAGAGCACCTTAAGGTGGCAAGAGTTAATACCATTTTATCCTTCTTCATTAGGAAGAAATATAAACTCTATGATGAAAAGAGCAGAGGTCTTTCTTGAGTTCCTTCTCATATGAAAGCATAAAAAAATCATCTGCTAGCATCACTGATATTATCTTAACCTCTCCTTTATCAATTGTTTAATAACTAACTGATGACTGGATTTTAAAAACTATGTAGACTCTTAAAAACCCCAGTTGTATCTTCTATAAATTATTTCTGAAAGAATTGTTATTTAGACCAATGTAAAATTGATTTAGGAACACTCAGCTCATTATAATGTGAGATTATTTCCATGGGTATTTTACGGGCGATGATGGCTATTTTACCTTCATTTTGTTTTCAGGAAAGTTGAGACACACTTACAGGAACAATTCCTCTAATTGGACTACAGACCACAATGCTCCCAATGTTTCCATGCACAAAAGTAAGCATTGAGAAAGAAGATATATGGGGAGCTATTCAAGGTTGGGATATTTCTCCATGACTTCCTGGTGGGTGACGTTGGTATGCAGGTGCTGTCATCATCATTTCTCAGATGTTGTCTTACTGTTGGTGAAGGAATTGCCATTGCACTATTTGGGTCCAGTGCTAAATGATATCAGCTTGTTTTGATAGTAATTTGTTGCATGGTGGTTTGGTGAGTTTTAGTTTCCTTTAATTTGTTGGAGCACGTAATTTTGTCTAGTTCAGTCAAACTCTTTGGGTGGTAAAGTTTATCATCTTCTTAGCTTAGGCAGACCTTAACAGGATATTGTGTTATGTATCCAGAGCCTAAAATTAGACTTTTTTCTACAGACAAATGACCCACAAGATAGATCTGGGTCATTCTCCCATGTTCTTTAAAGACTTAGACATACTTCAACTCACTTACCTTTATGTCTGGACCATTTCCCAATTGAATTTTACAGGGCTGCAGACCTAATACACCTGCACTGCCATTGCAGTGCCACTGCAACAAACACTTTCATAGGAATTAAGAGAATACTTTCCACAAAGTGAACTTCTCAGGCACATAAACTCTATCTACCAAAGAGATAGTGAATCCCAAAGCATAGAAAAGCTGATGAGTCGAAGTCCGGACGGAGGAAAGCCTCCTTGGAGGCAGGAGGGACTAGAAATAGGCAAATTTTAAATGAGTAAGTATATGAAGGTGACACTTGGCTTAAATGGAACCCCCAGAGGACCATGAGAAAGAAAGTGCCTACAAACTGTAGCGTGGCTTTATGAAGAAGAGCTTTTGGTATGGAGTGCAAGCTGGGACATGGGAAATGCCATAAGATATTCCTAACCAATGGTTCAGAAATGCGTCTGTAGCGGACTGGCTGCATGCGGGAGATGGGGAGGCTCTGAGCTGGTTTCAGCAGCAGCCATGTGCCAGCACACTCTGCCGTTTCTTCACCTCATTCCTTTAACAAAACTGATAACTAGGGTTGCATCTTTTGGACAGCGGAAGTCAATGCCATTTGCGCTCATTTTAGCCTGGCCTGAGAGAGGAGGGAGTGAGACAAGGAGGAGTTGACAGGCCCTGAGGGACTTGGCCCACCAAAGGGGCCAGGTGATCAGTGATGGGACCCACTCGAGGTGCATGCTGATTCCAGGCACCTTGGAATTTTTAGGAAAAAGGATTTTCCAGATGCAACTAGGGGCTCAGAGAGGTCTTAGCTGACGGAGCTGCCCGGGTGCAGTGCAAACCTGAGCGGGGCAAGGGTGAGAAGGGGGCAGGAGCCGGCGGAGGGCAGGTCTGCCTGCGCTGCTCATTCATGGAGGAGGAGAGAAGCAGCGCCGACCGCGACCGCCGGGCGACCTG
>VXAY01004719.1:2158245-2183553 GCA_013399855.1 Oxyruncus cristatus | reverse complement strand
GGACGGGGGCGGGACAGACCCGGCCCGACTCGGGCCGGCGGGGGCCGGTCGGTGCGCGGGGAGGGGATGCGAGGAGGGGGCGGCGGTGATGTGTGTGGCGACGGCGGGCGGGAGCAGGAGGAGGGCGGCAGGGGCGCGCCGCCGGGGGCTGATTGGCCGCCCAGTTTATAAGAGGTGCCTGGCCGGGGCTGTGGGGTTGTTTGCTGGCCCTGGGGAGCTCCGTGGAGTCGCGTGTAGAGCCGTCGGAGCGGAGCGGAGCTGCGATGCGGCGCGCCAGCCGAGACTACACCAAGTACTTGCGCGGCTCGGAGGAGCTGGGNCGCCGCCGCCGCCGCCGCTGCCGGCACACCCGCACCCGCCGCCCGCCTCCCGCTCCCTCCTCGCCGCCCTCGTCCTCCTGGGGCTGGGGCAGGTGGTCTGCAGCGTCGCCCTCTTCCTCTACTTCCGAGCTCAGGTAAGCGGCTCCTCCGCCGGCGCCCGCGGGCGGCGGCGGCAGAGTGCGCGGGGGCCGGCGCGGGCGCTTCCCGCCGTGGGAAGTGCGACCGCCTCGCACCTTTCAGAAGAGGAGAAGGCTCTCGTGTCGGTGCGATTGAGAAGATTAATTAAAAAAAAAAAAAAAAAAAAAGGCGGAGAATATCTTTATCTGCCTCTGAAGTTGGTCTAGCTTTGAGGGACGTCGGGCTGATGGGCTCCCTGTGCCCTGCCCCACTTGTGCTATCCCGTGGTCACTGGAGCCACTCAGCCCGACGTGTTCTAGATAGTGCTGTGGGTTGCGGGTGCGTCTTGGGGTGTAGGGATTCTCGGCAGATATGAGGGGTTCCAGACTCGGGAAACAGCTTAATAATGATCCTTCACCTGAAGTCTTGCAGGGCTTTGGTTTTTAATGATCAGCTGTCGGTTTTCCACTGGAGAGGAGTTTGACATGGTTGAGGTCTTTGGCTGCCATGAATGTTTCATCAGCAGAAGTGGCTTTAAAAAAAGAAAAGGTCACCACGCAACACCACTTGGGATGGTTTGTCTGTCAGGCTGCAGAGGGGCACTGCGGAGGAGTGGGGTCAGTGCTCTCGCGGACAGAGGTGACCGCTGCAGCTCAGGAGCTTTTTCTGGGATTCTGGGGATTTCTGGGAATCTGGGAGGGAGCCGCCCCTCACCTGCCAGGCCGCAAGCCCGACAGGGGATGCTTCAGAAGAGTCAGCGATGCGTGCAGAAAGGAGCACGGAGAGGTTTCGCTGTGGGGGGAGATAAGGTGATGAGCGGTTAGGGTTTCGGAGAGAAGAGGAGCCTGCTTCTTGGAAATAGCTCGGCTGCCTGGATTCTCTTGCTGCTGCATCTCTTACCCCGCAAGGCTGAGCCCTCTCAGAGGAAGTGGGGAGCTGCCAGCTAGTTACTTCTCAGGGCTAGGTGTTAGATTTTTGCTTGGCTTTATTGTCGGATGCTAATTAGTTCTGTTAATGTGAGTCTCACTGCCTTCATGAAGTGGCGCTTCTGTTGCGAGTACTTTTCATTTGAAGTCAGCAGAGAGTGGAAACCTCTTTCTTTCAGTTTACTTTCTAGGTAGAGGTACTTGATCTTGATGTAGCAGGCTGGATTTCTTAACAATGTGCACTCTGAAAACAGACGTTGCAACAGTGTATACCCACTTAAACAGATGAATGACTACCAAATATACAGTAGCACTGCTGATCATTTATTAGGCAGACCACTCCGTATTTTCTTACTGAGAGTGGCTTTGTGTTTTCCATTTTTACAAGAATAAAATGGAACAGCAATACGGTGCTTAGTTAATCATAACCTGTGTACTTCAGAAGAGTGACATTTAATTTCTTGGACTCATTGTAAAATAGCTTAAAGCTGTTTGTTTGCTTGACAGTTAAATGAATGCGTACTTCAACTTCTGACAGGGAATGTTTTTCACTCCAGATGTTCATGAACTTGAAAAGACATTCTTGTCAAAACATAGCTCAGAGATGCCAGCTATACATTGATTAGTGTCCTAGAGAGCCATTGCCATCAGAACAACTAATCAAAGTTATTAAGCCCCTTATTAAGGACTCTTTTTGCTAAGTGCATGTCAGTGCTTCATGCTTCACTTGCCTAACAAAGGGCAAAAAGACCTATTTTTCTTCTGCTTCCTTGATTTAAAAAATTGCATTGTCCAGCAATAATTCTGCAGCTTAATTTGGCAGCTTAATTCTCTTGCTAGTTTCTTGTTCCTGCAGATCTGGAGTAGTGCTGTTGAATGGAGTCCTTTGGAAACTTGAATTTCCAAAACATCTAAAAGAGTTGATCTAGCTCAATGTAGGCTTGACTGAAGTCGTCGCCTGAAAAATTTGTAGTGGAGAAAAGAGATTAATAAGTATACCTTTGAAGTAAGTATGTAATTCACAATAATAAGATATAATAATACATATTTGTTCACTGTTTCTAATTCTTAAATAAGATAGATGAAAAAATACAGTAGGTCCTGCGAAAATTAATTCTGATTTCACACTCCTAGAGATTGCTTTATTTATACTGGACATGATTGGACCTCTTTCTTTTGAAAGGATTTCTACCAAGTTTGGTTGTATTAAGCCTCTTCAGTGCAAATTTCAGCTATCTGAATTTGTACTTTAATAAGAGAACTTAAATTTTTTTGTTTTGTTAAAATGATGAGAAGTTAGTAGTAGAAGCTGTACATCAAAAGATCTGAATTGCTTGATTGGTGAATTAGCCAAATGTGAATTAGAAAGGTTTGACTGTTTAGGCTGATATTAAGAAATTATACATTTTGTAAGCTCTCTAAAGCCCTACCTAAGAGTCTGAATAAACTCTGACTCAGTTTTACCATACACATTTTGTCTGTATTTGCATAAAATCATTTGGCTGGATCATGACACAATAAAAGCTGAGACAATAGTTTTGGTTTTGGTTTTTCCTTAGGTTTGTTTATTTTGTGGTTCGAGCATTTGGAATTTCACAAGACACATAACGAAGACTGACACTAGGTTTTCACGGGTAAACACATGTTTGTGGCCAAGAAATAATGCAGTGCAATGCGAGACAATGAGTTGGTATGTTGAAAAAAGAAGAAAAAAAGCAAAGAATTGAATTTTACCCATATTCTCATAATAGTGTTCTGAAATGTAAAAACACTAGAATGTTCTGACTTTGCTTTTTGGTCCATCCTGTGCAGTGTACTGAATCCAAGAAATTAAACAATATCAGATTTTATTGGTCTGGAGCATTTATTTTGCTTATACTTTACAAGGAATATTTGCTCATTATCTACAAAAATGCCATGAAAAATTAGTCAAAATATTATGAAAATTTAGTTAAATATTCACAGCAGCTGGAAATCACCACTCAATTGAGACTCATGCACAGCACAAGGTGAGAGAGCCGTGTTTTATTTAACTTCCGCCGGTAAATGCTGAAGTATATCTCCAAAGGATTAGCTTTGAAGCTTTTATTTCTGGCCCATTTTCTTAGTGCACTTATATCATAAAAAAGTAGGAATTTCATCTAACACTGACTGAACTGGAGGGCAGTAGAAGAAACTAGAAGTTCTCAAATCCAAATGTGGGGGCTGGGTGTCTCACATGGTTAAATGCAGAACTCCAAGAGTATACATTTTTCCCATATTAAAAAAAAGGCCATACAAATGTTAAGTGCTCTACCATATTGAAGAGTTCACACTTGGATAAATGGGGACCTAGAAGTCAGATTTTTGTCATTTCATTCTCATGTGGAATTCTGACTTTTGTTGTGGTATGTTTTTAGACAATTACCTTTCAAGACTTCAAGTTCTGTGAGCATTGTAGAGCAGTGGCTAACACAAAAAAACATCTTGATTGTGGTTATTAGCATTTTTTTGGAAGCCTGGACAGAACCCCCTTTTGGTGGTTAAGAAAGATCATGGAGAGCAAAGTGATATTTGATAGTCTGGAAAGTGGCTAAGTTTTGAAAATAACTACAGGTATAAATGTTAAAGGAATAAGTGTTTAATGTGGTATTGTAACATTGCGTAATTGATGCAAAATTGAATAGTAAAGGTGTCTAGAATGTATTACCTTTTAAAACCAGATGGAATCTTTTTACACAAAAAAATGGGTTCTTAATTCTGTAATTTCAATTGATCTGACCCACTATGCTGGAGCTCATTTTGTCTGCCCTGAATTAGGTGAAAAGAGCACAGAAA
This sequence comes from Oxyruncus cristatus, assembly GCA_013399855.1. Classification (NCBI taxonomy): domain Eukaryota; kingdom Metazoa; phylum Chordata; class Aves; order Passeriformes; family Cotingidae; genus Oxyruncus; species Oxyruncus cristatus. The sequence continues at coordinate 2,179,373 of VXAY01004719.1, read as the reverse complement.
TGCAAACAGAATGATGAGAGATGATGAAAATCAAGTGACACTGAACAATCTGATCTGATTTCAAGGTCAGACACAATGGATAGAAAAAAATAAGCCAGACATTCCTCTCTGTAAATAGTTTAATTCCTCTAGGATGTTTAGGGTACTTCACATGTTATAAAGCTTTCTCCATTATTTTTGTTTCCATCTTGATATTTCTTCCAGATATTAGATCTTTAGGACTTTATGCTGAATGTCTCTGCCCTGCAAGTTAGCGAGGTGCTTTCCGTAGATCATTCTGGTATTTCATAATAATTTTCTCATTCTTTAGAAGTTCTTCTCAAAACATGTCCTTGAAAGTTTTTCTGTGCATCACTTTGTGCCCACAGTTTGGATCTCAGTGCTTGGTAATGCTTGTTTGCTACCATGGCAGTTCAGAACACATTCTTTGTAAAGATATAAGATGCAGAATTTCTGAGAATGCCTTTTCAGACAAGTGAGGTAATTTTCGTAGTTAAATGGGTGAAGACTGTGTATTCTTTGAAAAAGTTAAGGGCAACAGGTAGATTAGCTAGTCCCAAGATTAGTTTCACCTTAATAAGCAGTACATCTCTAAGACACTTGCACTCTTTGTCAGGATGGGCTCCACAGCTCTAAATTGCTGAAGAAATCAGTTACAGTGTTTCCATTGAGCTTTCAGTCTTTCACCTGTAGGTGCAGAGATGCTGCCTTTCTGTCTTAGGCGTTCAGCAGATAAACTATGATCTGAGCAACTGACTCTGTACAATCTGCTGTTACTGTTCTGACACAGTGTTGTGTGACACATTTGAGTGATTGTTGGTGGGTGATAGCTATAAGTCTATGCTGGTGTGATTTGTCATGGTGGATGCTCAGGCCTTTACAGATTTCAAAAACTGTAAAACCTAGTTTTCTTGTCTGCTTTTCTGCTTCATGTGTTTTAATAAATCCCAAACTGGGACAGTACTCTGACTAGTAGAATTATTGATAAAAATTAGTATCTACTGGCAGCTATTTGCTCTAGCTTTCTATCTTCTATCCTGTGATCTGTGTGGAGGGGAAAAGGCTAAGGTGCCCAGATCCTGTTGGAGACTCTAATTCCCTCAGGTCTCTAACAATACCAACATAAGAGGTTACACCTGAAATAATGGGTCCTGATTAGAGTCCTTCAGTACCATATCAGAGACATATCAACAAACTGGAAAGAGTCCAACAGAAGACCACTGTGATAGGTAGGGACTGTGATATATAAAAGAATGGAGAACTGTACTTTTTGAACCTATCAAAGAACAGACTAAGTGAGGGAAGCTAATCACTGTTTTTAGCTACCTAAAGATAGTTAGGCTCTTCAGAAGTGATCAGCAAAAACAAGAGGCATAGTCGTAAATTGCAGCAAGGAGAACTGTAGCTGGGCATCAAACCCAGGGGTTTTTACCCAGTAGAAGTGGTGAATTTTTAGGACAGTTTGCCCAGAGAGGTTGAAAGTCTTCATTGATGGAAATTCCCCAAAGGTTGTCTAGATGCCTTAGCCCACCTGACCTAAGTTACAAGTTGATCCTGCTTCAAGCAGGAGACTGGACTCCAAAGGTACTTTCCAACCCAAGGCATTCTGCATTGATTAGCTTTTAGCAGCTGTTGGTAAACATTTTGTGTTTCTTATTTATTTATTTTAGTTTACAGTTGATTTTGTGAGTTCTGAATACTAGTGGAATATACTGTGAGAGACGCTTTTAGGGTGCAGTTTTACAGTTGTTTAAAGCTAGTTCTGCCTTCCTGCTATTTCATTTCTGTGCCTATCCCTGTACTGGCTCTGATGTTTGTCTGATACCTGGACTGAGTTGTTTTTGGGGTGCTAATATTTAAGAAAATTAGGTCAGCAAAATTTCCTCCCTGTTCAATAATTTAGGAGACTGAAATCCAGGAATTAAATTCTGTGGTGAAGGTGGTGAGAGCACAGAAGTGCTGGTTTGAATCTGCTTAAGCAATTAATGAATCTGCACTGCACTAGCTGACTTCAGAAGGCATTAGTGTAGTTTTTAGCGCTTAATTCATAGAGCTGCAATGGCCGTACATGGATTTTCTTTTGGATTTAGCTGTGTCAGGCCATCATAAAAAGATGTTACTTCCTCTAAGCCATTCTGTGACTCATTGCTACTCCTTTGCTCAAAGCTGTGGCATATTCTGATCATCAGGTGAACCTTTTATGACCTGTTTCATTCCAAAGCTGCAGGCGTGACTAGAACAGATAAACCAGGTCGCAGGGGCTGGCATTGGTCTGAATGAATGAGGCAAACAGCTTCCATCTGGAGACTTCAGAGGAAGGATGGCAGCATTTGGTGCTGCTGTCTGTGTAACCAATGTTTCTCTGCTGTATGTGTCTGTTGGATGGCTGCCTGGCTGGCGTAGATTTTTAATTCAGCTCTGTAATCCTAACCTTACACTTTTTAACTTGGTTCTTTTTTAGGGTTAGGCAGTCAAATTTTTTTTCCTGTGAACAAATGATATAACATGTTTGATTCACTCTGGCTGTTCCGTGTTCTGCAAAACTTCCTTTTGATGTTCTGTTTTGTTCAGCACAATGTTAAAGGAAACTGAACACATGTGAGGCTCTATCCATGAAGACTTGGTATTCCTGCATTAGGATTACAAATAATGTATTACCTTCTTGGACAAAATTGTTTCTTCCGCCTAATCAGAAAGGTATAAGTAAATGTTTTTTAACAGGCCAGCTGATACAGTTAGAGAACTCAGACAAGAGTTTGGGGGCATAAACCCTATTTCAAGCCTGAAGTAAAGGCGGAATAAATACAAGTTTAGAACAACTGTTGAGAGTCTTAGACCACCTCTGAAAGATGGTGGTTAATATCTCTTGACTGTAAAGGATATGGAGTATGGGAAGGGAGGGTGAAATGTTTTAAATAGTATTTATGCAATTAAACTCTGCCAAGGTACAATCCTAATGCTTGGAATATCCTTCCAATTTATGTAACTGATAGAATTCAAGATTTTAAAGCATCCTTGTTTCAGTTTTAAAGACTGCTAAAAATGTCTTGCAGATACTCTAAGCTAATCAGTCTTGGTCAAATGAAGCAAAGGTGTTTTGGGATGCAGTTTAATTATCTTTTGGTCTTTCTAACTTGTGCTGTGCTGGTGACTGTTTCATGTAGCAATACCTCTTACCACTGTTATGGCTTTATCCTAGCCAGCAACTAAAACCCATGCAGCCGCTCACTCACTTCCCTGGTGGAGTTGGGGAGAGAATTGGAAGAGTAAAAGTGAGAAAACTCATGGGTTGAGATAAAGAAAGTTTAATAGATAAAGCAAAAGCTGCGCACACAAGAAAAGCGGAACAAGGAATCCATTCACCACTTCCCATAGGCAGGCAGGTGTTCAGCCATCTCCAGAAAAGCAGGGCTCCATCACACGAAATGATGACTTGGGAAGACAAATGCCATCACTCCAAATGTCGTCTCCTTCTTTCTTCCTTCTTCCCCCAGCTTTATATGCTATATGGTATGGAACAGCCCTTTAGTCAGTTGGGGTTGGCTGTCCAGACTGTCCACTCCCAGCTCCTTGTGCACCCCCAGTCCAGTGACTGGTGGGGTGTGGTGAGGGGCAGAAAAGGCCATAACTCTGTGTCAGCACTGCTCAGCAGTAACAAAAACATCTGTTATCAACAAAGCTGTTTTCAGCACAAATCCGAAACTCAGCCCTATACCAGCTACTGTGAAGAAAATTGACTCTATCCCAGCCAGAACCAGTACACCCACAAAAGCACTTCTGTGACAGCTGGCTGATAGCTTTGGTGATATATTTTCAGAGAAAACTTCTGTTTCTCCTCTTGAAAATGATGTGCTAGGTGTTGTACATACTTTCCCCAATTTTCTCTACTTACTATTTTACAAACAATAACTCTTAGAGGTAGGATGACTTTGTTCCAAGTTAAAATAACTGTAATATTGCACTGAGTGGTTGAAAAATGGAATTCAGGATAATTGATTTTACTGTAAGAATGGGATTTATCTTGTAACTTTTGAAAGTCACATATCCTATCTCACATGTTTGTTGCATGAAATAAACCTCAGTGTGGGGAACTTCTTCTCTCTTCATTGTTTATGAAGAAAATTTAGATAATAAACTTAGCCAGGTGCCAAACTTTTAGGTGGTTGAAAAGTGTCCCTTAGAACTGTGGTTGTGCTTATGTTTTTGTTTCAGATGGACCCTACTAGAATTTCAAAGGAACATGCACACTGTGTCAGAACACTTTTTGGTCATCAAGAAAGTACAGATTTACATGATGCATCCTTTGAAAGTCAAGAAATGAAGTTAATGCCAGAATCATGTAGAAATATGAAACAGGCTCTCCAAAGGGCTGTGCAGAAGGTAAGTGGCACAGACTGTGTTCCTTTCTTTCATGGTCCTGTTGAACTTTTTCCAACATCTGTATTCAGAGGTAAGTTCTATAAATTATTTTCTGGTGTTCAGATAACACCTGAGGTTTCACCCAAGATTGTATTGTGTTTACTCATGAATCTGGTGGTGGCTAACCAATTCTGTATTCAAACACATTTTATTTATCTTATTTTTTTTAAGAAAGGAAGACCTCAAGTTGTGCTGAGAAGCCTGATTGCATTTAGTTGGTTAGCCATTCTTACTTTTGGATGGGCCTGAATGGTAGTCATTTATGCTAATATTTGTATAGGTTTGCCAACACTTGGGATGCTCATAAAAAAAAACCAAAACAAACCAGTTAAATACTTTTCTTCAAAGCAGTCTTCCTGACTGTTTTGGACAAGATTCTCTTAAGTCAAGATCATCAGCAAGCAAAATATTGTCTGAAGGACAAAGGAGGTAGCATTTACTCGCATTTGCTCATTTCTTACTCTTTCTGCAGCCCCAAATGAGGGATAATATTTCCTTTTTTGTTTTGCTCCCTTTGCCAGTTCTCTAGTCTACACAGATCATTCTTACACCGGCAGAAGACCTACTTTGCCATAGCATGATAACTAGGCAGTCTTAGGAATAACAAAAGTGGTCAGCTGAAGAAGTCAGCCCTAATGAGGAAGCCTAGGCAAGTGGGATATATGTCACAACCCCCTCTTACTGCAGTTACTGTCTTTGATCTCTTTTAGTCTTCATGACAGTGTTTAGAGTTTAATTATGGGCTGTTTGACAGATGAATGTCTGCTATGGTATTTGGTTTTCCTGGCTTATCAGGTCTGCTACAACTTTACTACTTCACATCTGCATACAACTGGCAGTTTTTGATTAGGGGCACCACTTTAGATTTGAGCTGAACTCACATATGCTTTAGAAAGAACTGTACTTGAGTTAAATTTATAGCATTTTAATTGTGCTAATGTAATGTTTACTTTTGTGAGAGAACCCTGAGCTGACAGATCTTTTTGAGAGCAAAACATGAAGAAATATAGGAGCCCATGTCTTGTTTTGCTAGCCACCTCCTTCAAAAGCTTAAGGAGCAGACAAAGGGTTAAGTCTGCTTAACTACAATTAGTTCTTTCCTCCTGCATTTTATAGAGACTCTGCTGTGTGCTGGTGCTAGACTGCTTTTTCATGTGACTCTCATGACAGAGTAAGGAGCCTGTTACTGTAAATCAATGGGAAGCCCTGTATTCTGGTCATTTGCTGCTGGTTACTCAACAAAGGCATTGGCTTTAGTTGAGGCTGCATATCCTGCCAGTCTGGATGGAAGTTAAATGCTGCAATGTCCGTGGCCAGGATAAGTAGTGAGTAGGGATAACTTTTCTGGCTGTTGACCATTAGTTTGAGAACAATAAAATTTCCCTTGCCAAAGTAGACTCTGAATTTCCTTTAAGTGTAACAGAATGTATTAAGCAGCTGCAACAGTGTTCTAGATGCTTTGTCATCTTATATCAACGACAGAGAAAAAAAATAGATAGGAAAATGATTGCCTGAGGCTATGTTTGCATTTTTTGGTACATCAGAGAAGTGAAAGTAACAGTGTCAGGCAGAATTATACTTTATCGTGATCTGTAAACTCTGCCTTTTGTTTGCCCTGCTGCAATGAAGAGCAGAGATGCAGCCAAAGCTTAATTGCAGTTGTGCTAGTCTTTTGTCTGTGTGGATGCAGCAAATGTGACTTTAAACAGGTTTCTTGTTGTCTGTGCTTTCTTCACTTTCCTGAAGGAGAATCTAACCTGTGTGTGTTTTAAGAACCAGTATGCTTATTTGAACTGGCAGTGTGTTCAGTGACTAAAATGAAATGCTTTAAAATACCATTTATCTATCTTTTGTGATTTTTTTTTTTTTTAAATCCGTTGTCTTTTGCAAATCCGGCTGTTCAGGAAATGAAAATAGACAACTTACTTTTGCTCACGTTTATGGTTTGGTTACAGCTTCTAGCTTACTGTACCAGTTCTCATCTGTTTTCTCTGCACACCTGTAGACCTAGTACTTAAATCTAAAGCAGGGTTTGATGTTGCAAATGAAAGTGCTCTTAGGAAAGCCAGTGTAGTAGGACTGCAAGGTCAGGTCTAGAAATATTTGTCTCCTGAAAAAAAATTGTAAGTAAAGATTTTTCTTTGAATCAAAAACTAATGACCAATTTCTTAACATCTTCCAGGATAAAAATTCTGCTTAAGGAGCAGCTTACTAAGTAGAAAGCACATTTTCTATAGTGAGTATAAACTTTCAAACAGACAAATAATATACTTTCTTAGCCTGTCTGTTTGCTTAATTTTTTTTCCATGCAACCCTAAAAACCTTTTGGCAGTCCAGATGCACTAACCACAGTCCTTATGAAGCCTGTTATGAGCATGAAGTAGAAAGGACTACAAACATATCTTTGGTCAATCCATAAGTAACTTTTCTTGGCAATACTCCCAGTTTCTAGTAGTTTGGGGAGTTCAAGCATAAGCTAGTCTTCCCACATGGCAACAGTGCTTTACTAGACCTCCAGGGCAGTAGTTATCTCTTAAAGAGATCTATACACTTAGCAGAGATTTAAAGTGCACATAGTTATGGACCAAGTAAAGTTTTCACAAGTGGTTGCTGTAAGTTGTTAAAATTTCACTGTTTCCATCCTACAGACTTACATGCCTATTTTTTAATGCAAGTAATAGACTACTCATTTGGGTAGAGATTGTATTGCTGGTCTCCAAACTGTAGTCTGAGTATTGGTTCATGTACTTTCATTTCACTTCCTTCCTGATTAGTATTCTTCAAATTGCTGAATTTCCGGCCAGAGAATCAGATGCTTCTTCCTGGTCCTTAGCTGTTCTTAAAGCACTTGGGTAGTAAAAGAAAAAAGTACATAAAGAAGCTTTAAGATCACGGATAAAAAAGCACATGAATGTCCAGAGAACTTCTCATTGGTCTCAAAAGGCTCCTTATAGCTGCTCAAAGTAGGTACTGAGATACTGAAAAAGCCAAAGGAGATGAAAAACCTTTCACAAATATTATATGTTCAAGTGTAGCCTTGTCTCTGCATCCTCAACATTGGATATAACTTGTAGACCGAGAGTTATTTTTGCTTTGAACATGCTGAGATGCTAAGAGTAAAACCTGCAACCTGTTGTGGATTAGGAAAAGAGCAGTTTCCAACTTTCCAGACACTTAAAGTGTGATTTTTAGCTTTAAAATATGAAAGTTTTGGAGCTTCTTAATGGCATCTTAAGTTTTTTGGATGAAGGGAAGACATGTTTTTCATTTTGTGACTAACTGCTTGTCTGTTTTGTAAATGGTGACTGTGTGAAGGAGGTTGGAATCCGGGAAGCAGGTCAGCAGAGCTGATTTGTTTGGCAGTAGGCAAATTACACAAAGGTGTACAAGGGTAGCTTATCATAAGATTAATGGGGTAGTGTGATTTTTGTGTACAGTTTTGCTAAAGATAACTGAACAGCTTGGTATCACAGTTCTGTGGATGGCAGTCTTAGAAGTCACTGGTAATATTTTGTCAGTAGTTCTGTGCCAGTTTCTTAGTCACAGGTTCTGTTGAGCTGTTTCTGCTTCCTTAATGGGAGTCTACATTGTGATTAAGTATGAGATGCTTAAAGACATTCAAGTGTTAAAAAATGCAGTTGATAATTTAAAGATTTGAAGAATCATAGCTCTTAATTCCTGACAGCAAGAATGCCAGGGGATCTTTTATAATCCCATGAAGAGGCTATCTTTAGACATTTGGATTTCTTCAGATATCCAGTGAAAAATTTCCTTCAAGGTCAGCAGAAAGTACGCAGTAAAATGCTCTTCTAAGGTAGTTTGTGTATCAGCACCTCGGAACTGTAGAAACGTAAAGTAAAAAATCAAGAAGTGTTGAAATACTTATTCTTCAGGAGAAAACTCCCTACTCCTTATCTGTTTTCTAGGGACTAGTTCATTTGTTTCATCTCCCTTTTGGAAGCCTGGGCAACATAACAGAAAGGAATATCAAAATTTTGTGAAGCTGGCCAGAATCAAGTAAAGAATTTGACACTAGTCCAGAGCTTAGAGAACTGATGGAGGGTTTCTGATTTTTTGCCACAGTCTTTCCACTTCTAATCCAGTGACAAGCATACAGAAGAGTCAGTGAACATAAGCCAGCCTCCAACTCTTCTCAATGCGTTAGTGTTGAGCTCACACTTATAATTTCCTTTTTGATGTAATGATACCTTAATTCCTAATTGCACACTAGCATAGCTTCAAGAGGAGTACAGGAGAGTGTTCCTGTCAGAGAGACAGGCTCCTAGGAAACAGGAAAGTAGGCTTGAGACCATCAGGACAAGGAGAGTTGTGGACCCAAGTCTATCTGGGTAGCTGTTCTGCTTACCAAGTGGTGATGCTGCAGAGGAGCAGCACCACCAACAGTTAGAAAGCAGCTCAGACCGCATTTCATGAGGACCAGAGCCTTTCTGCATGGAAGATGAGCTGAGTCAGGCTGCTGGATCTCTCACTGTTTAGCTAGAGCATTTTTGGAAATGTGCAGAAGCAGAAGTCCATGCTCCTAGGAAAAATTTAAGTTAGGAGTAGAATAGCAGTTGACCAGTTCAGGGAATTTCAAAGGCTGAGCAGCTACCAACCATGGGATTTTTTTTTTTAGTACCAGTCTAGATAATAGGAGATTAAAATGTACACAGTTCTTTTTGGATACACTATGTAGGCTCCCCAGGCAAGAACATTATCACATGCTCCAGAGGGAAGGATATGAAAGCAAACTCGACATTTGAGAAGTTTCCATTAAAAAAGCAAGAAAACAAAGAAGTTTCCCCTTCAAAGGAAAGGGTTGGGGATAGGTGTGTTGCAGTAATCTCCGAGCGTGGTCTGTCACCCAGGCTCTTCTTACCTTACGTCCTGTTCTCTTCAGAGTCTTTTGCCCTCTTTCACAGTACCTGGTACTTGCAATTTCTTGTCACCTTCCTATTTTCTACTTAAGTGTGGTTAGCGGCTGATGCTGGTGTGCAGCTCTTAGAATTAAACCTCATTTTCGTGCTCCTAGAACTGACATTGAAGTAGGAAGATCAGAGAATTAAAGTGAATGTCAATGGGGGAGGTGGATACGAGTTTTACTTCTGAAGTTGTGATTCTTCTGCTTCTCTTCTTGTCTCTACGGCAAAAAGTATCTTTGCGATTCTTATCTACAAAATCAGCAGATCTCTGCTGAAGTATTATGCTTTGATAGTCATAATACAACTTCCATACTGCTGTGGCTTTTCATTTTGGTTTAACATTTAAATACCTACTGAAAGGGGAAAGTGAGAGTAATAAATGCTCTAGCTAAGGCATTATAGACTTCGCTGTGGTTGCAAAATTACATAAAAGCAGGACTTCAGGTGTTTTTAAAGCAAGATTTCAAATTCTAAAACACTGCAGTGATTGAGAGCACAGTGTAACACTGCTGATCTGGCCAAATCTGGCACATATTGCATATACATGGATTGAATAAGGCAAACAGCAGTATGCGTGACATAAAGATGAAACAAGGACCACTCTTAGGTTTCAAAGAGGAAGTGACTTGCTATCATCAGCAAAATGTTTCCTTTTACTAAACGTCCTCTGGATGGCTCCATGGTATGAGGTATTCTGAATAACAAATATATTACCCCTGTTTTTTAGAAAACAGATGGAGAGTCATGGGGAAAAAGGGGACAGAACTGAGGGTTGAACTTGATATTACCAAGACTCAGTCCATGCTTGTAAGAAGAACAGGCTGCTCAGATTTTTGAAAACTGCTGTTTGTATCTTTTTCTCAAGAGGAAAACAGGTGTGGATTATTAAAACCAAAGCTTTTTCTGGAGCCTGATGTCTGCAATTTGTGCTGTTCCTGGGTTTGTGTAACATGGGTTTCATTAATGTTAAAATTCATCTGTAGTTTTGAAGAATTGCATTGAATTCGGGCACCCAGTCCATTTGGCCCAGTCCAGATGGGGAAGATGCTTAATCCTTCAGTTCCTGCATGCCTTGTTAGAAGTGAGCCTTGACTCTAGAGCCTTGCAGTCCCACAACTTTCCCCGTTAGTGGTCAAGTGTGAGGAATGGAGGTTTTCATTTACCTGATCACAAAATCAGACCTTACTTTCCTTAGTTGTCAAGAGTGATTACACACTAATTCCTATGTAGAACTGTCTCTTTCATTACTTTTGGACCCCAAGTAATCAAATCGGTTCATAAACTCCATAGTTTGATGTGATGCCTTCTTATTAGTCATTATTACATTATATTTGGAGAAATAATCCAAGTGCTATAAGTAGGAAAGGTTGTAAATGTTCTGTCACTGCTACTTCAATAAATAATGCAGTGATCAGACACACCATCATTCCTATCCACCTTTATCAGAAGATTGGACAGAGGAAGTAATTTGATTGTGGCAGCTAAACTGTGTGTGTTCATATTACATATTCTCATATTTACATTATGCATATCCCAGGCATCTGAATATAATGTAGGTGGAACAATATCCCCAGATATATGCAGAGAGTACTGTAAGTGTGCAAACTAAACAATATTACAAAACCAAGAAAACATCAAAGCTCTTTCTCATTTTAGGAAGTCCAGCGTGTCATGGGAAGAACGTCACCAAGACCAGAAAAAGGTAGGTGCTGCTTTATGAATAAGAAGTATTTAGTTCCACTAAACTTGTCTTTTTGGGATAATGCAATTCTTTTATCTCTAGCTGCAATGGAGGCATTAGGAATTGAACTATACAAGAGAAACAAACCTGAGAAGCAGCCATTTGCCCATCTCATTATTGATGATAAGAATATTCCATCTGGTAAGTTCAGTTTTAAGTAAATACTTCCAATACTACTATAAATGCATTAAACAGTGAATAATGATGTTACGCAAAAACAAACAGACTGGGATTTCAGAAATGGCTTTTGATAACATGATGAAATTGGATGCATTAAAGGATTCCAGATGCAACAGAGGTAATGTTAAAAGGAGGATGGCTCCCCTTTGTGTTAGTCATGTGCTGAATGGCATTTCAAATGACCAGTTCTCATAATTAACCTCTGAGGGCTTGGCCTGCCCCTTTGTGCTGTCGTCAAGAGAGGAAGGAAGATCTTGTGTTGAATGCTCTCCTCTGAAGTTTCTCATTTTCTTTCACCTGTAGGGCCTATCCAGAGTTTTTCACTCACACTGGACATCATCCATAGGTATACACACACACACAGGTGTGTTCATATATCCTTGCCTGCATATGTGTATATACCAGCACAAAGATTGGCCAGAATACAGGTCATACAGTTTGGAAGATGTTTCCCTTCTATTGAATCAAAATCAGTGTTTCTTTTGTCCTGTTGTCAGCTGAAGAAATGTATTGTTTTCTGTTGTAAAATTCAAGCATGTGTTGAATTTTCAACACCTATTCAACCCTTTGCAGCAACACTCCTTTTGCGTGCTGAGGTGTAATGGGGTTTGTATTGGGTGACAGCATTTGTCTTCAGGGTGGATGTGGAAGCCGAGAATCTTATGAGTCTACAGTGCACACACATGTCAGGTGCCCATCAGTGAAAGAATTTGCCATAAAGGAAGCACACCTTTCATTTGGAGGTGTGGAAAATCTAGAATTGCAGTCCCAATGGCATTATTATAACTTGCCTGCTAGTTCCCTGCCCACTGTGGGTATGTTGCACTCTGACAGCATAGGGCTGAGTTTATAGCATGTTTCCTTCTTCTGATGGCACGTTGGAAAGGTTTTATCATATTCCATTCACTTTTATGTTACAGGACTGGTGTAGACTTTTTCACATCAGACTCCAGGGCCCTCATGACATTCTGACATGCCAGAGCTTCACAAGGGTGTGTCTGCATCTATCTAGTCCAGTGGTAGCAAGATAAAAATCATAGCATTGTATTGTGAGCAACAGTGCGTTGAATTGGATGCAGTATGTTTTTGAGCAATTGAGTAGGGGGAAAAAAAATGTTCTTGTGGCTTTTATCTGCCCCTGTGGTAAGAGGATGACATTCTTTTATATTGCCAAAGCTCTTATTTTCTACACAGAGGTATTCAGATGGCTTTGGGAATATCCTTGCTAGTATAGTATCTGGGAACAAGACATGAGTCTGCCTTGGAACACTCTCCAGAGGAAAAGATCCTACAATTTTAAGATATGTTAGAATGGTTTTATTTTTTGCCTTGGGGCACTGTCAGTTGAGATTTTTCTCTCTGTATTCTCAACACAACAATTGGTGTGGTAGAAATAAACCAGAGTTTTTTCTGAAGCTATCAGATAGAGGATCTTAAGATAGGAGGGTGCATTGATCACCACTGTGTTCTTTCTCTGAAGATTTATACATTTTGTAGTGCTGAACTCCTTGTTAATTAAGCTGTGCACATGGCTTTTCTGTTTTATATAACCAAACCGAAGGGGAATGCTGTGTTGAGACTTGATATCTGAGATTTTAGCAGCCTGCATAGTAATACCTTGCTCTTGCGCTATTTAAAGACAAAGCAATTCTGTACAGTTTCTTGCCTGGAGGGATAGGATTTTTTCAAGTGCATTGGCATTGCCAAGATCCAGAGCTTTAGAAGCAGAGAGCTTAAACAGCTTGTCAGATGGCAGTCAGAACTTCCAAAAGCTTTCTTGTTAGCTCAGATGCCTCCTGACAAGCTTCTATTGTAGTCAGATTTTGGCTTTGACCTACTTTTACCATAGGTCCATAGTAGAAGATTCAGTACCAATAAACTTGTCTTAGCATTTTGTCTTTGGAAGGTTTCAATTAATTTGCTAATTATTGAGACAGATGACTTTGACTTACATCCGCAGAAGTGGAGTGTGTCAGTGTCACAGTCTGTGAAATCCACCCTTTCCTGTGGGGAGTTTATTTTCTGTTTACCTGGATATTGCTGTAAACTGTGTTTTTATCCAGGCTAGCAGCTGATAATTTTTACCGTTGTGCACTGCTGCATTAACCTTCAAGGGAGTGACATAGCACAACTATGGGTAATGGCAAGGGAGACATTGCTCTTGTTCTCTTCACTTTTTTTTTTTTTTTCTTCAAAAGCACAGGCTGCAGGAACTCTCAGAAACACATTACCTATGACAGCAAGCTTTGTTTCTCCCTGGAGCAGATCTACTCCTTAACAATGTTATGATCTGGATGTACTCCCTTCTGATCTGGCACATATGGCTTCTGCCTCTTTTGGAAGAGCATTGCCAGGATGTTGATCATGTGCACAGCTTCTGCGGTCCTTGTGGGCATTGTAGCAATGAGGGGCTGCATCCTTATAGGTAGCTGGAACCCTGAACCTGCTGGTGGTGAGGCACTTCAGTATCATGCTTACTGGTATGAGGCACTACCCACTTGGCTGGGAAGCACAGAGGTTAGTGACAGGCATAAAGAAAGAAGAATTTGCATAACAGTCACCTGGAGATTTTCCTCTCCCATCTTGTTTTCTCTGATTGCAAATGGCAATATTTATTTTCTTCCCCCGATCCTTTACTCTCCATGTCTGAAACTCTTGTAAATTGTTTTCTGCCATCCATGAGCCTGGACAGATCTTTTCTTAGTATTTTAAGGTTCTCTACTGTCATCACTCTGACCCAGAATAAACAGAGTCAGAAAAAAAAAAAAAAAGTCCTCACTGTCAAACAGGATTTTTAATAGTTTGCTGCTGAACACCCTTCATGAAGGGGCACTGAACAGTGTCTGTGAGAGCATATTTTCCTTTGACTTGGTTTGCAATAATATCAAGCCTCAAATGGACTTTTGCAACTTGGGGGATAGTGTGAGGGAGAGGGGGAAAATAACCCTTCCCAGATCTTGGTGTCCCCACCCATCATTTGGTGGCAGAAGCTGTAGTGGTTTGGCTTGCTGTGTGTATTTTTTAGGTTTGCTGCCTTAGGTTGGAGCTGGATGCTTGCTGGTTGGTTTTTACCAGAGCTCACTATAAATGCTACCTAGGTTTTAAATGAAAACAGTGAATTTTGGTTTATAAATTGATTACAGAAATAGTCACCATTTAAAGGAGAAAATCACAAACAGAAATAAATATAAATGTTAAATATGGGGTGTGAATTAATACCTTTAGCTGTCTAAGGAAATGCTGTAGTATTCTAAGCTATTTACAGCTACAGGTTAGACTTAGCTGCCCTTTGCCTCCAAAGAGTTTTTCAAAGCAGACAGTGCTTTGGTCCTTTTTTCAGGCTTTATTTATACCTGAACATTACTATGATGCAAGCAAATTATCAAAACAGGGATAACTAATTTTATTGAACTCATTTGTAGTAGCCTTAGTTCATGCTCATAAACACACAAGGTGCTGTTTTTATTTGTCTCTGGTTTTCAGAAACTATTATTTTGAATTTTTAAATAATGCTTTTTTCCATGTCTGGAAGACTATCTTACTCATTATCTCCCCGACTGTTCCCTTCTCTGTCAACTTGTGCTGTTTTTTTCATGATTCCAAAGTAAATTATTTTGCAGAAGATATTGTACTGCAGCATTTCTTACTATCCCATGGCTTGGGTTATGTGTCAGAGTTTCTGATAGGTGGACTGCTGATTTGGCGCTAATGTGTGTGCTCCAGTTTTCTCCACTTCCTGTGCTTTGGGGTACTGATTGTTTTGATGTCTCCAAATCTGGGTGTATTACCACCAAAAGTGCTGAGAACATGCTTGCTCCTTCCATTAAAGTTTGCATGACAGAACTCCTACCAGAGCATCTTTGTGCTGTGCTGCTGGCTGTGGCACGCCTCTTCTGGAGCTCTGAATTGTGGCAAAATGCCCATCTGCCTCAGCCAATACAATCATAGCATTATAATTTAATGCTTTATAATTTAGTCCCCTTTAATAAGGAATTTCAAGAAGTTACCTCTGCAGATCATCTGCTCAAAACAGATAGCATCATCTCCCATGATCTCTTGGCCTGTCCCTCTACCTGACCATGGATGAATGATGTGTATTTACTTGAACATCAAAATAGTGTGAACAAACTTCACCCAGAGCCCATCTCTCAATTATAAACCACTGTAGCACCTATTTTACCCTCTTTTCTCTTCCCTCTTTTCAGCAGGAACTCATGCTTTCCTACGAAAGGTTTCTTCAAAATTGCAGCTTTAGACTGGCAACTAAAAAATTTACTTATCAGATAAATGAAATCTGCCTAGCAACTACCCAGTGTGCCACCAGGCAGTCACAGCACGCATTTCTGTTCCACCACAGATACACATTCCTGTCCCATATCTAAGTGCCTCTCCTGATCTAAGCAGTGATTTCTAGCCTGTCCTCCTCATCTTGAAGGTAGCCCAACCTCCTTGGGGCAGTATTTCTTCCAGACTTAATGGTGTGCACAAGAAGTTCTACAATTTCCTCAGCTATCCCCAGTGCTTCAGAGGTGCAGTCTGGTACTACCTTAGCACTTCTTGCAGGTGAATAATTCCAGGCTAAGATACTTAAGATCTTGGTGTCTTTTCCAGTTAATTGATGGTTTTCAGAGGGTTTTTTGAGTCACTGCACAGAAGATGGCTTCTCTGTATATTTTTGCTAGTGTAATTTCTACCTGGCTGCACAAGAGCCGTAGGGGAGCAACTATTTATGATCTGCCTTTGAGAACCTGTGCTTTGCCTAAATCTTCGTGGAAGAATGCCAGAAGGTTTTTGTTCTGGACTGTGGTTAAAGTATTCCTCTCACATGCAAAAGTGGCTCACCCTTGGCAGTTAGGCAAGGCTCATCTCTCTCAAATTCCCTTGTCCCTACTTACCCTTGCCTTCTGCGTGGAAAAATACAAAAGGCATCTTTTGAAACAATTGAATATACCTGAGGCTTTTCCCCAGCATGCTTGTGAGCACTGGTTGGAGGGAAGGGCACCAGGCCGTCCTGTGTGCTATGGAAAGTTTGGTAGGGATATACTGTTCTGATTTGATGTTGGGAGAATAAGGTACTGCACATTCCAAGCAGGAATTTAGATACATTGGAAGGCTAAGGTGTAAAGGTCTCTGGTACATATGTGAACCCACTGCTCTGGGAGGGAGCAGATGAAGTTATTCTGTTGTGCTAAAAATTCCTGGTGATTAGGAGAACAAGTTGGCCAATTCCCTTATGTATTACACTGAATAATAGAGTGTTAATGGCTTGTGCCTATAAGGAAGGCTCATGGACCTCTCAGGACAGTGTTGTTTCCTCTGCATGGGCATGCCTGTGGGCTTTGCCAGGATCTTCTCCCACTCTTGCCTATTCTTTGGTTTTTGCAGGCATGGGCTGTGAGATGAGGTGGGTGCTATAATGGGATAGTGGTGAAGCTATGGAAGTGGAGGGATTGTGTGATGTGTGCTTCAAGCCACGCTCTTCAGCAGAAAATACTGTGATAAACCTCTACGTGATGCATTTGCTGTAGTAGCAATGCTATCTGAGCTGGTGTTGCA
Source organism: Oxyruncus cristatus (assembly GCA_013399855.1). Taxonomy (NCBI): domain Eukaryota; kingdom Metazoa; phylum Chordata; class Aves; order Passeriformes; family Cotingidae; genus Oxyruncus; species Oxyruncus cristatus. The sequence continues at coordinate 2,162,555 of VXAY01004719.1, read as the reverse complement.
GACTGCTCTTACCACTGTGCTGCCAAAAACAATCCGAAGTGTCAAATGTGACCAGGTTTGGAAGGAAGACTCAAATGTTCTCTCTCAGTGCCCCTCTGACCTCTCAGCACTGCCTCCATAGTAGGATATACATGAAATGACAACTGAGATGTCATCTGACATGAAGCTGAAACTTCCAAGAGATGATGCCATGTGGCTCCCTGATTATAGTGCCTGGGAGCTGTCTTTTGGTCCAGAGAGCCTGTATGTGTGTACCTGTGTGTGCAAAGTGATGGCGCTAAGCTGGCAGAATAACCAAACATCTCCAGTCTCTCAGCTCCTTTTCATTATCTTCACAAAGTATTGTTTCAGCCTAATAGATAAGGGACAGGCCACTGTCATGTGTGCAGAGCTGAAAGGGTTTCTTGTACCTGTTAGAAGGAATTCAGTAATGCTTCTTCATATATGATAATTCTATTAATCCACCCTTTTTGGCAGTCATATTTGGTAACTGTCATGTGTATATTTTGATTCCCTCATTCATGATGTTCTGTGGAGAGACTATTATCATCATTTCCCATCCTAATTTGTGGATCTCTGTCCTTAGACAACTTGAAGGGGAATGTCCTCCTCCAAGCATGGAATATCAGCTCATTGTTTCTAGTTTGAAACTTAAGATACTGTAGTAAATAAAAATAAGAAAAGAAAAAAAGAGCAATGTGTCCAGAGTCACATCTGTCTTCCTCAAGCTTGTCTTCTAGGACCTTCTGCTAGATATTAAAGAATCCAAGTTTACCTCCTGAATAGTTATAATTGTCTAACTCTAAGTATTTGTAAAATTATGAAAGAATTAAGATGGTGATGTAGACCACTATCCTAGATATCTAGGATATGAGTTAAATGAGGATTTAGAGCCTTATTCTGGTATATGCAACCACTGGATTAAGTACAAATGTTGTTTCATAAAAAGGTTTGTTATGCCATAAATACTTGAAGTGCTACTTAAAGCCTAGGCAACTTAGTGTGTAATAGTAAAAATGCACAATTGTACTTTTTTATCCACACTTTTTAGGGTTGTCAGATGAAAATGTTTACCTTTGTACTACTACAGTCACAAGAACATAAAATATGGAAAGGTTTCATAAACTTTCTCTTTGGAGAATTATCAGCTTAACTTGTGTTCCAAATTTTAGTTATCTCTTGCAACACTTACAAGTTAAGGACTGATAAGTTTTTCTTTTCAAATTCCTCTCAAAATTGATTATTTGATTAAAATTTTAGGTGGAATGGTTTGTCTTAGCAGAGCTTGTTGCATGACTGCTTAGCATAATCAAATCATAGGCCAAGGAATTGTTTTGTGCCACAATCCAGCAGGCATTTCTAGCGGGAGGGCAGACAGTTATAAATAACAAGCCAAATTTGGAAGTGCATCAAAAAAAGAAAATTTCTTAAGAATTTTTATCATAATTGTCTAATACTCACTGTAGCATATAGAACTCTAGTTGATTGTAAAAATCTAGAGATTGCTTTCTAAATGTTGGGGTTTGCTAAATGTTTATGAATAATCTTTCTTTTTTTTTTTTTCCTCTCCTCTTCAGGAACCCGCAAAGTGAACCTCACATCCTGGCATCATGACAAAGGCCAGGCAAACTTGTCAAATATGACATTCAATGATGGAAAACTAATTGTTAATCAAGATGGCTTTTACTACCTTTATGCCAATATTTGTTTTAGACATCATGAAACTTCAGGAAACTTGACTAAAAGAGGGCTTCAGCTGATGGTATATATGATTAAGACAAATCTTAAAATAAGGCGCTCTGATGTGTTGATGAAGGGAGGGAGCACCAAATACTGGTCAGGAAATTCAGAATTTCATTTTTATTCTGTAAATGTAGGAGGATTTTTTAAACTAAAATCCGGTGAAATGATAGGTATCCAGGTATCAAACCCAATGCTGCTGGATTCATCACAAGAAGCAACTTATTTTGGAGCGTTTAAAGTTAGGGATTTAGATTGAATCTTTCTGAATGCTGAAAATTTTGTGAGTTTGGAGTTGCCCAGAAACAACTTGAAGACAGAACTGAAAATCTTCTGGAACCCAATTACATCTGTATAAACCATATATCTCTAAACACATGTTTTTGTCCCGTGCTGGCTCCAGTGGGAGTCCCACAAATGTGTGGAAGGGAAAAATTACACAGTTCTCCTGATTTAGTCTTATAGCTGTTTTACTTCATTTGTTTCCACTGGCTTCAGTAGAGTCATTATGCCTCTTACATCGGTGTAGTTGAAATCAAAGAAATTAATATTATTGAACTTTTGTTTCCAAGTTCTGCTCTGACTTTTTAACCTGTGCTGTCCTTTTTAGTTCTGGTGCAAACATAGGGCAGGGCAGACCTTGGCTCCCAGCTTGCATTTGAGGACTCCATTTTGCTTGGGGTTGAGTCTTCTGACCCTGAGACAGCAAAGATTATGAAAGTATGACTAATCCCATTGCATTTGATGTGATTTTTCACCTGCTGAGTTAGGCCGGGTTTTGCATTGCTGGGTCAGGGTTGGAGAGCTCAGCTCAGACCACGGCAGAAATGACTTGCAGAACACCTAAACAGTTCAACTTCAGTTTTGCCTGATAAAAAGGGTCATTCCAGGAAGAAGGGAGATCTGGCCTTGCAGTTCTAAAAGGTTAATTACAGGTCATTTTATTATTGTTGCACAGTTAATTGAAAACATAGATTGCCAAAATATGGTGTGCCTTTAAAGTATTACATTGTGCCAGAACCTGCAAAGACATTTTTTAAACAAAAATTATGTATTTTTATATTCTGTAAAATCTAAAGTTATATTTCAGATGTAATGTTTTGTGTAAAAAAAATACGTAAATTATATTGTCCTATAGTATTTGATACAAAATATTTAAAATCTCTTGCTGTTTGTATATTTAATGTTTTAAACTTTTTTTATGTACAGACATGTTAAACTGGTGCACTTTTTGATCCCAATGGGAAAAAATGCAGCTATAAGAGGTTGTTTGCAATTAGCAAATATAATATATATCTTTGTTCTTCTTAACTTAATAGATTTCTTTTAAACTTGTCAATATTATTGGAAAGGGGTGAGGGGGACGAAATCACACCAATGCCATGAGTAATTATACCAGAATGCTGGTCACTGGGTGCCTTTCAAACTTGGAGGGTAATTGACATTACAAAGCTGGCATTGTGTAAAAATAAAATAAAAAAATTAATACATAAGCCCCAGAAATGTATTAGGAGTATTTATAGTTACTGAACAGGCATATTTTCCTACAACAAAATCTGCAAGTGGTAAATTCTGCAACTGAATAATGACTTTTTTTAGCTTATTTTCCTGAAAAAGTGAAGCTTATGTAATTGCCTCGCCTGTTCTTGTCTTCCCTTGTCGCTTTTAAAATTCTGCACACTTCTGCCAGATTTGACAAATGAATGGCAGAGTTAAGAGCTATTCTTACAGGTTTTATGAGGATAGACAGCTGAGAACAACTCAGCAGTTTATACATTATCTAACAGTGGCTGGCCACTGTTCATATTAGTCAACAGATTATATGAGGAGACTCCTTGCTAGCTGCAACATGTGTTGTTGCTTGTGTAGTTGCTTGGGCAAAAGAGGTTGGTGGATGGAATCTGAGGGGACAGCTGCAAATACTGAGGTGATGTTTTAGAGCACATTTGGACAGGGGAAAGCAACTTGTTGGGGAAAGGATGAGAGAGGTTTTTAAAGTGCTTGTCTTTGTGCTTTAAGAATGATGTGGGGAAACCCCACTATGTAATTAAGTCAGAATCGAAGAAGGCAAAAGACTCAGGTCTGTAGGAACTGGGGCTTCATACAAAGCCTCAGGCTTTTTTTTTTTTTTTTTGTAAGCAACTGAGTTGAATCCAAGCAATTATTTTATACTGTATAATAAACATTTCTTTTTAATGTTAATATTGTTTTCTTACAAAATATATTTCTAAGAAAAAAAATCAACTTTGCGATTTCTTTATTTTCATGTGTACCTGTATTTCTTGTGCAGCTTTGGTACTTTTATTCAGATTTCAGAACATGCACACTGGGTATGGTATAATTCACTCAACAAAACTGAGTCACAAATCAACTATTTTTAGACAACTAACAATTAATTTTAGGGAGTTTTGATTTGTCTCCAGACATGTATCCGCCCCTTTCAAGTTACGTCACATCTTTAGGGGTTGGAAATTTAGCTGTAAATTAGGACTTTCCATTTATGTTATACACCAAAGAGTTGTCAGTTCAAAACCATTAGTGATTGAGGAATCTGGGACCTTTTTTTTTTT